>CP092092.1:39320755-39540755 GCA_029203775.1 Neoneuromus ignobilis
TATTTTGTATGGCTAATCAATCGATGACTAACAACCAAAAGATTAATCATTAATCGAGATTGATTTTTTTTAGTCATCATTTTATACGATTAATAAACCGACTGATTTATTTATTTTTTAATCGATCTCTCTTATCAGATTCACAACTAAATTCTCGCTCGACAAGGAGGAAATTAATTAATTTTTATAAAAATTATAGACAATAATAGAAATTTTAAACGCAATATATTTTATTATTAGATCAGTGTAAGTAAAACAACTAGGACCATTTGATTTAAATTTATCTTGTCTTATTCACGATAAAAATAATTTAATATTCAAAATTCATATTTTTTTTAATATTCAAAATTGTAGAACTTAAAAACATCAGTTGTAAAAAAATATAACAATTTTTTCAATCCATTTATTCTTTTGTATGTATTGGTTTGAAAAATATAATTTTTCAAATGTAAAAAAAAGAATAAATAAATAAGTGTTGTATAGTTTCTTTTTAATAGGAATACAAATCTAGGCGTCATATTCGGATGATCCCATCCATCGAAATGTAATATGCGGAACGAATTTGTTTAAATAAACTAAAAGAAATATTTTCGAAGCCAAATATAAAAAAAAACCGCGTACGCTTATTGCGTCAATCGAAATAATAGAAACGTTATTTTCAATTACACAGAGGTATGTAATCTCCCGATTGATATATCATCTGTAAACAAGAATTTCGAGTAAATTTCCTTGCGATGTATTCACTCCTCTTGGGTATGTTGTAACTTATTTAACGTCAAGGTTGTCTGCCAAATTCTGTACTTAAAGTATTGAGTGCGAACTGTCGTCTGGCATTACTAGCCAATACCCGGCGCTAATCTGCATTTTTCAGTCTGGCCGTTGTGCCAGAGATAAACTGATTTGGCCTCTATATACAAGCAGATATGTCACTGTCTTTATCACAAATATTTAATGACTTTCAAGTATGTAGCTCACGTGTTTTTAATAAACAATACTTTAATCAACAACAAACATTTTTTTTAGTTACGTGAATTGATATTAATTTTGTCGAGAATTGAAAATATTTTCAAATACATAACACATCTATTTATTTGTTTAAACAAGTATTTTCACTTTTAATATGTACTGAAATATAACAAAAAAATGATATAATTCTAATATTTTAAAAATCTAGTACTTAGAATTTGATTTTTATGAAATGAAAAATAAAGAGAGAAATATAAATATTTTTAAAATTGATTACTTCAATTTATTCTTTTCTAAATTGACAATGTTTCTTAATACATCAAAAAAAAATAATTTGTCTCTTTCAAAATTTTAATAATTGTAGCATCAGAAATGAAATTTCTGATGCTACAATTATAAAAAACTTAAAAAGTACATACGAATATACATATATACGAATATAAAAAGTAAACTACGAATATAAAAACTTAAAAAGTTTTTATATTCGTTTGAAATAATAAACTAAGAAACGATATTAATTGTAAAATGATTAATATGTTAATAATTATTTCTATTTCATATATATATATACATATTTGGAGAATCGTATTCTCCGATTGTTCAAATATACGAATTGTCTCACAGCACAATTTTATATTTTTGGTAAAATAATATTTATGAAAATAAGTAAAAAATTTAACTTGACATTTATGTGAACCTTGTCAACAACAGAAACAAAAAAACTGCCCAGCTATTATCACCAAATTCATAGCCGCCGCAGCTATGTTGACAGTCGCCACATATATATATATATATATATATATATATCATCTGGGGTATATAAAGATGTATTTATCGTTGGTGATGGAATTTTTATATCCACAAGACACTAAGAATTATACTAGTTGTAACTCAGTTACTGGTAAGGTTTCCTAAGTTGAACAGGTTGAAGGATAGGAATCATACTAAGAAATTCTTCAAATAGAATATTTCGAAACAGAAATACTGAAATGTCTGTAATAAAAATAATCAGACGATGATACATTCCTCTGTGCACATTTTTATACAAATCTATTTAATTAACCTAGAGACAACCGTAATTCGTTCACCCACGCCACAATTCAAAAATATCTTCTCTATCTATCACAATTAATGAAAATATTCTCCTACGTGGAAAATCCACAATATAAATATGAACATTCCGTCCATTAATAAGTCGCCCCGGTTGTTATATCTTGCTCGCCGATGACACATGTATTATCATTGCTACGAAAATTTCGGACTTAAGTATTGTCTAATAATAAAATCGTACGCTCGAAACGAGTGATTTGTAATGCAGTTAGTGTGACTTTCTTATTAGTTTCACTGATAGGTAATTTGTCACTCGGAAACATACATCTTGTGAATATTTGTTATTTTTAATTATCACAGTCTAAGTACTGGTGTTGTACATAGCCAACTATTTGTTTCGGTATAGAATATTCGTATATTTTATATTTAAAGTGACAACAAGACGATTACTATATTTTATCACTAAATATTTTCCAGTAGGATTTAAATCAAATTCATATGTATGTCTATATAATATTTAATATAGGGTCATCCAAATGCGAGGCATAGATTTGTGTTTTATTCAAAAAAAACATATGTATAGTTTCTTTTATTTCTTTTTAATACAACACAAATCTAGGCGTTGTATTTGGATAACCTTATATAAAGTGAGGAAGAATATGTCATTTAAATTTTTTTTTTTTCATTTTTCTTAATACATTAACTTTTTTTATGTGTTTATTAAATAAAATGTTTTTAGTGAATGCGTTTCCGTTTTTAAAATTGCTTTTTATATAGTTTGCGTTAGTTTAATATAGGCCTGTGTCTTCCAAGCGAAAGAGCCAATCAAAAGTTTTGTAAAATTTTAACGGACCGCACTATTTTTTTATCAACAGCATGGGATATGGTGTTCCCCAGGTGTGATGAGTCCAGATATATTTTGAATAATCAAATGCAAATGCGTTATTCTTGAGATTTATAATTTTATTATAGGAAAAGTTAACAAAAAAAACACTTTTTTTTGGTAGGAACATTACACAAAAACATCATCATTAAACAATTGTACATTTTGTACATATTGTTAAGAAATAGTGTATTTTGTGTGTAGCTTGTTGAGAGAGACGCTATTACATTTTTTTTAATAGAAATAAATCCGAAACATACATTGATTATTTAAATAAATTATTTCAATTTACTTTGCTTTTATTTTTTTAAATATTCAATTCTGTACAGCGGATCGTATAAAAATGTCAGAGTGGCCGCAGGTTTAATATAAGTTTGATTCATTGTTGCAAATCGATTTTTAAACTTTTTATAAAGTATACATCTACCGTATAAAAAGAGGCTCAGGTGTACACTAATTAACGTTATGTAGTAAGATGAAAAATTTACAGAATGTCTGAAGAAAGCAACAAAAAAATACACGAAGAATAATAATAGTTGGACTTAATAAAAAAACATAATACAGGGTTATCCAAATGCGACACCTAGATTTGTGTTTTATTGAAAATGGACAGAAAAAACTGTACGCATGTTTCTTTTTAATAAAACACGAATCTGGGCGTCACATTTGGATAGCCCTCTGCAATTACGAAAAATGGTTTGGAAGAAATGTATTCGTTATAAAAGATTAGTACGACGAGAGAGACGTTCAAAAAAACATATCAAATTTTCTTACCAAGATCTGCCCATGGCGATTGTATGTGTTAACGTTTATCTTATTTATTGAATCTGAAACAAAATACTGTTATCAGAAATTGATTCAAATTTAATAACATTCTACGAAATAGTAAAAAATAAAATAAACATTAAACTACTTACAGTCGAGTATAATACTGAGTTTAGATTTGAATTTTCGATCGATCTTTTTGTTTAAGAAATGTTTTGAATATAGAATATTTTTCTTTTTTTCGCAAAAAAGAAAAACGAGACAGATGTGATAGTTTTAGTTAAACATACGTTTTATATATATATTATATTTAGTATAATATACGACACATTTCACAAGATATGATTCGAACTCGTGACAAAATAATCATTAGCTGTTTGCTTACGAGAGCGTCTTTACTTATTTTTTTATTTTTATAACGATTTATTCTTCTATTAGTGAAATGTGAACCAATAGTACACGAGACAATTTCTACCAACATATGAGGCTCGTTTGATAAGTATGGTAAAAAAGTAAGAAAAACTAAATTAAAAAAAATAATTAAATTACTTGATTAATTAAATTTACCATACTTATCAAACGACCCTCGTACCTACAGACGAATTCTGAATATTTTTTTATTAATATATAGAATATTGTTATATATATATATATATATATATATATATATATATATATATATATGTTTAAATTAAACACGTTGAATTCTATGGGGGGTCACCAGTGACCAGCGAGCGATGCCATATGTATTTCATAATAACAATTTCATGTTGGTACTTTGGGCAATTCATGTAATATTAGCACGGCATTCAACGTGCTAATGAATGAAATTTACAAAAAATAATACCTACTTTTCCACGTTACTGCAATGAGGAGATTACGATAAACGTAAAAAAATAAAATATAAGTTTAAATACAAGAATTTTTAAAATCAATCAAGTTTCGTCCGACAAACATTTTAAACGCGACATGACTTTAAAGAGTTCGATATTAATATAACGCTGAACATTATTTGCGAATTGTTCTAAATGTAGCCGTTATGTGAACCGATTTTTCAACTGGAAAATTGAAAAACTATTGAAGCATTCGCGTGAAGGGGTAGAAAACAAATCACGAAGAAGTTAAATTAGGGTATACAACACTGAGATACAGCTGAAATCTTTCAAGTGTGAAGCATCAATTGCTAGAGTAAATGTTTTGCTTGAAAACGAACACGTCCTTTTTATAGATACGGATAGCGAAATTATTCTCCTTTTTTTCCTTTATATATATATATATATATATATATATATATATATATATATATATATATATATATATATATATATATATATATATATATATATATATATATATATATATATATATATATATATATATATATATATATATATATATATACTGAATGGAGGGGGTGTTTTTCATTTAAACTTTTCAAAATGTTACCAGTGTCAAATGTTACTGAATAAAGAATTCTTAAGGAAAAATAAGTTCAAACTGAACCAGTAACAAAAACTTTTAAGTTGTAATTTGTGGTAATAGAAATTTATTAAATAATTTTATAAAAATTGTAATTCCTAATTGTAAAAATTAGTATAGCTGAAATGCTACTATAGTATATCATAAATATTGTCAACTTGACAAATAAAAATGCAATAATAACACAAATGTTTTTTTAGTAAAAGATTAACCCAGTCTTTTATAATTATTTCTAGTAAAAAAGTCTCTTCTAAAGCAAATTTTGTGCAAATAATTCAAAAATAATATTTCTTATGTAATTTTAATTATTAGAAAAATTATTCATTCATACATACATGTATGTGTGTGTCTATGTATGTATGTGTATATATATATATATAGAGAGAGAGAGAGAGAGAAATGAGACCGAAGAGTTAAGACACATTTACTTACTATTATTTATTATCATTCAATCTCATTTGAGCCACCTATATGGATGTAATTTTATAACGAATAGCGGACGATTTTTTTTCTAATGTTTCAGATAAGTTTTTTCAATGGAAATATTTACATAATACAAAATTATATATTTCAAATCAAAATATTGCATTCTTATCACTCAATTAGTTTATTTTAGATTTTTTAAAAATTTGAACAAAGGTGGAAAATAATTAAAAATTGAATTTCTTATACAAAAAATATACTTTCTGATAACGAATGCTATTTTTCCTGGAAAATAGTTATTTTCTATCGAAATAATCGATTTCTAGTAAAAAATATTGAATTACAATTAATTTTAAAATTTTCAATTTTTGACCTCAAAAAAACCACGACCTATAGTATGGAAAATTTCATGAAAAATAAACATTTTCCAAAATTGATTTTTATCATCTAAAATCAACGTTCGGTTATAAAATAATGCGAATCGATGATTAAAATTGAATTTTCAAACATATAATGAATTTTATTGAGAGAAAACTCTAATTTAAGTACTCAATTGATGTTTTCAACAATGACTACCATTTTTCATTTCTAATCAAGATTTTCTTATAGTATTTTTTATTTTTTTTCAATGGAAATATTTACATAATACAGAATTATATATTTCAAATCAAAATATTGCATTTTTATCACTCAATTATTTTATTTTCGATTTTTTAAAAATGTGAACAAAGGTGAAAAATGATTAAAAATTGAATTTCTTGTATAAAAAATTTATTTTCTGATAACGAATCATATTTTTACTGGAAAATAGTTATTTTCTATCGAAATATTCGATTTCTAGAAAAAAATATTAAATTATAATAAATTTTAAAATTTTCAATTTTTGACCTCAAAAAAACCACGACCTATAGTATGGAAAATTTCATGAAAAATCAACATTTTCCAAAATCGATTTTTTATCTCTAAAATCAATAATGGGCTTTAAAATAACATGAATCGATGATTAAAAATAGATTTTCTTACACCGGTCAAATTTTTTTTAAAAAAACTCTGATTTATACACCCAGTCATCGTTTTCATCAAGAAAAATCAATATTCACAGTTTTAAACGTTTTTTAGATAAAAATTCTTTACTTTTTCAATAAAAATATTGACATAGAACTACACAACATATTTTCGATGAAAAAATATATAAATTTTGATAACAGAAATATTTTTTTTTGCTATTTTAAATTTCAAAAAAAGAAATAAAATTATTAAAAATAATTTTTCTCTTACCAAATCCACATCTTCTAATAACGAATGTTATTTTTACTGAAAAATGATTATTTTCTATCAAAATAATTGATTTGTAATTAAATTTATTAAATTAAATGAATTTTATAAATTTGCAATTTTTGGTTTCAAAAATCCACGACCTATAGTATGGAATATTTCATAAAAAATCAACATTTTCCAAAATCAATTTTCACCATCTAAAATCAAAGTTCAGCTATAAAATAAAGCAAAACAATTTTATATATATATATATATATATATATATATATATATATATATATATATATATATATATAGAGAGAGAGAGAGAGAGAGAGAGAGAGAGAAATGAGACCGAAGAGTCAAGACGTACATTTACTTACTATTATTTATTATCATTCAATCTCGTTTGAGCCACCCATATGTATGTAATTTTGAAACCAATCCAGACATATATTACTGACGAGTAAAAGCTTAAGTACATACTTTCAAATGATCGAATAAATAGTTCCAGTGTAAATAATCTGTGCGAAAATATAAAACGCATATCACACTTGAACTGTTTTTATGTCACAGAAAGAAGGAACTTATGTAAAAAGATTTTCTTATCGCAATACACAGGCACAAAATATTACAGTAATTCAATTTCAGAACTTGAAAATGAACTTTATTTCATTACTTCTAAACATTTTCACTACGCGTTCATGTATATCATTCAGGAGACATATTTTCAATACATTTAAATATATTTAAAATTGATTATTGTATTTTATAAACAAATATGTTTTTTCATTTACCAAACCCTCAACGATTATAAAAGATGTAATACATTGTAATATACTTTTAGTTCAATTTTATAATTTTCTTAATTGCATAGAGTGACACAAAACTTGAATTAATTTAATCATTGTTTATTTATAATAACGTCCATAGAAATTTCGCGTTTTATTAATTGTCAAAAATCATCACTAAAAATAAATATTGAACGTGTAATTCATGAAATTGGACCACAATTATGCGAAAGAGTAACTAAACGAATGCACTGTCAAACGAAGTCGTACTGGTCATATGAGTGAAATTGTGTTCCATCATTAACCACTTACGCTGGAATGACGTGCTATCCACGTCAACTGCTATCTGTAGTAAATGTCGATAAGACGTCCATAGCACGTCGTGTGATTTTTGCTAAGTTAAAATAACATCGGAGTTCAGTTAGCAAGTGTCACACTTCTGTTTTGGAGGCATACAAGTGCTTTTTTGTAGAACTTCATTAATTGTACATATTTTCATTGAATAATAGTCAAGTAACTACAAAACACAATAGTTTTTTTTATTATTATAAAAAAAAAACTATTTTATCAAAGAACTATTTTATTCTGAAAATAGCGCATCAGAAAATTTTGTACTGGATTTATGTAGACCTTTAGTTGATTTTGTACACACCCTCTTTTTAGATAACTGGTATTCGTCACTAAAACTAAATCGGAAATTACATTCGCAAAAAATTAATACTATCCGAACAGTCAGATCTAATAGAAAGAATATGTCAAAAGATCTCACAGCGACAAAATTAAAAAGATTTGAAGTTTTTCCAAGATCTTGCAATGGTATTTTAGCTGTAAAATGGAAGGACAAAAAAGATATATATTTGCTTTCTTCAAAACATTCCAAAGCAGAAATAATTACAACAAAAAAGAAAAAAATTAGAAATTATACACACCAAAATGGAAACATTACAAAACCTAATATAGTTTTAGATTACAATGATGGTATGGGTGGAGTAGACCTACAAGATAGCTATTCATCATCTTTTCCTTTAATGAGAAAATTTGCAAGAAGTTACAGAAAAATATTCTTTTATCTAATGGATATGGAATTTTTTAATACCTCTATTCTATTCGGTAAAATAACAAACGTACCAAAACCCAAGAAATACTTCTTTTCAAAAATTCTTAATAAATTTGTTAATCAATTTAAGAGTTTTACTATAATAGTAATGTGTGTGTGTGTGAGTGTGTCTAAAAATTTATAAAAAAATGATTTCAAATACAAACTCGCTGTGAATTGTTTTGGACGGATTTGCCACGAGTGCATGTTAATTAATTGCCAGCGCAACTGGTTAATACCATCGAATATGCTTAAAAATAAATAACTGATTCATTAAATACTTCTTGTTTTATTTCCATTTAAACTTCTGAAGTGCTTATTGGATAACCCTATATATATATATATATATATATATATATATAAAGAGAGAGAGAGAGAGAGAGAGAGAGAGAGAGAGAGAGAGAATAAATATATAAAAACACATCACGATGAAATAATTTACAACACAACTATCTTTCTAGAAATATAAGCACAAAAAATTCGAAAAAGAGACTACATTTATGTTTATGAAACGAATATATTATTTTATACATTTCTTTTTTGGCATGTTTCCATTTTACCTAAAAAACATATGAATTCATAACTAAATTCATTATTTATAAGTACGGTTGTGTATTTCATAAACCTATTTCTACAGAATAATATATATATATATATATATATATATATATATATATATATATATATATATATATATATATTGTACTGAAACAATGTAATTCGACAAATGTATAATTTCTATTCATTAAAATATGTTTGATGTGCGTGAGTATGCATGAATGGTTTAATTACTAATGATTGAATTAAAATCCCTTCTATCCAATTGTATTTATTAATAAGTATGAACATTGTACCATTATACATTTATAAAATTTCAAATGGGTTCAATTCAAATGAATCGAACCGTTCCGGATCCTTTTTATGCAATTAACGTGGATTCGATTTGATAAAAATTAAACGTTGTTGAAAATGTATATTATTGTACATTGAACGGAAGTGTATTTATTTATTTTTCAATATGGTATAATTTAATCCACTGATTATCATAATTCCAAGTGTACGATTTCGATAATTTCGTTGAAAAAGTTGTCTATTCCGTTATTTAGTTAATCAAACATGTATTTTTTTTTCTAAAACATTATCTGACCATTTATGATTACTGGGAATTGACATATTTGGTCATGTTTGGTACTTGGAACGGTCTGATTCATTTTTAATTTATTAATTAAATTCGTACAGTGAATGGATTTTATTATTTTAATATTGAATACTGACGATTTCAGTTTTTTATAAATCTGATGAAAATGAATTTATACTTTTGAGTAGCATTTTGAAGAATTTTATATTTTAAATATGTGCTAGGCAAGTAATTAAATTTATCATTCAAAGTATATTAAATGTTTTTATTTCTTTATTTACATTTTTTACAAAAAGTTGACATTTTTTAAATTTATTGGTTGTTTTGGAACTGTGGCTGATTCACTTTTCCCAAATGAATTTTAACCCCAACACCACATAATTTAAAATGTTCAATAATCACTTATTGTTCACTTGTTATTTATAATTATATCGGCTGACGTATTTCGATGGCGACGCCATCATCGTCAGAGCCTTTCTGACGAGCCTTTCAGAAAGGCTCTGACGATGATGGCGTCGCCATCGAAATGTATCAGTCGATATAATTATAAATAACAGATGAACAATAAGTGATTATTGCACACTTTAAATTATTGTGGTGTTGGGGTTAAAATTCATTTAGGATTTTTTTTTAAATTATTAAATTTATGAAGTTGATATAATTTGTTTGTTCTTAAAAAATAATAAATATCTCAAAATAATATAATTTAAATTAATGAAAAAAATGTCTATACCATTAATAAAACATAAAAAATTACAACAGATATTAGACCAGTTTGATTTGTAAAAATTGAAATATATTTTGAATTTTAAATAGTAATACAAATACTACAATTACTTCATTCTATATTTTTTTCCAAACACAGTGGTAACTCAACATGCCTGTATCTTGTATAAAATATATTATTTAAAATTTTCCAAATATGTGAATTTGATTAGTTGTAAATTTATGAAACACAACCAATTCAAATATAATTTGACATATGCTTGATTGTTGTAATACGATGTTTATTGTTATAAATATAATTAAAATTCATTTCTAGTAAACGTTTATATTTTCTTTAGAAATACTATTTTCAATTTTCTAAATATATGAATTTGATTAATAGATAAACAACTTGTAAATTCATGAAACATAACCAATTAAAATATAACAATTATTTGAATAAATACTATTTTTATTATTCCACATTTGACAAAAATACACGAATATAATTTGATATATATTTGATTGTTGTAATACGATGTTTATTGTTATAAATGTAATTGAAATTCATTCCCAGTACTACATGTACAATTTATTATTCCAGTTCATTTTGATAAGACCAATAGCAAGCGGTGAATATTAACATTGTTTGCAGATTATTAAATAAACATAATATATCAGAGCGATGTGTGTAGACATGCATCTATTACTTACTATGACTGGTATTTGTTGTACGGTTGTAAACCTATCTGTCAGTGTGAAATTTAATTTCATACCTTGCACAAAACCACTATACACGGTCGTTCCGATGTGTCAGTTTTGGATTTTAGTAGTTAATCAATTTAATATACAGACGATACGAATTACTATTCCAGTATATAATTCTATAGGTTTTATTCCTATGTTATTATTCAATTGTTGAGTACAGAGTTATGAAAATACCTGAAAGATGGCAAAAGATAGTATAAATGAAATGGTCAGTACATTATTGAATTAATTTTTTTCATTCTATGTAAAAATCGTTTTTCATTTCCTTTTTTTAAAAAAAAAAAAATTGCAATTATTTACCATTACAAAATGAATTAGTAGCATTACGTTTTAGTTTATGTATTTATTTCTTGTATTTGAAATAAAATAATGTATGAATATAAAGTTTAATTTTAATCGTTGCAATAAAATATATTCCTGCTTTAGTGTTTTTAACGTTTCGTCGCATGACGCGGTGTTACGCCACGATAGGTGAAACCGTTATCACAGAAGCGATGATGTTGATCAGCATTGCAATAAAATTCTACATAAAGGTTTTAATGTTCCGCTGATAACATAGCCAATTTTTCCCCACGAAACTGAACATATTTTCTTGTCACAACATCCGACGATACCAACCGACATAATGCATCTGATGACATTCCGAGACATTGCTTAACGCAGATCCATTAAGAAATAATAAACGTGACAGCTTCGCACAATTAAGAGTTTAATAATATAATTACGTCGTAGTGTTGGTAGCACCGCGGCCCGTCAGCGCCTGTTTAACATTTTAATCAGATCCGTTCGACGGAGCGCGTGTTTGCGTAAGTGTGGCGTACCGGCGCTCGGCCGAGAGAAAAATATCGCGAAATGACAAAAATGTCGACGGGTGCCTCTGTACACACATATCTTTATATATTTAGCAGCGCCGAGAACGGCGGTCGCGGGCGCGTCTAGACGCTCTGATTAGCGTGACGTCACACGATGCATACCGCCGCATTCCTGTCGTATCGCCGGCGTTTATCGTGCGATTTCGCTCACAGGAACATAGATCGTGGGTAATGTGTTTCGAATATCGGCTATCTTATTAATAAGCGGGTCAAACATTGCCCGATTATAGAAGAATATTGCGAGTGACACCGTTTTATAGCGTTTTCCAATAAGCGCTTCAGAAGTTTAAATGGAAACAAAACAAAACGTATTTAATTAATCAGTTATTTATTTCTTTTATTTTTAAGAATATTCTATGACATTAATGATGAAACACAATTTCACTCATATGATCATCGCGATTTAGTGGAAAATCCTATCTAAATTTTTTTGATCGACATTTTTTGTCTGCGGTTCGCATCTTAAACTAAATATATGAGCTACTGTTCGTATATAAATTTAACACCACTGGTGTAAGCTATTTGTATTTTAAGGGTCATATACTCAGTCGGATTGAAAAAAGTGACTTGGGATTTTTTCTTGAACTATAACACGTTTCTTCTCAACAAATATTCAAATATCTAAAAATGAATATTCAAAAGAAGTTTACATATTTTTTTCAATAAAAAATATTTAAAAATAAAAAAGATATGATCATTCACTCGTAAGTCCCGAAAAAAATCATTTGCAACGACCACTGCTACTTAGATTTAAATCGTATGAAATCAAAAAATTAAGATTTATTTTATAAATTAAATTATGTAGTCCATGAACGATCAGTTTTTCGAAATATTGATTTGGAACAAAATGATTGACATTCTAATTTAAAATTTCGATTTTAGATAAAAAATCGTTCGTTTTTAGTCGATAAAAAGAAACTATGCAATAGAAAAAAGTCTTCGTTGAAGGACTAGTTTTTTGTATCTATAATAAGCTTGGATAATTTGAAATAAATCGATGAGGTATTTTTTTAGATATTTTGGTTACCGGTTGTGAAATTTTTTTAAGTTAGATAGAACTTTCGATAGGGATTCAATTTAAAATTCTATCACGCTTAAAAAAGCATTTATGGAAGGAAATTTGTATTTGTTTATCATTCTAATATAACAATCATAATTATCTAGCTTTCAAAAAAAAATTGTAGAATTAAAAGAAATCGCAGTATCTACAGCAATCTAAAATTATTAAAAACATCTTTTTTCCAGACGTTTAATTCGTTTTTGTATAAAGATTGTTTTTTAATTTTATTCGTAAGTATATGTATATAAGTACGTGCGTGTGTTTATTTGTGTGTATAAATTTACATGTTATGTAAATAAACTTTGATCATAATCGTTCGAAGATGTAATATCACGCGCATAAATCCCGAATTCCCGATTCGCGCACACCGATGGAACCGTACTCGCGACTCGTAGTTCCGCCCGAATGTTTGGCTTGCGCTCAAACAAGCGTCCCGAATTACCGAAATGTCATTTCGACTGGGTTTTCCCATATTCGCGATATATTTAGCGGACTGTGTCTGTGTTTTTGCTTACTTAAACACCGCCACCGCAACACTAATGGCATGCAGGTATTCGAACTGAGAGCGTAGATTACGTTTTCGACGCGCACTGTCTTACTCTCGGCCACTTTCTCGACGGCCGACACAGCGACGTATGCGTGGAATGTGTCCGCTCGTTTTTCCTATGTCTGCACGACGACGACGACGTCGTCGTACAGGTGACATTTAATTTCCGGTTTTTGATTCACGCGGCCCATGTCTGAGTATGCGTTTGTAGATACGCACTCTCGTATTTCGTTCGTTTTATTTAGTACGATCGTATTTATTATTGTTTACTTCTTGCACTGTTTGTTTACGTCAAGTTATACTTAAAACACACGTATATTTACGTATATAAAATAATATATTTTTTAAACTTTTTTTTGGGGAAAAAAAATTATACAGTTCCAACTGATTATTCAATTAAAACATAATATAGGGTTTAGCACAAATGAATTTTTATCCCCAACACCACAATAGTTATACCCTATATATAAATATATATATATATATATATATATATATATAAAATATAAAACAAAAGTATAAAAAGAGTAAACTCGAACTAGTAACATTTTAGTTCACAGTCAACGACTTCTTAAACCTCAAACGTATCCAAACATTCAAATTAATTGTACTTCTATTTGTGACATGAACATTCGCAGAAATTTATGTCTCGTTCACTATAAATAAGTACAAGAAAATGCTTGCAAAGATATCATGAATGTAAAATATTTATCTGAAATTCCTAAGTTGCAATGAAAATAAAATCTTATTACTCAACGTTTGCACACTTTTCAATTTATAGGAACGTGTGTTGCGAATTTTCGATATTTTTCACAAACGAGCAGAGTGCTGTTTTTAAAAGAATTGTTCCTACAGATTTCTGGATTATTGTTCTTGTTGATATATTGAATACGTCTAATACAATCTATAGTAATGTTTGTTTGATGAACAAATGAAATATTTTGTAAAAAAAATCCTAGTATATTTCAATAATTGGGCACTGTAAAAATGTTTGATCTTTCTGGGCGAAAAACTGATCCAAGTAAGATTTGATAGTCTGATCTGAACTGAAACTGTTATCATTTAACGAGTTTTACAACGAACGGAATAAATGGTAATCTGATAATGCAAGAACTGGTGAATATGATGGATGTTACATCACATCCCAATCAAGCTTCAATATTTTTTGGAAAGTGACCAAAAATGAATATAGTCTCGCATTGTCATAATGGAACACAACACTTTTACGATTCACCAATTCACATGTCTTTTTATGAACTTGTGTGGTGTTTCTTCCTTCATGGAAATCATAAAAGCAAAATTTCGATTTTCTATTTTCAAACAATTGTTAACTAACTTACGCAACAAAATGTCTTTCTAAAACAAGCTTTAATTGTTACCTGTCAAATCTCGTAATTAATTTGCAGTTTAGAATGAGGTTAGATACATTCCATGACACCGAAAGAAATCTATTAGTGAAACAGCAATTATTTATCTGTCAACTTAATATTTTTGTTAAAAATTATTCATTAGAAAAATTAGTTCTGGTTATACAAAAAGTTTCAAAACATAAAATAAATTAATTATTTGTACATGAATGGATAGAAAATATATTAAGATCAAAATATTTACACATAACCTCATTGTACTTAGATAAATTATAATTTAGTAAATCAGTTAAAATTTTTTTTGGCTAATTTGGGTTACACAAAAAAAATTCAAATGATTAAATAAGTTAATGATTTGTAAAATATATTAAGATTAAAATATTTATTATTAATATGAGAATTCTAGTTGATTTGGTTGTAAAATCATTTTCGTCTTTACCAATTAATTACACAGTACTCTAAGTCATCATTACAGTATAGCCACTAATTTGATAATTATTCGGGTTATATATTAGTTGTATCCATTATATGTTGTTAGGGTTATAATATTACGGACACAGCTGCTTTGTATATAATCAAATCGATTTTCATTACGAGTACTACGACCGTGAATAACAATTCGAAACTTACACAGATGTAATATAGAGCAATATAAATCCATGTATATTAAATGGATGTCTACTTGTAAGATTCTGTTATGAATCATTCGGACGTTGAATAATTCTCGTACAGGACCTATTTTCATACCGAACGTTTGAAAAATGTAAAATTACATACCTAATTATTCAATGACAACTCGGATATTTCTTACTGTCTGCTATTTTGTTACGCTCTGATATACCTGGAGTGACAGTCAGTGCCATATGACTAACATAACATATTTTAGTGAGCTGTATGTAGCTCTGAAATTGTGTATCAGGAACTGTATTTCGATTTCGATAAAATTTTATCGATTAAATTCATGAAAATATATAAAAACTATTTTACTAGTCGATATGTTGGTAAATGAAAAAATAAAATTCTTCATAAAATTAAAAATATGGATTTAAAACAGTCTCGTTATTTTTTTCTGATAAAAACTACACACAAGTAGAAAATAATCGATGGAAAAAAATCTATGAAAAAGATTATTTGAATTATTTTCCAGAATTTTTTTAAAATTTGTAATAAGAAATATTATATCAGTATAATGACCTATTTATCAATTTATTTGACATATATATATATATATATATATATATATATATATATATAAAAGTATAATTGTACGTTTCACGAAGATAAAAGCATTTTTGTCATGTTGATTGATGCCCCTGTTTCCTTAAATAAACTTCGAAGTATGTGAAACCAATTGATTTGTTTGTGTACGGCTTTTCATCGCATTTTCATGGCAGTATAATGTTTTTATATGACAATTATAAATGTTCTAAGGAGGTCATTTGAATATGAGATAATTGTACTAAAGAAAATCATGACATTTTTAAGAAATAGTTTTCACGATTCGTTTAAATTTATTTAATATATAAGGTAATTTATTAAAAAATAAAATTATATGATATGGGTTATTAGAGTTGAAAATTATTTTTTCAATGGTCCGAATTTACTATTAAAAAAGATGAAAAGTGGATTCAGTATGTGTTTTTGTTAAAAATTATTCATTAGTTTGATGAAATAAGTTAACAATTTCTACATGACTGAATAGAAAAGATATTAAGATTAAAATATTTGCACATAACCTCATTGTATTTAGAAAAATTATAATTTAGATCAATCAGTTAGAGAAAAAAATCCACATTTGGTGAATAGAGCAAATGTTATTTTCCATCAGGAAAGCTAGTTTGGATTAAACAAACATTTTCAAAAGATAAAATAAGTTAATAATTTGTACATTACTGAATAGAAAAGATATTAAGATTAAAATATTTGCACATAACCTCATTGCATTGAGATAAATTACAATTTAGATAAATCACTTATATTGGTTAATAGAACAAATGTTCTTTTCTATTAGGAAAGCTAGTTTGCGTTACACAAAAAAAATCCAAAAGATTAAATAAGTTAATGATCTGTATATGACTGAATAGAAAATATTTTAGAATTAAAATATTTGCACATAACCTCATTCTATTCAAATAAATTACAATTCAGATAACTCGATTACAAAAAAGTACATTTTTGGTAAATAGAGTAAATATTATTTTTCAATACGAAGTTAGAATGATGTCTATCATAAAAATAATAAAAAAATATGTATATTCAAAACTTACAACAATCCACTAAATTCACAAGATATAAATTTCATATAAATATATTTTTATATTATTATTTGTTTTATTATTGTATTTTTTTTAAAAAAAAATAATGAGATATATAGAAAAAAATAATATTATCAGTTATCAAAATTACTAATTAATTTAACAATGAAAGATTTAAAATATAACTAGAATATCATCCAAATGTGACGCATAGATTTGTGTTCTATTAAAAAGAAACTATACACATATTTCTTTTTAATAAAACACACATCTAGGCGTTACATTTGGATGACCACCATATATATATATATATATATATATATATATATATATATATATATATATATATATAAATAATATGAATTATAATAATTAAAATACATGCTTTAATGTACTAGCAAGTAATTTAAAAAAAGATATGTTATTTTTAGCCTTTTTTACTTTTCGTCTAGATTTCTAATTAAAGTTAATAGTTTAAATTAGTTTATATTATCATTTCAGAAGTAAGACAATTACGAATAAATACAATCGATTTTTCAAGTTTTAATGAACAAAATTCAACAATAAATTAGCTTAATTTATAAAAGCCGTGAAAATTTCACGAATCGGATGAAAATTATAAATTCAATTTAAAATGAATAATGTCCCGTGTGAATATTTGATTTTATCATCATTATAATGCTGACTTGTTAATTATTTAATTAGATTTTAATAAAATTAATGTTATTTTTCTTATATATATATATATATCTTTGTATAAATGTGCGTACTAGAAAATAAAATACAGTGAAATTCTGGAATAATTTTCCTCATTGCCATGTTGAATAGAAGGAGCGTAAGCAGACAGGTTGGTTGGATTGGATTACAGTGACCGCAGCGACTCATTGTCAATTGATACGCTAACTTTACAATGGACACACAGGGGAGATGAGTGCCAGGTCACGATTGAATATAACATAATGGCACTGTCTGGTCTTACTTCGACTTTTGTGTATTTACGAGATGGTAGAATGTCAAAATCCTTTTCAAACTGCCAGCATGGATAAGAACATGGAAAACTGATGTCTTTGTGTAAAAGCGACTGTACCATATATACTCGTATATATATATATATATATATATATATATATATATATATATATATATATATATATATATATATATATATGTACAAATACCAAAGTCTAACATACGTATATGTAACAAAACTTTATATCTTTTTATTCTCGAATAGAAGTGATAGAAACCATTACAGAATTACATGTTTACTGAACTTGATTTATTTATAAGTAAACAACATATGGATTCAATTTATTACAAAAAAAATATTAACATTTTTGATTTGTATATTTTGTAATAATATATGTTCTTTAATAAAATTACTCGAGGAAATTATATAGTTTATCAAGAAATTTATTTTACAGATGTTAATAAAATAAATATATTAGATATTAATAAACACATATATTATTTTTGTATCAAAAGAAATTATAAAACTTTTACAATGTTATCCAGGCTTATAATTGATTTAAGTATAACATATAACAAAATAATAATTAGTTAAAAAAGCTCTAGTAGAAAGAAATAAATAACTAGAAAATTGAAATTGCTTGTCTAGAGAAAAAATGTAGATAAAAATAAATACAATTAAAGTGTTTGAAATATTTTGAAAATTTTTAAGATTCACATCCATGTAATTGATGAATAAGATAGGTAAAATTTTACTAGGCAAATCTCTATAAGTATTAAGTAATAAATAGATATTTATTATTTTTTAAATGTATATTTATACAATGATAAAAAAATATTATACACACTGACAAGAACAAATTTAATAGTACGGTTTAATATTAATGACATTTCTAGAAAATTGATTCACTGGAATTAAGATATATATTTCATGAAATAATCCTGAAATATAAATGAACCACATACATTAATTTTATGAATTATTATCTCATATTAATTTCAAATACCATCGTTTAATTTAAATCAAATTCTAGCAAAGTTCTGAATGATTTTTTGGTACTTAATCAAATTTGTTTTTATGTAAAATTCTAATAAATTCAAATCTTACGAATGAAATTCATGAAGAGTTGACAAGTTCTTGAAAAAATATATTAAAGGTTTATAAGAAATTAATAAAAAATACGTAAAAGAAAATTAACGTTGCTAGGTAAATAAAAATCGAGTTTTATTAGATTTGACGTGAATTATGTAGTAAATAAGTGGAATAAAAATTAACTGACATTTTACGTATATAATTATATGATATGAAAATATGCAAAATAAAACGATGAATGTTTTATAAAACGTTAATAAAAATCACCTACTGTAAAACCATTATTTAAATAAAATACCAGTCAATTAAATATACATATGGATACACAAATCGATACACAACAAACATTTCAAACTGTACATTTATTGTTTCACAAAATTCATACACGAATCAATAAAATGTCTGTCACAGTTTGAATATTGAAAGATAAATAAAACGTCACTTTGATATTTTTCAAATAAAGAACGACTCGAACGAAAAACTTTCCATTTTGTATGGAAACGTAAAGTATCTCAATTTGCCGAGCTTGCGTTTGAGATCTAAATCCGGAATAAAATTTAAGAAGAAATGTACATTTAAAGACGTTCGACTGCCACGAGGTAGGAGCATTTTAAGAAATTCAAGTCAACTGTAATGAGAATCAGACTATA
Organism: Neoneuromus ignobilis; assembly: GCA_029203775.1. Taxonomy (NCBI): domain Eukaryota; kingdom Metazoa; phylum Arthropoda; class Insecta; order Megaloptera; family Corydalidae; genus Neoneuromus; species Neoneuromus ignobilis. The sequence goes on from CP092092.1 coordinate 39,340,890, forward strand.
TTGAAGAAACGATATTAAGCTTAATCTTTTATGTCGTTTCATTCCTTTATTTACAACACACACACACATACATATATACAAATATATATATATATATATATATATATATATATATATATATATATATATGTTTTCCAATAAGAATATCAGAACTTAGACAGCTGGTGGCAGCCATGTTTGAATTTGTTTTTCAGGCTCATTTTGACATTTCAACTCAGTATGGTTTAATGAGTCCATTATTTCACAAAATGGACCCATCAATTGGCCGACTAGAACTTGTAATTAAACTCCATTGGATTATTTTCTGTGGAATTATGTGAAATCATTGGTTTAAACTGATGTACCACAATCAACACAAGTATTAAAAATAAAGACTGAATGGGTAATTCATCAAATTGGACTACAATTACATGAAAGAGTGATTAAAAATTTGATTAAACGAATGCAGGATGTCAAGTGAAGTCATGGTGGTCATATGAGTGAAATTGTATTCCATCATTAATGCCATAGAATATACTTAAAAAAAACTAATTAATTAAAAACTTTCTGTTTTATTTCCATGTAAACTTCTGAAGCGCTTATTGGAATAGACTATATATATATATATATATATATATATATATATATATATATATATATATTTATATATATATATATATAAATGTGTATTTTTTATGTTTAAAATTACCGAGCTTGATGAAAATCCTCAAAAATGTTTTGAAACGTTAAATATTATTCTTAAAATTTATACAAACAGAGGACAAGTAAGCGAACGTAATACCGTAAGCCAAATATATAACCGCCCTGAATAACTTAAGGCGACTTCATCCATAAAACCAGATGTTTCAAGTTTCCAAACTAAGTAGCTTATATTAATATAAATTTCAACTGCTGTATGCAAACACATTTAACTTTGACCTACGGTTTTATAAAACGGAAAAAAATCATCTTAAAAAATATACGTTTTTTTTCTAAAAAAAAAAGTACGAAAAGAGAAACGAAATCATCGCAACGATTTAAATGAACATTTATTATATTTTTATACGTGAAAGTTTCGAACATTTCCCAAACATATTTCATTTATGTTTCGTATTTTTCGTCAATGTATCATTGTTTCTGTGCTTTATTTACAAACCTTTACTTATAAACATATCAATCATTATTATAATTTCATTTCGAATGACAGCTTGGAAATAGCTTGAAGTAAACGTGGTAAACTTTACAGATTTAAATGAAATCGTATTGTATTTCGATGTTAACAACGTTATCCACTTTTATTCGAACTTTAAATATTATCCATTTATATTCAAAATATTATATATATATAATTTTACGTTATGGTTAATTTCATTTTAAATAATCTCTACTGCAAATACCACAGATTTCAAAACTTCACGTTTAATTTTCTTTGAAATAATTTCCACGGCACTGTAACCGTTCTCAAAGTGTTTCAAGGTACATAAAATCTTGAAATCGACATTTTCTAAATCACTGTTGACAGGTGTTATTATCAACAGCGATCTGCTCTGTAGATGTTTGAGCCAATTTCGTCGTTTTTAAATAAGAAAAGTATACGGCGTCTTATCAACTCTGTATGCAATTTATCAACGACAATTTTATATAAACTGTTTTATAATTTATGTATTAGAACAAACTAAATGAGATAATTGGTAAGAATTTTCAATCGGTGGTTGTGTGAAATGTATTTTGCTTGTAGTTAAAATGGTACAATAAATTAATTGAAAAAAGTCTATCTAGATTATTTGACATTTTTCCTGGGATTATAAAACATAAAAAAGTGACAGAAAAAACATGAGACGAACATAGTTAAAGGATAACAATCCTATAGATTAATTTTCGTAATAAACTACAATACAATTTCTCACTATTGATAAAATATATAAATGTATAATTAAAATATATTACAATGTTTCAATCGATACTGTTATTTTTAATACAGAATAAATATGAAATAAAATATCGATTAAGAAACAACAGCACCGAGCATGAATAATGAAAAATAAAGATCGACTTGAAATATTTAAATTGTTTAAGAAATAAAATATAATGTTCAAACAATAAATCACAAATATACTTAAAAACATTTTTGTCTTGTAAAAAATATGTTGATTAATTGAAATGATGTCAATTATCCAAACAATCATTTACAAATTATACACATCATATCCTATAAAAATTGGATAAATTAAATAAAAAAATATATTAGATTTATGGACTTGATATAGTCAGACTGGCTATCATTTATTTTCATTAATTAAAAAAATCATTAAAATGAAAAATTACTGATGTCAAATTAAGTTCAATTAGTTGTTTTTCAGATTCCAGAGAAGTTTTATTTGGATTGGAATTTTTATTCGAATAAAAACTAAACTAATAAATGTGGAGATTTTTATTATTTAAAGCTGTATGTTTAATTGATTGACTTTAACTATCAAAAATATATAAGATGTTTTTTTAACAGTGATAGAACTTTAAATTGAATCCATATCGAAAGTTCTATCACGCTTAAGGGGTTATACGCAGTTGCGAGGCGCAAAAACGACGTTTTTTTAGGAATTTTTTTTAGAAACAGTATTTATTTTGCAATTACAAATTATAGTTATTTGAATAGATCCTTCTTTCAAGAATAAAATAACATGTCGATCATAAAAAAATATTAAAGTGCACCGCTCCTGCAGACGATGTCCCGAACGACCTCCAAAAAAAGGCACTTGGCGGTGATCTCCATATCGGCGGTTTGGATTATTTGAAATCAAAAAATATGGTCAATTCTTTTAAAGGATAGATTAATGCAGGTATTGAACGAAGGAATAATAAAAATTTTCATTTTTGACAAAATGGCGTCTACTTGAAAAAAATTTTTCGTTTTTTACTAAAATTTTCGCTCCAAATTGTTTAAAAAAAATAGTAATAATTTTTGTAAACCTTATTCCTTCGTTCAATACCTGAAGAATATATTTGAGAAGATTGTGTGAAAATTTGAGACCGATCGGTTCAGCCATTTCTGAGATATCGAGATCACCGACTATGAAAACACCGTTTTGAGATAAACGCGTTTGAAGTTTCGGAAGTAGTTTACACATAGTTAAAAATTTGGTAAAAATTCAGGAGTATGTCCGAAAATATTTATCGGATTTACTTCAAATTTTCAGAGAATATACTCAAATATATGTGCATTCCGAAAATGCAAAAAAAAAATCGATTTTTTGAAATTTCTAACTGCGTATAACCCCTTAAGGAAATCTTATACATATGTTTATCATATGAAATAAATTTACTTACATATTTTGTATCCAACGATGTATAATTAAAAACATTAGTTTCGAACCGAATATTACAATTTAATAATCTCACACGCTGTATTAAATCCTATTTACTAAACGTTATTTAAATTCGAATTGAAAACGATTCTCTACCACGAAATTGCAATGAAATTTATTAACTTTAATAATTATAAACAGCAATTATTTACTGGATAAAATATTTTACGAGTAAATATACGACACGAGTGCTCATTACGTGCGGTTATCACGTGGCAAATGGGATAAAAGTTGGCATCCTTTTCGACATTGTGAAAAAGTGTTACGAGTTAGTAAAAAGTAATTGCATATTATAATAAAAAACACACACACACATACACAAATAGCAATAAAAACACCTTACATAAACGGTTTTATTTACCGTTCTGGTCATATAACTGCGAAAACTATTTCACGTTTTCATATTTAAATGACAAATAGTGGAATTAGTTAGGGGGGATTTATTAAAAGTTTATTGCGGTGTTCGAAATAGATTAAAAACGTCTAGATTTTTGTAACTAAATACTGTTGTTTTTCGATACGTCTTTATACAATTAAAACTGATTAAAACTGTAACTGTTTTTTTATAGTTTTTCTTTGTTGCATTTCACTAGCTATAAATTAAATTGAAAGGATTTAAGAGCATGACATACACGTGTTATTTTTTTTTAAAAAAAAAGAATAAAGAAATACCAACATTTCATTTTATAGATATTGTATTAAATTTTATTATATTCTGCAAAAAAATCGTAAAACAGTGAGAAAATATATTTATAAATGCTAAAACTTGTGTATAATATTTTTAAAACTTCATGTCTAGACAGGATAGATATAATAGTAGATATAAAGAGAAATATGATATTTAAATATTTTGATATATACTAGTGCATAAGGTTAATTCTGAACTGTTTTTCATACAAATGTTTATTTATAAATGAAATAAGTTTTTTTATTCTTTTTTTTCAAATTTAAAATATTATATTTTTCAAACCAATACATACAAAAGAATAAATGGATTGAAAAAATTGTTATATTTTTTTACAACTGATGTTTTTAAGTTCTACAATTTTGAATATTAAATTATTTTTATCGTGAATAAGACAAGATAAATTTAAATCAAATGGTCCTAGTTGTTTTACTTACACTGATCTAATAATAAAATATATTGCGTTTAAAATTTATTTTATTGTCTATAATTTTTATAAAAATTAATTAATTTCCTACTTGTCAAGCGAGAATTTAGTTGTGAATCTGATAAGAGAGATCGATTAAAAAATAAATAAATCAGTCGGTCTATTAATCGCATAAAATGATGACTAAAAAAAATCAATCTCGATTAATGATTAATCTTTTGGTTGTTAGTCATCGATTGATTAGCCATACAAAATATTAAAAATGAAAAAAACGTGTTTTGATTTTTTACATAATTTTCTTTGTAATTTTTAACTCACTTTTGGTACTACTAGAAGTAGTTTTTGTTTAATTTATGATTTGTTTTAAGTACGATTGCTAATCCCTAATTAAAATGTCTATTACTAATTAAAGTTTAATAAACAGTGTTTCATTTGGAGATATTTTTATTTTTTCGTACAATCTTTCATTTTTCATTTGAATTAACTTTTAGAAGCCACTATATACGAGGGTCGTTTGATAAGTATGGTAAAAAAAGTTACCATAAATTTAATAAATTTTTCATAAATTTTAAAATTTGCCACACTCTGACTATATATATATATATATATATATATATGTATAGTATAATAAATTATCACCTTCAACACTATAAGATATCAAAAAGTTTTTAATAATTACTTATTGTTCATTGTGTTTTGTCTAAAACAACGCTATAATAATGATTGCATTGTTATTTAAATGCTTATCAGTTTGTTGTTATAAGCAATCAAAATGATCTATAACTGATTTTTAAACACTTTTTAATATCTTGTACTGTCGAGGGTGATAATTCATTCGTGTGAAAATGATTTTGCTATAGTTCTAAGAAAATATAGTTATATGAAACAAAAGTCAAAACTTTCATTTTAAAAACAAATAAACTATTCGAACATTTAATAGAAAATAAACTATAATAAATTTCTATTCAAATAACGAAACACTTGCTCAACAATATAAAACACATTAAGAAAACAGTACAAATAAAATTAAGTTTAAATAAGTCTTACTAGTATTTATCGTATGTCATGATTCTACTTTACGTAGAAAAGCGTATTATTTCTGTACAAATAAATTACTTCCTTGTTACAGTAATTGTACGAAAAAAATAAAGAGAACCGTTTCAGAGAACGAAAACGAAGGTCGTATGAGCACTCAATAAATTAAAATACTAATAAATTTTACATACTGTGTCAGTAATGTGTTTTTCGCGTTTATAGATATCATTAAAATTATGAATAAGTAAATATCATACTATTTACAATACATATAATAATCCAATAAATTTTAATAAAATTAACATATTTCATAATTGGAATTCGGAAAGGAAATAAAAGAATTTTTAGATTATTTTTATTTATTAATTAATTGGGAAGATTTATGGTCAAATTTTGATTTCGATTTATATAAGAAACGAAAGAAACTATACACATGCTTCCCTCGTATATACCATCCTGTACACATGTTTTTTTTTTTTAATAAAACACAAATCCAGGCGTCACATTTGGACGATCTTATATATGAAAAGAATTACATTAGAAACTTGATTATAATCTTAAAAAAAATCATATTAAATGATAAAAATTATAAAAATAAAATAAACGTTATAAATAAATAGGACCACACATTGATCCAAAATTGAAGAGCTACAGGCTAATCGATATTCAAAAGAGAATAAAAATCGTGTATGAATAATTAAAGAAATATGTATATTTCGAATGTGAAATCTATTCCGCCATCTCTGACATAGAACACAACGAAATCTTATAAAATCTCGATTTCGAGCTGAATATAAATTCAAGAAAGCAGTAACGTTAGGAAGCAATTCCGATCGCATTTACATTTTACGATGGAGTTAAAAACTGTGTTCCTGAACGATAACGACGGTCGTTATAGCAGTGACTTGTAGACGGGAGAGTCCGTATAACGATAGTATCACCGCATGCATGTGCCACGGTCAAATGTGGCAAGATAAAGGAATCGACAGGATCATCTTTTTCCACTACGAGAGATAATCACCATCGGCATCGATTAGAACGTTCATCAGAGATCGTCGCGACGCGTTCTTACTCGACCGAATTTTATAATCGGACGAACGAAACACAGTCGTTGTCACTTTGTGCCTAAGAGGATATTTATACAGTATGAATTTTGAATGAATTATTTTACGACACGAAGGCGTAGCTGTTGAATTATTTGCTATCTAGCTCGAGTTAGTTTAATTTTCGGTCATACGGGGTAGCTTTTCACGGGAATTTGTTGATAGCTTCGTTAATATTTCAAACATCGTGAAACGGCGACATATTTTATTTATATGATTCGTGAAATATTCATCGGTTAAATTGATTTTTTATATCTACGAAAGTAGTTATTAAGTTTGAGAGTAATCCCACGTTAATTTAATTCAAATACGTTTTTTTTTTACAAAATAAATAAAACATAACCTGTTTTAAAAGATTTTAAATTTCTAAATGAAGTATATAATATGATTAAAAAATCAATTAGAAACTCCGAATGCCTTTTCTAATTAACGTAAAAGTTTCTTTAAGTTTTAAGATAATTATTGTTTTTAATATTTAATTAAGTTTAAAATCTCTATATTAGATTTTTTTTAACAAAAATGTAATATATAAAATATATATCTATATAAAAATGTTTGATTTTATTTTACCAAAATATAATTGTAATCATTTATGTCAATTTTTATTACACATATTTTAAAAAATATAAATAGAATATATCTGAAATAACATCATACATCTATATTATCTCTTATAAAGTTAGGTTAAGTTATTTAAAATAAACAATAAGTTAATATGTCAAATTTTGATTACTACCTATAAAAAATCTAAATAAATGCTCTTTCAGACAATATAAATCAAAGAATCAACATTATGCATATATATTATCGCCTCTATGATTATTAATTTTACATCGGAATAAAGTTAGGTTATGCCATTTCAAATAAACAATAAGTTATTATTTCAAATTTAAGTTATTACTAAAAAAAATTCTATGTAAATGCATATAATATAAATCAAATAATAGCCATATAATATAAATAAATCAAATAATATAAATATAATATAAATCAAACAATAAACATTATGTATCTATATTAACGTCTCAATGATTATTAATTTTACAATAAAATAAAGTTAGGTTATGTCATTTAAAATCAACAATAAGTTATGACAAATTTAGGTTACTACCTATAAATAAATCTATGTAAATGTTCTTCCATAAAATATAAATCAACGAAACGTTCAAGCACAACTTTGTTCTTTTTAAAATATTTCAATTTTTTCAAAATAGTAGTTGAAATAATACAATCATTAAATTTATATACTTTACATTAATTAAATTATAAACGAAGAACTGTGTATTTTATTTTATTTAATTATACTAAAAATGTATGTTAATTTTAAAAGATTTTCAATTGTAGAACACATTTGATTATATGTTTAGAAGCGAGAATGAACAGTCAAATGGTACAAACCAATGTATGAAGACATTTTAGCATTTACTTGCGAAGTTCAATTACAGCCTGGAGCATTCTCTGAATTGTGGATGTAATCTGTGTTCAACGTTTAATTATTACGAATAAAGATGTAGAGTATTATTGCTATATACATATGTACATATATATATATATATATATATATATATATATATATAAATATATGTATATTAAAATTTTAAATAAAAAATTTAACACAGTGACAAATTTTTCATCTATAAAAATATACTCAATTCTTGGTAGATAAACAACAATCATATTTAATAAAAAAAAATACCTTAGAGATAATAATTATAAATTATTTTTTATTATTACTAACAAATAAATTTTCAGATAATTATATAAGTATTTTTTACAAGTAACTTACTGAGTAGTTCGAATCAAAACAACTATAATATTTATTACTAAAAAAATATCCTCTTATATGCAATTATTTCAATGATTAAAGTTGCCAAAAACGAAAAAATAATAAAATGTATATTCTTTTAAATTATAATAATCCACATGTCTATTTAAAAATTCAAAAAAAAAATTATTAAAAAAACGTTTTAAATTATAATCCTTTAAAAGTTTTCATATACCTGGATATGTTTCTACGTTACAAGTTTTGCTTTTATGTTTTTGTTCTAAAAGTTTAACGATCTTTCTTCAAGCATTCTGACGAAGTAAGTTAGTTTCAAAAGATATATTTCAAAGAATTATTAACTATATTTTGTAATGCTATTAAGTACAGCTGAATATAAACGACTAGGTTATTGATTAATAAATTATATGATTTGTGACCTTGTAACACTTTGTTTTTTTTTTATTAAAAAGTTATTAATGTGTTACATATTTAATAGAGTTTTGTATAAATATATTTCTCACATATCTCAAAAATAACATTAAAATGTATGAACACTATTTTTACTCGTGTATATAAAGATAAAATGTTATAATCTGTAGAAGGGCGAGGAGTTAATTTCATTTCTATAAACTAGTTATCTGTAATTCTTAATTATGTAGGCAGTTGATTTTGATTACACTCGAAAATATATGAAATCGGTTATAAATTTAATTTTCGTTACAAAATATTCCAGTTATCGGAAATATAAATATCTTATTAATCCGTATCCGCCAACATATTTGTCAAAACGTATTCTATATTGCATATTTGTCATACGCCCGTCACCGTATAATAAATTGATTTTCGTCATTGGCGTGCGGTACGTACGTCTCGTCGTCGAAAATCATTAAACATTAAATGAAATATCTTCAATGGATACGATATTCGATCGCGCGTCGTATATAACTCGACATCGCAGTCTCGATCTAGGCAATCAGATGTCGATGGCAAACGTTGTTGCACAGCCGGGGGCTGTTTGTGAATTGAGAGTTAAACCGATCTGAACGCCTTCAGTGACGGATATTGAAACTAGATTAGGAAGCGATCAAGCTACCATACACACACACATCGAGAGAGAGTGAGTGTAGGAAAACACCCTAAACCATCATCCCCATTCAAACTCATATCACTAATATTTTATCGGTATGCTTTATCGCGTCGAACGTTAAATACACATACTTTCTTTTGTGGTTATTTTACATCAGTATTAATAGACTAATGGATCTTTAATCTAGTATGAAATAGACATCTAACAATTTTCTTGAAATTTCATTCAAAGCCCGTTTGAAAAATCTTTACAAGCTGACAGTCAATTACTGCTTTGATTAATATATATTTTTTTAAAAAAAGACATTTAACTTTCAAATAGATTTTTTTTAAAAATCAGATTTGCGTTATAAATCACAATTTTCATGTCAGTATAAATAAGAAATGTAATATTTTTTAAAGACTCGAAAACAAATATTCTTTTATAAGAAATGTTATACGGCGAAAGAACTCGTTCGAGTGAACGACGATTGTTATAAGAATATATAAGAAATAGATAAATGTCTTCGAAATGGTCGTCTACGTTCAATAACGATGCCACGAGCAGTTAAAGTGGTGAGTAATATGATTCGTAGAAATCTGCTTCGAAAACAAAAATAATGGTTGAAGAAAAATTGATAATTCGATAAAAGATACTTTATGAAATGTTATATTTGAGAGTAGAATTACTTCGATGCATGTGGAAAATATAATTTTATTTTTTTTATCTATCTAACATTTTCATTATTTCATAATTATTAGAAATCAATTAATTAAATTATTTAAATTCGAGTAAGTTATTGAATATATATATATATATATATATATATATATATATATATATATATATATATATATATATATATGTGGCGGCTATGAATTTTGTAACAATCAACAATGAGTGTTGTATTGTCAACAACGATTATTATACTCAAGTATCCAGTTAATTTATTTACTGATTTTTATAAATATTATTTCATTAGCAAATATAAAATTGTGTTGTGAACCAGACGTATTCTAGCTGCTCTATCATAGACAATTCGTGTACGTGAACAAAGGAGAATACGATTCTCCAAATATATATAAAGTTAGGAAATAAGTATTTTCAAATTATTGTGCTAAGCTTATTAACAATCTGCTGCAACGATTTGCTTTAATTAATATTTTGATTTTTATGTCAACTTCAGCTGGACGACCAGAATGTTGTTCATCTTTAAGTGAAAAATCATCTGAAATTTAGTAAACCAATTCTGACACTGCCTTTCTTTTAAAACATAACCACCATACACAACACATAACGTTTTATGAACTTGCATTGCGTTTCTTCCTTTATGGAAATAATAAATAAAAATATGACGAAAATGTTCGTTTTGATTTTCTACCTTTAACTTGATGCCAAACAAACAATTTTAAGTAAATTACATAAAATGCCTTTCTAAAACAAACTTTAATTGTTATCTGTCAAATTTTGTAACGAATTCGTAGTTTAAAATAAGGTTAAATACATTACATGACACCGAAAGACATCTATTAGCGAAAACTGCAATTTATTTGCCAATCCAATAAATATAAATGTATTTTATAAAATTTTCTAGTAATTTATATATACACATACAGACATATATATATATATATATATATATATATGTATATATAATATGCGATATTTTATATTTTAAGTACGTCTGAAATGTGATTTAAAAATCCAAAAGAATCCTATGAAAAATCAACATAAAAAGTCTGTGACAATGACAAATATTCTAATACTTGCAGTAACACCGTTGATGTCCTAACAAGTTCGTTCTTGTCATTGATTTATTACTAAAGTTATCTGATGTTCTAAAACCATGCTTTACTTGAAACGTGAAAATAGGGGACATAAAATAACGAAGTCTATTTTCATTTAATGCTTTAATGTACACGTAAACTTTTCGCTAACAATAGTTAATCGACTTTTCGACAAGAAGTGAAAACAATTATTTTTATCACGAATAAGACAAGATAAATTTAAATCAAATGGTCCTTGTTGTTTTACTTACACTGATCTAATAATCAAATATATTGCGTTTAAAATTTATATTATTGTTTATCATTTTTATAAAAATTAATTAATCGAGAATTTAGTTGTGAATTTGATAAGAGAGATCAATTAACAAATAAATTTAAATCGAATGGTAGAATTTAACTTAAATTGATATAAATAGAATATACCATGTGTAAGATTTATCATTTTCATAAAAGATGAATTATCTCCTTCGACGAAATAAATGATGAAAAAAACCTGAAGACATTTTCCATCACATAAAAATATAACTTTAATTAAAAAAGAACTTCGTTAACTTAGATTTATTGACTTAAGCGTTAGGAAAAAAGTTGCGTTTCTAACACAATTTTCCACCTTAAAAACGTTTCATTAGTGAAAAAGTACACGATGCAACATTACAATGTTCAAACAGGGGACTGAAATGGCTTATGAAGTCACTAACTTGCAGAAGATTAACGTGAATAATGAATCAAAAAATTTATACAGTCAAACTGTGGCGGACTGAAACTTTTTTTTAGTAAAAACGGATCAACCGAGTTAAAAGAGATAATAAGGGAAGATAACCATTATATTTCAAGCGGTGAAAAAGAAGTATATACACTGCCCTCTCTTCTTCTTATATATATATATATATATATATATATATATATATATATATATATATATATATATCACATTTATATTTAACGTCCGGTCAATAAAATCGTTTCGTCTACATAACTGCATGCAATGCATTTTATAAATCAATAAGTACAAAGAGTTGAAAAACTATTTTAATATACATGACAATATGTTTGTACGTTCTATAAAAAGCTTTGGCATGCAATTAATTGTTTGTTATGACTGGTAGTATTTTTAAATAGAATAAAAAGTATATACATGTTTTAGTTTACAATAGAAAAAACGAATTTAAATATTTTACTGAACACGAAACGTTGCATGAAATTTTAATTTACAATCATTAATTTTCTCTTGTATAATGTCGATGCAAAATTTAATAAAAACCGATATGAATGCTGTCTTTTATTTTAAATTTCAGTTAATTTATATATAAACAAATCACACAATCTAATAACGTAGTATATATATCAAAAAAGTAATCTAAAATGTGCTATTATACCCTACTGTAACTTTTCTGCTAGTCTTCAAACAGTTTCATAAACTTTCTTGTCTAATGTGTTATTGAAGCCTTAGGGATTTTACTTGTAGGAAAATTAAAAAAGCGAAACTTTTTACCAGAAAGAGGTTACAGGGAGTAACATCAGTAAAAATTAGTAACATATGTTTTTACACAGGCCAAATATTAAAATAATGTCTGCTGGAATTCAAATTAATTCATGGATTTTTACAAGAAACTTTTTTTTGTATAAAATAAAATTTAAATACAAAGAAAATATTTTTTAAAAATATACAGTATAAGTAATTTAGAAAAAAAATAACAAAATAAACTTAATTGATGTTATATTCAATTTTTTTTAATATAAACAAATATAAATGTCTGAAAAATTAAGGAAAAAACTAATTGCTAAATTTTGATTCTTGCAATAAAAAATAAATAAACTTAATCAATTAAAAGATACAAATTTATCTCACAAAAGTCATTGGAGAATATAGTACGAAGAACATAATTACAGTTGTATTTTTTTTTGTATAAAACAACACTTAAATATTTAAAAAAATATACAATGAGTTTTTTTTTAAATATAACTGTTTGTGTTCTTAGTACTACATTGTTCCATGATTTCTGTGAAATCGATTTGTCACACAAAAATCGTTTAAATTTATTAATTTTTCATTATAGTAATTAAAATTAAAAAATTAGGTTTTTTCTTTATTTTTAGACATTTATGTTTGTTTATATTAAACAACTGAATATAACGTATCGATAAGTCCATTTTGTTTTTTCAAATTATACAAATATTCCATGACTTCTGCGATTTACTGAAGAAAAACACTTTTTATACTAAAAAAAATAAACGATTATTCGTGTTATACGTTCGATAATATTTATTTTATATTGTTTAACATGACAACTGAACATTGTATTGGCAAATTTTCATCGACACTACAAACAACCCTCGTCATAAATTCATTACTGTAAAAAAGAAACGAAAAAAAACTATTGAAAACAACGATTTCCTAGTATCCAGACTCTCTGCTAGGCTCCAGAAATCTTATTGTTAATGATGTCTGTCGCAAAGAGATTACACATGCAGACCAACAGTCGCCTAAGAGTCGCGACTCGAGCCTGATACATAACTTCCTTCTCTTACCCACATCATAAAATAAAAGCGAACAAAGACGTACGACACTGAAAATGCGTATCTTTTCGTACGTTTCCCTATTCTGCCTTTGTTTGTTCCAGCCGATCGTGCTCTGTGTTAAATGTAAAACTGACGAAGAAATATGTGCGATACATACAAGACGATAATGGTATGTTAGCATTGCAAAAGAGAGTAATAAATATATTTTCGTTGCCGTCAGAAAAGTGGCGAATACAAGAGATTATTACTGAATATGAAAAGTTTTTTTTTGTAGAATAATTTTCGAGTATGATGGATATAGTGGTATACAATCAGCTATCGAAAATCGATTTTAAAATATATATTTAAATGAAAAAAGGACTTAGACTAGTAACTATTGTATTGTCCAGACACAATTTATACAGGGTCATCCAAATGTGACGCCTAGATATCAGCACTGTACAATGTTTACACGTCATGAATTTTTAAATGACATAATAGGCCTTTTTGTTTTGGTAGAAGATTACAATTTTAATCATGCATATAGGTGTACATAGTAGCAACGCATTTACATTATTTAAACTTATTATGAAAATAGGTGTTTTTCGAAAAATACCCATCACAAAATTCGTGATTTTTTTTGATGTAAATAATCGGCTCAATCAGTCTTCGATTTAAAGATTAGTGAAAAAATTAGTGATAAATTATTAATCTTTATCGGTCGTATGTCACGTGCGAGGTGACAAAACTGAACAAGTAACAACGTCCTCATTTCTGAATGTACTCACTGTATGTTTTTACAGTTTAATTCTTACTCGATAGCAGATAACACGTTCTGTCATATTTCATCAATTATTTTACTTATATGATAATATTTTATTCCTCCAAAAATGAATAAAGAAAACTATAGCAATATGGAAAGTAACAGTGATAGTTGTGGTGAAATATGTGAAAATTTTGAATATTCGGCAAGTGATTTTAATTCTTATGATGAAGGAGACAGTGATACAAGTGTTATATTTTAGTCAAGAGGAAAAATTGATCCCTATTCAATATTCAAGTGAAGAGAAAAGGGAAGTGGAAAGAGAAATTGTTCCTGATTGTGATGAAGATTGGATTGAAATCGACAGTGATGACGAAGACATTTCAAGTGTAAATATAAATAGTTTTATGCACAAAACTATCTTTTTATATCAAGTAACGTTAGTTACTCTTCTCTTACAATAAGCGCTCAAATATATCTTCGACTTAGCAGAAAGTTAAGTACAAAATGCTAAAATGTAAAATATGTTTTTATTACGAAAGATTATTTCGTTGTATTTTTATTATTTCTATTTATATATTTTTTTAGTCGAAATATTTGACAACAATAATTCAAAATTCTTTTTTTTTTGAAAAAAATCTATCAATATGAACAAAACCTCATCGACTTGAACGGCTCTCGAGAGCTACGAATTCGACGTAAACCGAAAACAAAAAAGCTTACAAGAAAGCACTGTCACTCCAAAAAACTATTAAACGTTAACAAGCGGCGAACAAATTACACGGCGTGACATTTCGAGTACGGGAACGTCTAGTCTGAACGAACGTACGTACGTACAACCGTAATTCGTCTATGTGTTGATTCTAAAAGTTCATCTGTGTTCAAATATAGAAAAACGCCTACGCGCGCCACACAACGTAAAATGTTTTGCTTCACAGTTTAATTCATGTCTGCGTCTTCTATGAAGCATGACGGCAGCGGGACAGCTAACATTCTGTTGAAAACGTCAAGCCAAATAAAATACGAATGTACAAAAAAATAAATTGGACGGTCGCGAAATATTCGATTCAGACGAATATTTTTTTTAATGGAGCGTCATATCCGGTGTATATGTTTGTTTATTGCCGAAGGTATTCGGCAAAGACATTTATTAAAGCATTTCAGTGAAACACATTGATAAAGAATAACTGTGTGTGTTTTTTTTTTTAATATATATATTTCAATTTTAATATTAATATTTTTGTGGAGTCGGTTCGCAAATAGCACAATCAAAGGAAAATATAAAAATGTTCAATGGAATCGTAAATATTTTCAATGACAAACAGAAAAATAACAATCTAGTTCCAAGATCTATGTATCTGAAATATTTGGTCGATGTGAAATAGAGACATTTTTAAAATTATCAAATATTTTCATTGCCAATTTAATAAAACTCGCGTACAAGATTTTATACCGCAATGAAAATATTTTTATTGAATATTTTATATGCTTTATACTTTTTAATATTCGTCGATTTATAAAAAAATTAAATTATAATAAGTGATTTACATCATATTGAACAAAATTAAATCATTACAAAATTAGAAATAATTGGTCGATGAATGTTTCAAATATTTATAGAAATGCTTGTACATTTTATTCGTATAGGCAAACACTATTATTTTGTTCACTGGAAATTTTTCCAACAAACATAATGAAAAGTAATTTCAATTATTAGAATTCCAGCTATTGGATTTGCTACCCTAACTAAACAACTAATTTGCAACCGTGTTTAATTTTCTATCTAACAATGAATTCAATTTTTCGCATTACTTACACTGATCTAATAATCAAATACATTGCGTTTAAAATTTATATTATTGTTTATCATTTTTATAAAAATTAATTAACGTCCTCCTTGTCAAGCGAGAATTTAGTTGTGAATCTGATAAGAGAGATCAATTAAAAAATAAATTTAAATCAAATGGTAGAATTTAACTTAAATTGATATAAACAGAATATACCATGTGTAAGATTTATCATTTTTATCGCATCATCCGAATGTGACGTCTAGATTTGTGTTTTATCAAATGAAACAAAAGAAACGATACACACGTTTCCCTAAACACCACTCTATACACATGTTTCTTTCTAATGAAACACAAATCTAGGCGTCACATTTGGATGGCCCCATATGATTTAATGACAATATTCAATAATTAGTTATTGCTAACTTTCTTTTAAAAAATATGAACTGTGCTAGGGTTATCTGTATTTAGATTCTTGCAAATCCTTACAAATATCTGTTAATAAAAAATGAATTAAATTCAGTTGAAATTGAAATTTACAATGCAATTGAAAATTCTGAAAAATCATTTTAAAAAATAAGAATGATCAGATATTGAACCAAGAGAAAAATTAATATTTTTTTAAAGACAGGATAAATAAATAAAAATATTAGTTGAAATGATAATTAACAGTAAAAAATGAACAGTACAAAAATCAGTAAATTTTAAAATTGGAAAAAATTAAATCAATTATTATTTAAAAATTAACTGAAAAATTTCAGAAGAAGAACATTTTATTAGAATTATTTTTTATGCATATATATTTTTGTATACTTTTTTGATACTGAATAGTTTATAGAATATAAAATGATACAAAAGTAAAAATATGTACATACGTGAACTGATAATTATATAGGGTTTTCCAATAAGAATGTCAGAATTTTGACAGCTGATGGTAGCCATGATTGATTTTTTCCAAGCTCATTTTGATATTTCAACTCAGTATAGTTTGGCAAATTATCATAGAACGTTTAACACTTGAGTCCATTATTTCACAAAATGGACTCATCGACTGGCCCCATCTAGACCATATAATTTAATTCCATTGGATTATTTTTTGTGTGGTTATGTGAAATCATTGGATTATGCTGATAAACCACAACAACAGAAGCATTAAAAATAAATATTGAACGTGTAATTCATGAAATTGGACCACAATTATGCGAAAGAGTGAATAAAAACTGGACTAAACGAATGCACTATATCATTAATGCCAGAGAATATGCTTAAAAATGAAAATAAATAAATACTAATTAATTAAATATTTTTTGTTTTATTTCAATTTAAAATTCAGAAGCGCTTATTGGAAAACCCTATATATATATATATATATATATATATATATATATATATATATATATATATATATATATATATATATATATATATCAAAGAGATATTCGTAGTAAAAGTGCTTAAATCGAAGAATTATTTAAATACATCAAGTCAAAGGAATTTCTGAAGCTACCGAGTTGACTAAAAATCTTGTACTAATAAAGATGCAAAACGCGCACACACACTTTCTTCATAACGTTTTAAATATATTACATTGTGTAATTATTAAGCGAAGCAAATTATTAATTGACTAATTACAAGTTACTTTGTATGCTACAGGAAATAATTAATTTATCATCAGGCGCCATCGGTGAAGACATCAAAGAGAGTCCGAGACGAATAACTTGGCAGTGAGCAACACAGGTGTGCCCTTTAAACACTGACATATAAATTTCTATGCTGCAATGTGATGTCGTTTGGCAGCTTTGAGGATTTGATACAGATTATTAAGCATTAGATAATGTGTTATGTTCGAACTCGACTGAAGAAATTAATGGTGAACTTAAATTATTGTTGTGTGTTTGGTCGATTTATGTCATAATAAATACACGCGGATTATTTGCAATAATGTTTTTGTCGCGACGATTATTTTATTGATATAATAATTAAATGTGAAATACATACAGGACATTACACAGAGATATATTTCATTTTATGTACATTTTTTTTGATAAATGAAACATTCCTTACTAATTTGCAGATAAATCATTGTGTCTCATTATGCGTTGTTTAAAATTCTAAAAAAATACAATAGTGAACATTTATATATATATATATATATATATATATATATATATATATATATAGAGAGAGAGAGAGAGAGAGAGGGAGAGAGAGAGAGAGAGAGAGAGAATCCCAATGTGACGACGTAATTTGATTCATACAAATTATCGATTCAAATTTAAGGTTAAAGGACAAACGTCAAATTTGATTTATATTAAAAATAGCGACTGATTTAAAAAGCTAATATTATTTATCATTAAGGCCATTGTTATTTCATTATATGTAGTTATAAGGAACTATGTATGTCAAGTAGACGAGTCCTTGATACGATTTTTCATTACACTGAATAAAATATTTTTATATAATACTTGTAAGATCCTTGTTCTTTTTCAAGAGTTTATGGAAATATATGAACTCTTTTTCTTTTAAAATTATTTTAAACGTTATAATACAAGATAAGATTTTTTTATATATTTTTTTTAGAAAAAAAATTAATGACTAAGAATATTTTTTTGAGTCGATACTTGTATATTAAATTAATTTAAACAATCAACTTATTTTTATCAATTTAAATTTTGTCCATACAATTAAATATTATTATACTTGTGAGATTCTTGTTCTTTTTCAAGAGTTTATGAAAATAATTTAAAATTTTGTAAATAAGATAAGATTTATGTATATTTTTTTAAAAAAAAAATTTAATGATTAAGAATATTTTATCATACTGATAATATTATATTCAATTATTTAAAACAATAAACTTATTTCAATGAATTCCAATTTTGTCTATACAATTAATGTTATGAACATTTTTACTGAATATAAAATATTTCTACAATATATAATATTTGTAAGATACTTGTTTTTTAAAAGTTTATGGAAATATATGAACTTTTTATCTTTTAAAATTATTTTATATTTTGTAACATAACATAAATTTGTTATGTATTTTTTTCCAGCTAATACTATTATATTTTTGGAGCTGGTGCTGTTATATGAGATGAATTAAAAGAATCAATTTATTTTAATTAATTGAAATTTTGTCCAACGATTAAATAATATAAAACATTTTATTTATTAAAAAAACATATACTATCATTTTGTTCAAAACTTTTATATGTTATTTTTTAAACATAAAATAATTAAATAGTTATATAAAAATACTACTACAAGAAGAATTTAATAATTTGACTTTAGATAAAAAAATAATTACTTTAATACTGATTATATTATTACAATTGAGTTTAAATTTTATAAAAATATGTTTTTAAATATATGGAATGTACAAACAAACTACATTTTAAATATGAAATTAATAAGAAAATATGTGACGAACCTTCGTTGAAATCATTGTAAATTTAGATTCAATATCGCTGCTTACCTGAAAATAAAAAATATTAATATTATTTTAAATATTAGTAAATTGTATTAGTGAAATATATTTTTATATTATTTCTAACAGTAATATATATATATACTGTAAATTTCCATTTCATTACTAGACAGTTGATGAAAAACCCGATTATTCTAAAAAATCTTTTATTCAATTATCGGAAATTTGATTGACAGTAATCGTAACGTAACTAGTCAATTAATGTAACAATTTAATGGAAGTGTTAAAAGGACTAACACCTTGGGCGTCTAGTACATCACCTATCACCGAAACTATTATTCGACACATGGTCGATGGCTTTAAAAGCACTCAGTGCAGGTGTAGAGAAAGCGTATCCGTACAACGTTTTGGCGTGCATTGGGCGGATGTATCATTAAAGCAGACCAGAAAGCGTGTACTGTGTGAGATTTAACGCCACCGGCATCAGAATATGTGTCCGTTATATTATCCCGGCCATGTACAAAAGTTCCTGATATGTACATGAAATGTACGTTAACTCTCGCAATACGAAATGAATCGCGAATGAAACTCGAAATGAAAATTTATACACTGTAATTTATTCAGTGGGTGTACATGTTTCACGGATTCGCCGCAAATTATACCGGGAACATGTACTCGGCTACGCTCGATCGATTCTATAAATTAATTTATTAATAACGAGCCGCCGGTTCACGAATATGGGCACAAGTTAGGACTGAAGTTTTAATTTACGAGTATTGTCTAGTTTTGGTTATTGAACTAATGCATGTTTTCAGTAGATCAAGTTTATAAATAAATAACGAACTAGAAATTAAATTAAAATACATTACAAATAATCAATTTTATATCACAAATAAACACCGACATTTTATTTATTTATTTTGCGCATTTGGTTTTGATCTAGTTTGTTAAATGTCTTCTTAAAGACATGATTTCTACTAACATTCCTGGAGGTAACGACCTCGATGCTCGTTATTTGTCTTGTTTTCTGCTATTAAATTCGTATTTTTAGTGTCTTCGTATGCGCAGCCAATTGTCGAAAAACCAAGTATTATTTTATTTATATAGACTTTTGTTAATTAAATATTATTTTAGAGTATTAGGGAGCTTTGATACTTGCAATCGTAAATCTTCGAAAGTAATCGTTCACGATCGGAATAAATTAATTTTGCGATGGAATTATTTTATATATACATACATATATATATATATATATATATATATATATATATATATATATATATACATATAAGGTTTTCCAATGAAGGCTTCAAAAGTTTAAATGGAAATAAAATAAAAAGTATTTAATCATTATAAACCAATAATTTCACATAACCTCACAGAAAATAATCCAATAGAGTTAAATCACTTGATCTTGATGGCCAATTAATGGATCCATTTCATGAAATAATGGACTCATTAAACTTTTGTTTTAATAAATCTTTTGAAGTTTTTACAATTTCTAACATAATTTTCAATGATAATTTGTCAAACTGTACTGAGTTGAAATGTCAAAATGAGGTTAAAAAAAATTCAAACATGACTGCCACCAGCTGTCAAAGTTCTGACATTTTTATTGGAAAACCCTATATATATATATATATATATATATGTGTGTGTGTGTGTGTGTGTGTAGGGTCATCCAAATATGATGCCTAGATTTGTGTTTTAGTAAAAAGAAACTATACACCACCCTATACACATGTTTCTTTACAAAAAATACACAAATCTAGGCGTCATATATATATATATATATATATATATATATATATATATATATATATATATATATATATATATATATATAATTAGTATAAGATCATATCAAATAATAAATCTATTTTTCAAACAATATCACAAAATTAGGAAACATATATGTCGGAATTTCATTCTAGAGTGAAAACCTTGAGTCAAATGAAATCACATAAAATATAAAAATCACGATACACTCTAATATAAAAAAATATTAATGTATGTATAAAAAAATGTGTATGTAAATATGTGAAATTTTAATTTATTCTATGAGTTTATCTTTAATTTCAACAATCTAAAAAAATTCTTCATAAGTTGAACTTTGTCTACATGGCCATGACCTTGATTTAAAAATATCTTACGAAATAATTTAAAAATTGCACGAGTTCTCGGCAATAAAACTGAAATAAATAGTACGTGAGAAAACTACATACAGGAATATAAAACGATTGAATACCAATTAGGGACGGATACGTTTCTTTTACGATTTTCTCATTAATTCCGTTATCAAATATCTACTTTGTAGTTGTAGCGATGTACGAATTGTAATTTGATATTAGTTAGTTCATCGATAAACTCCTTGCGTTAAATCAGTACCGAACTGTTAACAAATCACAAGGTCTTTACGAGTACGTTTAAGTACTGAATACGACCTGTAAAGTTTCATATAATGACATTTGTTATCATTAAAATGTAATGCGAAAAAGTTTATCCGCAATTTAATGTCTATTCATAAATCAAATTCTATATTTTTCCGTGTTTTCTTTTTTTGAGGGCACGTTTTACGAATGTAGCAACGTTTTAACGTTGGCCGTAAAAGCTGCATTGCGCCAAAACAATCTATGCGGGTGGTTGTTTCGAGCAAACTAACTAGTTCACTATCGACGATATTTTTTATTATATTCTATCAGTGTACGATCGCTAATTGTAACAGATTTTATTTGCAAACACAATCAGTTTATTACAATAATCAATAAAACATGATGTACACTTTGTAGTAGACGTATTATATTTATTTAAAACAGATTTTTTTAATTGAAGAAAAAAATGAAAAATTGAATTATAAATAGAGTGACAAATAAGATAAATTAATATAAATAATTTTCATAATTTTTAAAAAAATACATGTATACACTGAAGTAATTTTGTTTTCAAAAGAAAAATTAAAAATCTTATAATATAGACAAATAATATAAATAATTTCAAAATATACTACAGGGTCAACAATTGATAAAATATGATGTATACACTGAAGTACATATATTTATTTACTTATTTTTAATTTAAGAAAAAAAAATAGAAAATTTAAGTATACATAGAGTGACAAATAAGATAAATTAATATAAATAATTTTCATAATTTTTAAAAAAATACAAAAATTAAAATAATCTTAACAATCAATAACACACGATGTATACACTGACGTACATATATTTATTTTTAATTTAAGAAAAAAAATTGAAAATTTAATTCCACATACAGAGACAAATATAGATGGAAATATTTTTACAATTAAAAAAAAACACATTACTTATAGGTACACCTAATATTATTTATTACACATCTAATGTGTATAAAAAGTTAAAATGGGCTTATGACAAAGAGATTTTTTATATAAATATATATTTATATAAATAATTTCCATATATTTTCAAATATACTAAGATTATAACAGTCTTGTAATTTCTTAATAACGTTTATTGTCAGTTACAAGTATAATATAATTCAGAGATATTACCAAAACATTCTTCAAGCTATTCTACAATTATATCAGAAGTACAATAAAATTTCTTTATATACGACATTCAAGAGACGTAATTAAATTTCTAGGTTTATGTGGTACAGCAATTCCGATGTTTACTACAACTCATATCAAGAATTGTAATAGGAAGTTTCATTATTACATAGATTTGATGAGAAATAAGCATACAGTAGTTGAGAATCTCAAATAAGACACGTAAATTGTATCTTGTTTGCGTTTATATAAAACAGTGTTGGTAATAGAGGCTAATAATTTTATATGTTACATTTACACAAATATATATAACTTCTATTGATTTTATTTTCCAAGTTACTCTATTAATAGATTAATCCAGAATTATTAAAAGTGCAGAAATGAAACTCTTTGTTTTTTCTAAATATACTGATTTTAGAAATGAAGCAAGTATTTACAAATGAAAGTATTTGTTAGTTTTTCTTTAAAAAAATATTATTAAACATGGTTTTAAATCGACAATAGTTTCGACTGTATTTAAAAACAAACGCTGACATATGGGAGATAATATGTTAAATGAATGCAAGATAAGTGAAACCGACATAAACAAATCGCATTGTCTGCACTTATTGCCGGTAGATAAATAATAATTCTACGGAAATTGTTTGACTGATGGAAGGTGTACATCATTGACATATATGTAACGCAATTTACGAAAACCCAATAGCGAACCGTTCGAACACAATTTTGATATGAAACAAAAAGGGGCTGTCATGGAGGTGTGAATTACTCGCGCCATAAATCTCGCTGGCAGAGTAGTGAACAGAGTACCCGGCTCGTATTGGTAGCAACGTTGCAGAAAGTGAAACTGAAAGTGAATAAATATAAATCAAATTAGATTTATGTGTACGTGTTTGCGAGCGTAATGCGTACATGTGCGCCGTCGACAACGCAATTCGCTGTCTTCGTGTTGCTTGCACCGCCGCTACTTGCTTGCCATACAACTCAAAATCAATTCCCGGTATTATGTTTGTCATTTATGTACGAGCTAACGTGCGTTACTAATGATGATAGACCTTAAATTTAGTAGACAATCATGGAAACGAATCGACTTGTATACGGTTTCCAATAAGCGCTCCAGAAGTTTAAATGGAAATAAAACATTAAGTATTCAATTCATTAGTTATTTATTTATTTTTATTTTCAAGCATATTCTATGGCATTTATGATGGATCACAATTTCACTCATATGACCACCACGACTTCGTTTGACATAGTACATTCGTTTATTACAATTTTTAGTCACTTTTTCTTGGTGGCCAATTGAAGGGTCCATTTTATAAAATAATCGTTTCATTAAACTTTTGTTTCAATAAATCTATTAAAGTTTTTACAATTTGTAAATGCTGTTGAAATGTTAAATGTTCCATGAAAATTTGCCAAATTATATTGAGTTGAAATGTCAAAATGAGCTTGAAAAAAACATTCAAATATGACTGCCACCAATTGTTAAAATTTTGACATTCTTATTGGAAAACCCTAAACATTTTATAATCTATTTTAATAGAAAAAATGTAAAATTGAATAAATATTATTTAAAAAAATATTAAAAAAAATGTTTCGTTTGCTGTTTGTGGTTTATCAGCATAAATCTATGATTTTAAATAGCCCCACAGAAAATAATCTAATGGAGTTAGATCACATGATTTTAGGGACTAATTGATGAGTCCATTTTGTGAAATAATGAACTCATTAAATAATTGTTTCAATAAGTCTATTGTAGTTTTTACAATTTCTAAACATTATTGAAATGCTAAATGTTCCTTGAAAATGTGCCAAACTATACTGAGCTGAAATGTCAAAATGAGATTGAAAAAAAAAACATTCAAACATGACTGCCAATAATTGTTAAAATTCTGACATTTTTATTAGAAAACACTAAACATCTTATAATCTATTTTAATAGAAAAATAATGAAAAAAATGTAAAATTGAATAAATATTTTTTTTAAAAAAATGTTTCTTTTGCTGTTTGTGGTTTATCAGCAAAGACCTATGATTTTAAATAGCCCCACAGAAAATCATCTAATGGAGTTATATCACATGATCTTGATGAGTCCATTTTGTGTAAACAATGAACTCATTAAACTTTTGTTTCAATAAGTCTATTGTAGTTTTTATAATTTTTAAACATTACTGAAATGCTAAATGTTCTATGATAATTTGACAAATTATACTGAGTTGAAATATCAAAATGAGCCTTAAAAAATCAAATATTACTGCCGCCAGTTGTCAAAGTTATTGAAAAACCCTATACAAGAAACATTTTAATTTCATCGAATTACAAAGAAGATAACAAAAATGTTTCTATTACAAATTACAATACTACATACATACATAAATGTATATAAAATTTAGAAATATTTATTTGTTTCAAATAAGTTTTTATTTGCTGGAAATTCTATAAAATCACTGAATATAAATTCGTCTACTTGTGTTATCAACCGAAAATATATGGGCTTTATAGTTATAAATATGACCAGATATATTTCAAGATAAGAATTATCAGCAACAAAGAATGTGGTTTTGTCGGTTTTAACGGTTGTTGGTTTTACAATGACATAATCTTTTTACCTGCGAAAAAAATATATTTACATTTAATACTTGATAACGTATCATTTATATGTACGAGCACTTAACTTTCCTTGTGATAAAATTTATTAATACCACATTAAATACTTATAGTCAATAACACATTATTTGATAAATATTTCGTTTTTTTTTTTTTTACTTTTTTGTATATATTTTGTGATAAATTATTTCTAACAAGTCAATTTCAATACAATTTAAAACGACTACACATATTATTTTAAGAATACAATTATCTATTGAAACTAATCAACTTCAAAAGAGACATATTTGAAAGAAAAGAAAATAACAATTGTATATCACAAGATAGATAGGTACAAAAATATATTACGATAAATTGAAGAGGAATAAACAGGAAACTGCTTATTACTTTTCGAGATAAACAACACGTTAAATGTAAATGAAAACGAGTATGAGATTCATTTACACACGGTAACGGAACTCGGCGTTCGTTTTTAATTTAGACTATTTACGAGTTGTATTCATGATTTTGTTGAAAGTTTTTGCACTGTTTATTACCAATTAAAAGTATACAGTATAAAACTTTTTCATTAAGACAGACGGTTCTCTTCAGGGGAAGATTATAACTGGAGACTTTATATTTTCGAACGTTAACAGGGCCGAACTAAGACATAAAGTAAATAGTATGTATATACATACTATATACATCAAAGTGAGTTTGAAAAAACATTCAAACATGGCTTCCATCAGCTGTCAAAGTTCTGACATTCTTTTTGGAAAAGCCTATATAAGAATTTTTAAAATATCTATAAAAATAATCAAATGTCAGTCTATAAATCTTGATTATCACTCCATAATGATTTTTTTTCTATTATTATCTTCTTCTCTTGATATATTATTTCCTGTCCATTTTATCAATTTTATTTGATCAGTTATTCTTTGATTCCATATAGTAAATAGATGAAAGATTTTTTTAATATCTATGAAAAAAATTCAAATGACATTCCATAATATTTTTTGTCTATATGTTATCTCCTTTTCTTGTTACATTTGTTTCCTATTTCATCGATTTTATTTGATTAATTCTTTTGCAATTCTATATAATCGATAGATATACAAGAATATGTTAAATATCAATGGAAAAAATCATTCAAATATCAATCAATAAATCTTGTAATTACTATTTCAATCATGACTGCAACTTCATGAAAGTTGAAAATTTTCATATGCGGATTAAGTTCGGCTCTGTTATACGATATTTAATTTTCACAATGATCCCTCTTCGTATTTATCATTCAATTTTATGACGAGATAATAATACTTTAACTGTACAGTAAATTCTATGTACTTTATTATTATCTTTTCTTTCTTACTCTTCGTATAATTTATAATGTGTGTATGTGTTTATATATATATATATATATATATATATATATATATATATATATATATATATATTATATAGTATGATTTCATATACATATTTCATCAGTAAATAATAAAAAAAAAATCCGTATGAAAAATTCGATCGACAGAGACAAAACATGTTTGCATTGTGTACGTCCTTCTCGTATTTTCGTACTTCTCATAATAGAATTACACATTTGAATGTTCGTCAAGTTGTGTATCGATCAGATAACAGCGATGGTTCACAAGGTCGTGTCCGCCTGGGTCGTTGCACCCGTTGCCAACGCTATTATGTGCGGTGCTGCATGACGTCGTGGGTGCAGCGCACTTTCGCGTGCGGTTACTCTATTCCTGCTCGCAAAACACTACGCCAATACAACACTGAATGTTGCAGGATTGTAAATCTATTCTTCCGTGTTCGTTACAGCGGGTCTATGATAACTGTTAGTTGCTGCGAATGACAGTCATTATTCGGTCGTTAGACAAAAATTTATATAATATAATGAATAGCGGACGATTTTTTTTTTCTAATGTTTCAGATAAGTTTTTTCAATGGAAATATTTATATAATACAGAATTATATATTTCAAATCAAAATATTGCTTTTTTATCACTCAATTATTTTATTTTCGATTTTTTTAAAATTTGAACAAAGGTGGAAAATGATTAAAAATTGAATTTCTTGTATAAAACATGTATTTTCTGATAACGAATCCTATTTTTACTGGAAAATAGTTATTTTCTATCGAAATATTCGATTTCTAGAAAAAAATATTAAATTATAATAAATTTTAAAATTTTTAATTTTTGACCTCAAAAAAACCACGACCTATAGTATGGAAAATTTCATGAAAAATCAACATTTTCTAAAATCGATTTTTTATCTCTAAAATCAATAATGGGCTTTAAAATAACATGAATCGATGATTAAAAATAGATTTTCTAACACCGGTCAAATTTTATTTTAAAAAAACCCTGATTATACAACCAGTCATCGTTTTCATCAAAAAAAAATCAATATTCACAGTTTTAAACGTTTTTTAGATAAAAATTCTTTAATTTTTCAATAAAAATATTGACATAGAACTACACAACATATTTTCGATGAAAAATTATAAATTTTGATAACAGAAATATTTTTATTTGCTATTTTAAATTTCAAAAAAAGAAATAAAATTATTAAAAATAATTTTTCTCTTATCAAAACCATATTTTCTAATAACGAATGTTATTTTTACTGAAAAATGATTATTTTCTATCAAAATAATTGATTTCTAATAAAATTTATTGAATTAAATGAATTTTTATAATTTTCAATTTTTGGTTTCAAAAAATCCACGACCTACAGTATGGAATATTTCATAAAAAAATCAACATTTTCCAAAATCAATTTTCACCATCTAAAATCAAAGTTCAGCTATAAAATAAAGCAAAACGATTATAAATATATATATATATATATATATATACACATGTGTGTGTGTGTATGCTTTTCTTATGATACTAACAACTATTATTTTTAAAACGGTATATAATGGATGCTTTGGTATCATGTGATACAGAACTTCTATTTATAAGAATACAAAAAGTTGTACGATTGCATGAAAAGGAAAGAAAAATCTCCGTTAAATGCATCATTTATTCTTATTGCAGTAGTTGGAAGGAATCTTTTATAAAAATCATTAAAATAAAAAGCTATTCTGTGAAAAATACAATTATAAGCAAACAAGTATTTACTCTTTTTGGTACTGTTGTTATTTTACTGTGGAAAAGTGCTTTGTTCTACTCGAACAATGATAGACTTAGATTCGGTTTAATACTTAAAAGATATATAGAGTTTTCCGAGAAGAATGTCAGAACTTTGACTGCTGTTGACAGCCACGGTTGATTTTTTCTCAT
Organism: Neoneuromus ignobilis; assembly: GCA_029203775.1. Taxonomy (NCBI): domain Eukaryota; kingdom Metazoa; phylum Arthropoda; class Insecta; order Megaloptera; family Corydalidae; genus Neoneuromus; species Neoneuromus ignobilis. Next base: position 39,369,998 of record CP092092.1, read on the forward strand.
TTTGATATTTCAACTCAATATAGTTTGGTAAATTATCATGGGATGTTTAACACTTCAACAACGTTTATAAATTGTAAAAACTTTAATAGATTTATTGAAACAAGAGTTTAATGAGTCCATCATTTCACGAAATGGATTCATAGACTGGACAAGATCATTGGATTATTTTTTGCGGGGTTATGTAAAATCATTGGTTTATGTTGATAAACCACAAACAAAAGCATTAAAAATAAACACTGAATTATGTGAAAGAGTGTGATTAAAATTGTGTTCCATCATTAATGCCATAAAATATGCTTAAAAATAAATAACTGATTAATTAAATCATTTTTGTTTTATTTCTATTTAAATTCCTGAAGTGTTTATTGGGAAACCTTTAATTAATTCTTTATCAGAATTTCTTATTAAATTCAAACTATTAACCTAACATTTCTCAGATTTTGAATTTTTCAAAGTTCATTTTACACTAACACTGAAAAATATATTTTAAACAATTTGTGGTTTAAAAATTACAACAGTTTCTTTTTAAAACAATAAAAAATTTTCAACTAGTCAAATATTGCAAGAATCTAAAATAGAAATGTGTATATTATTGAATAAAATTATAGACAATAATTCTATTATTTAATTCCAATTGTTAAATTTTTTTTCATTTGAAATACAAATAGTATATAAATTCAGAATCTCCATTCAAAAATCCTTTAAATTTCTTTTATATTCGTTGAAATATCTATTTTGTTCTTATTTTAATAACACCGTGCAAATTTGTTATTCACATGCTATTTGCGGTTTCCTGTTATAGTATCATTTGTAAACACTCAAAGCCGAGTGTTTCTCTTATACGATGAATGTAAAAACAAGAGAATTAAATTTCAAGATCGTCGGAAATGAACTTACGTCTTATCAAATTTATAAACAGCAATCGTATTTATATTTGTAATCTTTTTTATTCATCTCTATAGAATTGAAATTATTTTCAAGATACTTTTTGTACATTTCTCAATGTTTATTTCTATAACATTTAATATTATGCAGTTTAATATATCTGAAATATTATCTTTAATGCTGTCATAAAATCAAATTATAATTTATAACAAACTAAATGAATTATCAAATTTATAAACAAAAAAATTTTCATTTCTATAACATTTTTTCTATGTTTAACATTTAATATACTAAAATATTACTTTTAGAGCTGTCATAAATTAGAATGTATAATAAATTAAATGAAAATAAGTTTCATACAAATGAATTATCACTTCAACACTAGAAGATATAAACGTGAATTACTGAAAATGTATTAATAAAAGTAAATTGATATTAATTACTGAACATTTTATGATTTTGAGATGATAATTCATTTGTGTGAAAATGAATTTGCCACAGTTTTAAAACAAATAATAGAAATAAATGATTTAACCATTTTTATTAATAAGCTATACACATGTTTCTTTTTAATAAAACACAAATCTAAGCATCACAATTGGATGACCCTATATGATAGAAATAAAGGCATAACTTAAAACTATATACAAAGAAACATGAAAAGAACTAAATATGCATTAAGTAAGTCTGGAAACTTCAAGAAAATATGAAATTACTGCATGCGAGTCGTCGTAGTTTCCGTGTAGTTCTTGTGATATTAAACACTGGATATTGAAAATCCGAATGGCACTACAGAAACTATGAAATAATATTACGGAAATGTTAAATTGTAACATAAAACTATATATTCATATAAATTTATATTACGAAAAAACTCTAAAGGTTAGTAAAAATTTCAAACATTGCATTTAAGAAAAATATCACATTTTATATTTGGATATTGTGATGATATTTTTAAAAAATATTTATATGCATGCATGTACATAAGTGTATATTTATTCTAGCTGTATGTTTGACTTTCAATGCAATTAGATTAAATCGCATGCTCTATGTTTAAATTTTAATCGGATGTCAAATGGGTGTATAAAAGCAATACATCATTCCCATATAGCCAATGATAATTATATTTGTTAACGTATTAGAAATGATGGATAGTATCGTCGATAAATCAGTATAAAATCAATTCATCAAGGTAAAAAAAAACATACGATGTGAATGTTTTAAAATAGCTTTTTTTAAAAAAAAGTCCAGCATGCGAACACTGCACGAAAAAGGTTGTGGTTTAATAAATGAAAAGTTAATTGATATTTCAATAGATAAATATTAATAACTGACCATATACATATTGGAAAATATGAAATATTAAACAGTAAAATAAACATTTTTATTAATATCCACAATATGAATAATTTATGAATTAATTAAAAAAATATTTTCGAAAATTATAAAAATGTTTTTTATCAATTAGATTACTATGTATTTTTATAAAAAAGTTATAAAATGTATTAGATGAATATTTTTGTCAAAAAAACATACATTTTTTATTTTCAAATAATAAATTCAAACATCTCAAATACAAAGAAGAAAGATGTCTATTCGTAAAAGAGTTGAATCGGTTTTCAAAAACTGCACGAGTCACATAATTTAAATTTTACACAAATCAATAAAAACTGCATAACATAAAAACAAACTTTTGTGTTTTCTTGGACCTCCAACTTAATACGGTTCTGATATTCGATAATATATGAAAAAAAATCAACATAAATTTTCGAAATGACCAATTCAGTTATCGTCGCCTCTCAGTCACCATTCGAGTTGAAGCATTAAACCAAGTGGCCATTGAGGATCACTTCTCGAATATAAAGGGTTAATAAATATCTGTATGATATTTATAAATATTACTGGACATACTATTTTTACACAATATTTTTTTTAAATATGAATAAATATTTATAATCGAAATTATTAAAATATACATCTTGTATTATAAAATATAAACTAGTTAAAAAATATACAACTCATGAATCTAATAGATTTGATAGCATTCTGTACTATAAAATGATAAAAAAATATTTCAATATTCAGATTCAGAGATATGCATAAAAGCGAATAGAAATCATGTTGAAGTTATTGGTTTGCAATGCACTTCACATTGACATATATATTTACTTTACATCACAAATACAAATAAATGTACTATACAGTGAAAATATCTAAGAGATGTGATTTCTTGTATGCAGAAGTAAAAAGTGCATTTTGGCAAATCATTCTAAATCAGATATTTCAACAGAAAAGTATCTTTACATACACACACACACAAATATATATATATACACATTTTTTTAAAAAAAAAACTTAAAAATGATTTAAGACCTCAAACAAATCTTTGTATAGAATTTTTCAATAAGCGTTTCAGAAGTTTAAATAAAAATAAAATAAAAAGTATTTAATTAGTTAATTATTTTTTTTATTTTTAAATATATTCTATGGCATTAATGATGGAACACAATTTCACCCATATGGCCACCACGACTTCACTTGACATTGTGCATTCGTTTGGTCCAATGTTTAGTCATTCGTTCACATAATCGTGGTCCATTTCGTAAAAGAATCGTCTCATTAAACTTTTGTTTAAATAAATCTATTGAAATTTCTATAATTTCTAAGCGTTGTTGAAGTGTTCAACGTTCCATGATAATTTGTCAAACTGTATTGAGTTGAAAAGTCAAAATGAGCTTAAAAAAATATTCAAACATCACTGCAACCAGCTGTCAAAGTTCTGACATTCTTATTGAAAAACGTTAGACATCTTGTAATCTATTTTAATAGAAAAAGGATGAAAAAAAGTAAAATTTATTAAATATTTTTTTAAAAAAAAGTACATAATGTTTTAAGACGTTAAACGAACCTTTAAACATCCTATAAACTATTTGATAGATAAAATGCATCCGTGCAATAAAAGTCAGCCACAGTTTAGCCAACACACAGTTTGAAGACAAAGAGGTATTCGATTTTTTGGCCAAGAGCCATTTATAAATTGAAAGACAAATTTCCCAAGAGACGATTAGAAACGAGACAAAAAAAAACGTACAGAATTGATGTGCACCACTCACTTTATTTATGTGCACATTTTTATACACTTTAGTGATCTGTTAAGTTAACCGTTTGCTTAACTTGTTTACTTCGTACGTTTTTTTCTTTCTTATTTGTATGTTATAAATGGACACATTGTTGAAACGTTAATGATATTGGAACCAGATGTGTGTTACACTAGAGTGTTTAATTTATTATATTGTTTGTGTAACTGATATCCATAATCAAGGCATGAAAATAGAATAATAAATCATTGCAGGCGATTTTATTCGTTCTAATTTTATTAATAATTTATATAGGTGTGCTTTTTAAACATATTTCAATACTATTACAATTTGAAAAGTTTTCAAAAATGAAATTTCACATGATTCAAACTTATTGTATACGGTCATCCAAATGTGACGTCTAGATTTGTGTTTTATTAAAAATAAACTATACACATGTTTCTTTTTAATAAAACACAAATCTAGGCGTCACATTTGGACGACTATATATTTCTGTTTTATAAAAGCGATTAGATATTTTTGTTATTTATTTTTATTTTTTACAAAATTAATTTATTACACAGATTTAAATAAATAATCAATAATTACTGATTAATTAAAGTAAGAAATAGAGTAATAAATTGAAATACCGAATTGATTACCCAACTTTAAAATAAAATAGAAAAAAAATAGTTTGGGAAAAATTTAGAACTACAATTTACTCGTATGTATTTTTGGTAATAAAATATTTTAGATAACTGATCTTGTGCTTCATCATCTTTACTAGGAAAAAAATATCATAAGAGCAATAACTTATGAAATGATATGATGACATTTTTAAATTAAAATACATAAATGAATATCACACAAAAAACGAGCTTAGTTCTTGTTATTAACATCGTTTCATTCCTATTATTATCGAATTCCAGTTTACTAAAGCAGGATATATATCGGATATATACATAGATTGATTAATCGAGTTTGAAAGTTAAAAATCGAGTTTTGTTAATATTGGTATTTTGTGATTACTGTCGATATAAATCCACAGAGATATTTACGTTTGTTATTGAATTACCAAAAAACTGTTTATGACATTCATAATTGGAAATATCAGGACATGTATTTTTTAAATAAACGATTTTCTTTGCAAGTTACAAGTACATTTTTCAATAAATGTAACCGAATTTCAACTATAATTTACTTTTTATAATTAATGTGAGATTTATTGACAATAACCGATCTCCAATCTGTTTCAAATTGAACTAGAAATTTGGTTGAAAAATGTGTATATAGATTGTGAGTTATGTAAAAAATGATCGAGATATGTATGGAATAGTTGATCGAAACATGAAACTAAACATTTTATCTGTTTTATTCATTAGAGCTTTTTATCAATGCATGAAAATACAATCGTATAAATGACAATTATTTATGTTCGGAACGAGTTATAACGACCGATATTTTCAATTACGTTTGCGTAATTTGTTTTTAAAACGAATCATACTGAACGCAGTAACAGTAATTTCCAAATATTGATTCTATCGTTAAAATGCAACAAATGAGTATTTTCAATTTGTACGCATACGGTGTTATTATTTTTTAATACGCGAGATGTATTTATTGTGTACTCGTATTGTATTTCATAATTAATAAAATATTAATCATACATATTTGATGAAACATTTATATAAAACATATAATAGGACAAGGAATTTAAACACAAATACATCACTCATTTTAACATCCATAAAACTTGATAAAAGTGTATATATATATATATATATATATATATATATATATATATATATATACACACACACACATATAAATATATATGTGTGTATGTGTATAAAGAGAAAAATATTTTTCACAATCAACACTGAAAATTATATTGTAATAACAATTTTCAAACAAATTAAAATAACGATTATTATAAACCCACACATTTTTAGTTCATTAATTATGATGTATACTGTTATTCCATTGATTTAATTTATATTTTCTCTTCACATTAGTTTACAACCAATAATATAACTAATTTTTCAGCAATATATCAACGCCTCCGCAGATTATTCCTGTCCCAGGCCTCTCTGACAATGCCGGTTCAATAGAGTCTTTTCTTGTAAGAGCTTTTCGACAGTTGTTTTTTTTCACAAGATGAGCTTGTCAGCCTCATGCTCAACCCTCAAAAAATGAGTGATCAATATATGTATATATACACATATATAATTTATTTCTTTCGAAAAATAATGCCAAACAGTATAATACCTAATTAAAAATACAAAATATGCATAAATTATGAAAAAAATACAACAATATGTTTAACACTAGATTTACGGAGCGAATCAATTTGACTCATTTAAGATTTTATTATTATTATATATATATATAGAAAACTTAAATATTATTTTTTAAAAACATATGTTGGTTTTTAATTACATAATGACACATATGCAAAAAAATTATATTACATATTTGCATATATGTCATTATGTAATTAAAAACCAAACATATGTTTTTTAAAAAAATATATTTAAGTTTTCTATGTATCTTAACAAAAAAAAAAAAACAAAATCTTAAATGAATCAGATTGACTTGCTTCGTAAATCTAGTGTTAAATATAATCAATTACATTTAATGTAGATATAAAATCTGTCAATTTTAAAACATCATAGTAATAAATTTCATTTTTAAAAATATACATCTAATAGAATTTAAATCTATTATGAAAATATAATATAAAAATCAATTTATTTATTTAATATTTTATTCAAAAAATACAAAAAAATATATAATTAAACCTGTAAAATCAAAGAAAAAACATAAAATCCATTTTTTCGTTTATTTAATTAAAAAATACAAATGAAGCTTCAAGCTGAAACCTATAAAAAATAAAAGAAAACATAAAAATCAATTTCTTCCTTTATTTGTCAAAATACAGAATAAACTTATAATTAAAACCTATAAATTAAAAAAAAACCATACACATACATGGAAATCGGTTTCATTTATTTAAAAATACATAAATATTATTTATAATTAAAAAAATAAATTAAAAAATCATAATAAACGATGTTTTTTTTAAATTTTTTATTATAACATTTACAAAGCTATTTAATTACATATATATATATATATATATATATATATATATATATATATATATATATATATAAATAGATAGATAGATAAATAAACGTATTCATAAACAGTCATTCTATTCTTCTTCAAACTGTGACATGTGTTTTTAATACACTTCCTTTTAGTAAAATATAAATAAAACAATATCTTGTTGGTAAATAACATTTTATTAACCATAACAAAATGAACCAGTCATTTTAAAACCACTTGAAAATAACTGTACTTAATTTTTAAAGTTATAAATAGATATATAAAATTCAAGAAATGGTTATATATAAAAACAAATCCTAACCTTTATATTAGTACGATTTTATTTTTCTAATAAACTGTTTTTTAGATTTTTATAAACTAATAATGTACTAACCTCGCGAAATTAACAGTGTGTTTGTCTTCATTTCATAATAATTAATACTTTTATACTACATTACATATTATTTTTTAAAAAAACACACATTTTAAAACATTCTACACATTGTATAAATACAACAAACAAAAGAGCACATAAAACAAGTACCTATTTGTTTACCATATGATATTATAGAATATTCTAGAACATACCCCTCATTCCCCTCCGACGACAATATGATTTTCAAATGAATATTTTATCCAATGAACATGCTTAAACACATTAGCCAATGAACATGTTTAAACACATTATCTAATGAATAGTAATAATCAAATTCAAAAAATAGTACGAAAAATCGTTGAGTGTAGAAAAGTATTATATACAATATAACCATTATATATATATATATATATATATATATATATATATATATATATATATATTATAATAATAATTATACTTAATTTTTAAAGTTATATACAAATATGTAAAATTCAAGAAATGCTTATATATATATATATATATATATATATATATATATATAAACAAATACTAGCCTACATATTAATATATTAATACGTTCTTATTTTTCTGACAAACTGTTTTTTAGATTTTTATAAACTAATAATTATTAACCTCGTGAAAATGAAAATCAGTTTGTCTCTATTTTATAATAATTAATACTTTTATACTACATTACAGATTCTTTTAAAAAATTAAACATTTCAAACATTCTATACATTTTATATATACAAAAAACCACATACATATATGCATTTAAACATATATAGGCCTTTTATCTTTTAAACCAATCAAATGATAATTACAAATAGATTATTGTAATAAATGATAAAAATTCAGTTAGTACTAAATTTTCCGATTATCATTCTGTGTTTTATGATAAATACATATTTTATATATATATCTGTATAAATATATGCTTGTTAAGTATTGATTAAATATAAATTTATATCGGTATATATATATATATATATATATATATATATATATATATACACATGTGTGCGTACAAGTATTATATTACTGTGGTTTACTTTAAGCTATTTGCCATGCTTGTTACTCATTACCGTAGATTAAAAGTATGCTTCCGCTAAGCTTATTTCCCAGCGCCGCCACCATTATTCGGGACAACACCTCTACCACTGAGACCGACTAATTAAAATTTATGATTAATTTCAGAAACAAAATCGAGTTCATCGTGCGACCTTACATGGAAATATGCACTTACATACCGACGCAACGAGAAGGATTTGTCGTGGAGGCTTGTTAGATAGATATGTACCATACTTTAATTAGTGAACGTACACACACACACACATACATACATACAACTACCATTTCAAAACTATGATTTACGGTAATACGTAAAGCTTTTACGTGTAAAAATTAAAGGGTGCTCCGAAATAAAATGTCTGAATACGAAATAATTTATATGTGATTTTTTATATTTATTAATATTAATAAAACAATATATATATATATATATATATATATATATATATATATATATATACACACACACATACATATAAATAGTGCTTTTTTAGGTTAGATAGAACTTTCGATATGGATTCAATTTAATGTTCCATCACGCTTAAAAAACATTCTATATATTTATGATGATTTATTAAACGTTAAAAAAATCCACACTCGACACACCAACACAACACCCGTCTGTTAAATATTTATGAATTTTTTACGATAGAATATCTATTGACATTTATATAATGCCACTTAAAACTTGAATCTAAAACTCAATGGATTTGGTGTCAATCAAATTTAAATTAAAAATTAAAACGCGCTAACGCGACCTCTACTTTTTTCCCGTTTACGACTGGAATGTGAACAAATATGCGAATTTGAACGACAACCAAAACTGAAATTACAATTATACCGATAACAGGATATATATGTGACGTGTCAAAAATGTGCATCGATTTGTTTATTTATAATGTCGGAATGAAGGAAAACGTTTCAATATTTAAATTATCTGTCTTTTTGTACTGAGTTCGGTTTCATGTTGTTGTTCATTAACGTGGAATTCTTTTAAGAGTGCAGAATGTTTAATTAAAACGATTTTTTAATATATTTTTTTGTTACTGTGTAAATGAAAAATTATGCTATTTATTAAAAACGAGATTTTAACTATTTTTTTATGCAGGTTAAATGAAAAAGACAATTTTACAAATTTTATATTTTTTATTATATTTAAAATTTAATACTGGTTCTTTACATAACTTCAAATATGTTTAAAAAATTTGATTTTCTTAAAATAATTCCTTTCTGTTATAAATTGTTGCAATTTTTTTTAGTCTCATATCAGTGTAACATTTTTGAACAAGTATCTGTATGTATTAATGAGTCCATTATTTCACAAAATGGATTCATCAAGATCATGTAATCTAACTCCATTGGATTATTTTCTGTGAGGTTATATGAAATCATTGGTTTATGCTGATAAACCACAAGCATTAAAATTAAACATTGAACATGTAATTCATGAAATTAGACCACAATTAAAATTGTGTTACATCATTAATGCCATAAAATATATTTAAAAATAAAAATAAATAAATAACTAATTAATTAAATATTTTTCATTTTATTTCCATTCAATCTTCTGAAGCGTTTATTGCAAAATCCTATATTTTAGAAAAGAAATCAATGAGCATAATTATAAAATTCCAAAAAAAGAAAAAACAATGAAAATATACAATAATAAAATAGTAATTACATAGAGTAAAATATTAAATTAATTGATGTTATTTTAGACAAGAGTAGGAAATTTAACAAAGATATAAAAATTAAATACATATGTGTGGCGGCTATGAATTTTGTAACAATCAACAATGAGTGTTGTGTTTTTCTTGTCAACAACGATTATTATACTCGAATGTCCAGTTAATTTATTTACTGATTTTTATAAATATTATTTCGTTAGCAAAGATAAAAATATTGAATTATGCTGTGAGTCAGACGTATTCCAGCTGCTCTATCATAGACAATTCGTGTACGTGAACAATAGGAATATACGATTCTCCAAATATGTTTGATGATTTTCATGTCAAAAACTGTAAGTTGATAATAGTTTTAAATTAATTTTATATAACTTTTTTATTTAAATAATAAATCAATTCGTTATGTAAGAAATCTAATCAGTTTTAATTCCATTGCTGTTTTTTTTCAAACAAGTCCATGTGGAAAAAATATAAAATTAAAGATAAAGAGTACTATTATATAAATACATACACCCACGTGTCTGTGTTAGCATATAAAAATGCTTTTAGCGAATTTTTCTTTTGAATATTTAACACATGTACATGTACAAAACGTACCGCGAATCGATAAATACATAATAGAATAAAGTACAGTAGCTCCTGGGTATTTTAATTGCAATTACGGTTATCAAGTGTTTATTCGAATGAAAATAAAAGGAATGTGTGAAATCCATTATCGTTCACTGTTAGTAAGCATAGTGAAAGACATAGTTATTATATATAGGCCACTGAACCGTTATTGCAGATAATATTTAAAAATAATTAAACGCCGCGGACGTAGAAAATATTTTATAACTGATGTGAAATTTAAAAAAGTCTTGTTCAAAAAAAAATATTATTGATATTATATATAATGATTAATACATTTTTTTTTTATTAAAACGTTTTAACTTATTAAATTATTTCTCTAGCTCCGTAATATTTTGAAAATTCGATTTATAAAACATTACAATTCATAATCCTATTATCAGGAAAAGAAAATGTTCACATAAAAAAAACGAATTTTTATTATCCGACGAGATTCGATTCCCAATTTTAGTACATGGCGAATTGTATTACCTCAATCTACTACACAAACAAAATGCAGTAATAGTCCCATCTAACATATAGACCCTATTAGAAAACATCTCAGATATAAACATTCCATGTAGCCCTCAAGGTGGTTTGAACTTGAAAATTATCGATTTTCATGCTCCAAAGTAAGCTGTGACGTAGACACACACCAGCCCGTTTTTGCCAGTGCCGTCGTCGCCTCCGTTACAGGGGTGAACGTGCACCGCAGGGCGAGAGACGCAGTAATAAGCGGGGGTGGTCTGTGCAGTCAGCACGATCCCCTTTTGTATATTCTAGTGCGGTCAGGGGCTGACTCGAACGCAAATATCTCGGGGTGATGTACTATTCACGAAACGTTGTACGATGATTATATACAGGATGTTTGCGGAGACACGTGGTGGTGGTTGTTGTGTAGTCGGTCACTTTGTATACGATGTTTGATTGAAATTAATTCGTAACGAGAGATTAATTGATCAATGTTATTCATAGGGTTCTTGGTGTGTGCGAGAGAAAGAGAGAAAAGGAAAAAGAGAGGAAAAAATAACACTGATACCCTATCTACAGTTAGAAATTATTTATCTAAATCTACAAATAAGTTACATGCATATATATCGACCCTTCATTTCTACAATATCATAGTTTATTTTTGGTAGGACCTTTTCTTGGCTCTCTTTTTATCTCTTAGTCGCTATTCCCTAATAATTTTTGTATATCTATTGTCTTCTCTTTTTGCCATATGTTCTGCTCACACTCATTTTATCAATTTTATTAATTTTGTTATATCAACTACCCTTGTCTGTTTATTAAGTGTGTATTTCATTTTTGCATTCAGTATATAAATTTCTGACCCATAAATACAAACAGACAGTATGCATAAGTTTCATATGTTTTTATTTTAAACTCAATTGTATTTTACTTCTCATTTTATAAATGTTTTTTTTAAGTCTGATAGAACTTTAAATAGAATATCTATCAAAAATTCTATCTAACCTAAAAAACACTTTATATATATATATATATATATATACATATATAATATACACATACCCACATACATATAAAATATTAGTGATTTTTTTAGGTTAGATAGAATTTTTGACAGGGATTCAATTTAAAGTTTTATTATGCTTAAAAACACTTAAATTATTCATTCTTTCAAATGTCTATGTAGTCCCAATTCTCAATCTAATCTCTGACCATAGGCCACAATCATATCATATAATTTTTTCTAAGTATTTTATATATATATATATATATATATATATATATATATATATATATATATATATAATATATTTCACATAAAATCATAAATTTAATTTAGTTTTATATACATTTTCAATAGATATGTAGTACATAAATATACACAAAAATTATACACACATCGATTAAACAACGATGTTAAATGATTCATAAAACACATCATATTAATATATAAAGTTGTAGTTGTGAATCATATAAATTAACTCTTCTTGGAAACAAGTCTTTTTTGAAATTAGTGGAGAGAGAAATTCGAATATTCATTCACATGCAAATTTTTGCATGAATTTCAAGTGAAGTACAGGGATGATGTACATTATTAATAATTCATTGCAATAATGAAAGGACTAGTTGTTAGGTTAGAAATATATTTTTGAAGATACTGACTTATTAGTCTATTACTAAACAAGAAAGATTGAGTCTGGATATAATATTATTTAAACTAGACTGAAATTTATATAAAAATTAAATTCGTAGAAAAAGAAAATTCATTTTTTCAAAATAAGACAAACATGTGTAAAAATATAGGATATTTTGTTATAAAAATATACTTTTATTCAATAATGATTTCATGCAGAAGGAAAATACGATAAAGTAAACAAACATAAATTTATATAAAAATTGAATTCGTTGAAAAATAAAATAAGACAAATATGCATATATATATATGTATATATATCATATTTTGTTATAAAAATATACATTTATTCAACAATGGTTCCATACAGAATGAAAAATATCATAAAATGAACAAAAGAATTTATTTAAATTTTTTTAAAAAAAATTGTCATGTCATATAACAACTAATTAAAACACAAATAAATCCACAATGATAAGAAATGAAATTCAAAACATCCTATATACAAATGAGACAAACAAAGTCGTAATTTTGTACAAAGGGTTACATTGTGATAAGGATCGTATGAGTATCTGTATGCGTTTTAGGCTAGAGTGTATTTTAATTGTCATGCCAAATTACTTTTTTCCACTTTGATGTACTACGAAATAAGATCAAACTGATAAATTTACTTTATTTGCACAAACGAACATACATATATACACATGTTCATGTATGACTATATATATATATATATATATATATACAATAAACACATATAAACATATTTGTATGTATGTATACATAATATAAAAAATTAAAACACAATTAAAATTTTATTTATCTACATAATTTGATTAGCATTGTATTTTACATTATAATTACATACAATACATATCAAAATGGAAGTGGTATTTTTATAAACTGAATTAATTGGAATACAGAATTAATGTTAACATACAAAATTAATTAAATAAAACAAATATAATAGAGTATCCTAATTGTTATGAGTAATTATTACTATGATTATTTACATTAATTAATCTTATAAATTTTCACTATCTGAAAAGTGACAAGCAGTCCATTTATAAAATACAAATATGTTTTAAATAATTGTTTTATAATTAAACTATAAACATATACATTTATACATTAAAAACACACACACACACACAAACATATATATATTATATATATATATATATAAATGATTTATAGAAATATAAATAATTAAATAAACATTAATTATAAATGAATTTGAAATTAAATTATTTTTTCACCAATAAATTACAGAACTCTTTTTTATCTATATGTTTTGACTAATCATATTTTCATAAAATTATTCAAAAATAATTTAAATATTTTTATTTTAAAATAATATTATAAATATTCAGATTGAACACTGAACAAATTGAACTAATCTTCTACTAATAAAATACACATTTGTTAAACTTGTTAACTAAGATGAATCAGACACTTTCTGTCATATTCTAATATCATTTATATAATATAATAAAAAAATAAACACTTGATAAGTGCAAATATTTTTCAAACTTTTATAAATAAATCTATAAATATTTAAAATGACTAATTTTATGAGCTGTCCCACTTGTTTATTTTCTTAAAAAAATAAAATAACATGTCTTTGAGTCATTATGTTTCTTAAATGCACAATGGTACTATTTAAATTTATGATACATCTTTCCTAATATTTAGAAAAGAGAGATAACAAAAGATTACAAACAAATCTTTTTTCTTAGTGTTTGAAAAATATAAGTTAAATATTATTCGTCCACAAATCTCTTGTGTAAAATTAAATGTTTTACTTGTATTTAGACTTTGTTAATATTTTTTATAATTTTGACATATATTGAAATCAGTTCAATGAATCTATACAGCCATTTTATTTTTAATTAATTAATATATATATAACTGTATGTGTATATAATAAGAAAGGCTTTGTAATAAATGTGTGTGTATAAAATTAATTTCGAAAATACTGTTTGTTGCTAATTAATACGTCAGGGAGAGAGCAAGTAAAAATCGAACAGCTTATCAAAATTCTCATAAGCGTTGTAACTAATTTAATGAATTTATTCTGATTCAAGACCTTGCACCGTATAAATTTCTCGAAATTTATATCTATAATGAAGGAATGTGCGCTGTATCATTTCTTAATTAAAAGCACGTCTACCCAGTAGCCGATCATTCCTGAAGCAAACGTGCTCTTAATAAAAGTGGTTCATTATTAACTCATCCTACGGTCGTAAGTAATTTAATATACTGAAATTTCAAATTAATGAAATTGTGATCGTGTGCTTATGATTTTTTTCTTTGTACGCTCATTGAACATTTTCGTTTACACTAAAAATATGTTTACACGTGTATGAAAAATTCACAGAAATGAAATTAAGATACGTGTACGTGTATATGATTTAATTATCTGCTGTCATGGAAATAATATTTTCGATATAAAAATGTGTACGGCGAGAAACAACAAATAAAAGATACAACCTGATATTTTATTTAACAATAATTATTATCTATACAGAAAGTATCTCAAATTCAATTTATATTTTTCTATATAAACAAATCATTTCAAATACAATTAATATTCCAATACTGGCCAATTGTTTCATCAATGACATAATTTTTAATCAAAATAAAGTAGAAATACACAACATTTTAAAAAATTCCATTCGACTTTAAAAATAGAAAAATATTGCTCTCTCTATTTATCTATCAACCTATCTGTATATATGTTTATGAAGTTATATAAATAATTTATATTTTAAATTACACTCCAATTAAAACAAATAATTATTTTTTTTACAACCCCCGGAAAAACATTAAATAAAAAAATGTATACTTGTAATTACTCTAATGTATAAAATTGATTTGTGAAAAAATTGTATATTTCATTATAAATTTAATAAACGTTATAAATTTAGCAAACAAACAATTCAGTCCGTAATATATCTTTTATATATTTTAATTAAAAAACGAATTTATGAGATTTATTTTTTTGAAAAAAAAATGCAGAGTCGGTATAGAATCCTGAACTGATTTTATTCAAATATATTTTTTTATAAAGGTCTGTTATATCAAATCAATTACCAATTCAATTTCTTGAAAGGAATTGATAACAAGTTTTATAATGAAATATAAATATTTAAATCGAATCATAAGAAAATATTTTTTAAAAAATATCTACAGTATAGAATTGTTTTATGTAAGTGATTAATCTCTAATAATGATTAATTAAAATATATATGTAATTGAAATTTAATGATATTAAAACAATTTTTAATTATTAAATAATGCACCCTCTTCAAACAAACAATAAACAAGTTATCTGAATAAATTATTCATCTCATAATCCTTGTCAACCTATCTTGACAAGTCGTTCATCAGTTTGTCATTTAAAAAGCCCTATGTACTGTGCATGTGTGTATAATAAGTATGTGTTTTTTATGAATATTTTAAAAACGGGATAATATAATTATTTCAATGTTTTTCGGGGTTAAATATTTACTGTTTTCATCAATTATGTAATTGCTGAATAAAATGAATCAGTGGAAACTATCACTACACTTGAAATTAAACCTAACTACATCGAATAGTGAAAAAAAAGTATCTGGATGGTCTCCCGCGGGGCTGTTAATAAATAAACACAACTCTTCTACACTTCGAACAGAAAAATCACACAGACATAAACCGACTGCGCATAGTGATTTTTAAGACCGTGCTCGTGTGTGTTTTGAACAAAATAAAATCGTCGAATACATGAAAATCTAACGAAATATATAGTCGACAAGTTGAATTTTGTACACATAGAGAGATACACGACGGTACGATGGACAAGTAAAGCAAAACGAAACAGGCGTGTATTGTATCCATAGTACACGGAGAGGAAGGCAGTCAAAGCGACTGGTAGCCGAGAGTGTGTTGCAACCCCAAAATAACCGGAGGGCTGATCCGACCCTAATGATAACACACTGTTGAGCAGAGCAAGGGAGTGGTTCAGGGAGCATTGAGTTCTCTCAGTTCGTCGTTTGCGTCCGACAAACGTGCTTCAAACAGCGTTCGTTATCGATTCGGGCCTCTGATACTGGGCAAAATATAGTCAAGTTAAGCTGATGCTAAACTATATATATATATATATATATATATATATATATATATATATATATATATATATATATATATTCACACATACACACACACATAACTGATCAACTATCCACCAATAGAGCGCAACCTGATCGAATTAATTAATGACCACAGTGAAAGTGTGTCATATACCTGTTTGATACTCTATCGAAAATGTATTAAATTTATTAAAATTTCTAATTTTAATTTTCCTACAGCTTACATCAAAATATTTCCAGTAATGGAATTTTCAATTTGATATAAAATATTAAAAATTCATTTTAAAACAGTGAACTTAATCATTTTTTTTTATTTTAAATTCTAAAAAAATCAGAATTACTCTACAATAATAAAATAATTTTGGATTATTTCAATATATACATTCGACACTATTGAAAGTATTTTTTATCATTTTTCTTTCTTGTGTTAATTTTTTTTCTCTTTTTGATTTGAAATTATAAATAAATTTCAGAATTACTCTACAATAATAGAATAATTTTGAATTATATCAATATATACATTCCAAACTATTGAAATTATTTTTTATGATAATCATTTTTTTGATTTGAAATTCTAAATAAATTTCAGAATTATTCCACAATAACTAAATACTTTTAAAGTATTTCAAAATATAATTCCACACCACTGAAATTATTATTGATCTTATTTATGACTTTACATTTCTTTGTTTAATAATATATTCATTACTTGGAATACAAGATACAGTAAATTATTAAATTATTTTTTGAGGAAAAAATAAAACTCTATATTCGTTTCTAACCTTATTTAAAATACATTAATTTAAAACGTATCTAATTTTTCAACAGAAAAAAAGGTGGAAAATGCATTTTAAACAAAGAATAATACAGTATTTTTTGTACATACAATAAAAGATTAACATAAATTACATTTTGTAATTTTACAATACAAAGAGAATAAAAAATGTCATATGTATTAAAAGCATAATTATGGAGTACAAGATTACTTGGAAAACAAAACGCAATGAATTATTAAATGAGATTTTTTTTAATATAAAGATGTATTTATTTTTAAGCTCATTTTAAATACATCAATTAAAATAATGAATTAACGAATGAATTAAAAATATTAAAATGATAAATTAACATCAACTAAAATAATGACGTACTTAATTTTTCAAAAGAAAAGAGTGTGAAAAAATATGCATTTTAAATAAAGAATAATAAAATATAGGACCATCCAAATGTGACGCCTAGATTTGTATTTTATTAAAAAGAAATAAAAGAAAGTATACATATGTTTTCCTATATACTACCCTATACACGTTTCTTTTTAATAAAACACAAATCTGGATGAGCCTATATATATATATATATATATATATATATATATATATATATATATATATATATATATATATAGAGAGAGAGAGAGAGAGAGAGAGAGAGAATTTAAAAATGAACAAATAACCTTAAAAAATTAATTAATCACCTATATTACTATTTTAATGTAACTAAAAAAAGCAATTTATTTAAAATATTTGCGGCGGTGTTTGATTTGACTACAATGAAAAAAATCGACTAGTGCAATACCACGAATTCGTTTAAATTTTCGAATCCAATCGACTGAGAAAGATTTCTCAATCGAAATTGCTTAAAAGACTGCCGAAAAAATCCACTCGAATCTATCAAACACACACAACGTATATTTGTTTTAATGCCATATTGTTTTTCTACATTTACATTTTCAACATTGACGTTTCTCACATCCTATTTGATTTATTAACATTTCTTTCAATCAAGGTTTTTTCTGTTCATTCGATTCGAATACATTTCAATTTCGTTTAAATTGAACACTTTTTTTCTATTTAGTTTTATTTTTCAAGCAGTTTGTCTTATCATTATTCTCTAATTAAATAAACGTCTGAATAAATTTATGTTATCTAATTTGTTTTCTATGTACGAAGACTTGTTGATTTTCTTTATAAGACGTAAAAGAACCTCTTTTCATTTTTATTACATTTTAATTTTGCAGAAAATAACATTTACATATCCTATTTTTCCACTAATAACCGGAGGATATTTTTTAAATATCTGAATTTTCAAAAAAATAAACATATCAATATTTATATAAACTTATAATAATCATAATTAAATACTAGTACTTGATTAGAGATATATTCTCAGAAACTCGTTTACAACATTTTATAAATTAAACTTTGTCGTCGGTTTGTACTTAGTGGAAATGCGTACATAAGATATTAAACTTTGAAGTAAATTATTCCGAAAATTGTTGCTACTAGAATTTGTAATTAACTAATTTAACACTTTCGATTTTAACAACCATCTTCAAGTTTTAACTTTTAATAACAAGCTGTAATATGTACTTTGATGACGAATCGAAAATTACAGATCGAGAAACAAATATTTTTATTCAACAGAATAATTATTTGTTATATTCAAACGGAGTTAATTATTATTTGAACAGTTATTTGTATTCGTTTAATTATTACCCAATCAACTATTGTATTAAAAAAGTATAGTAGCTATTAATATATTTTCTTAATCGAGTATACAATTCCACGAAATCAATTGATAACAATACTACCATTATACTTTCTAACAATATTGTTATTGATAAGAATTTTTGTTATCGTCCGAAAGAATAAACAAAGGATCATTAAAATTATCCATGAAAACATTCGTAAAATATTTCCATTAATCTGTGTAAATCTCAAAAACGTATTACTCAGAAATTCTAATTACATACTTAAACGCCTAGAGAAACTTTACACGAGTTGGCAGTCAATGTAATAAATAAGAACATTTTCGAAATTCGCTCTTAGTTGCTCTTCATATAAATCTCGCCTATATAAGCTCACAAAAGAATTAACGAAATCTGAAGCGTACTGTTAATGTTCACTATGTTGAACTTGTTTGTTTGTTTGTCGTTTGCAATGTACCGTTTATAATTCAGTTATTCTGAATACAAACTGGTTTCAATTCTAAATAAACGTACAGATCAAATAATCATTAACTAATTTTAATACCGAATTACGGATTAATTTGTTAATTTGAAAATCTTGATGACATTTTTAGTTGGTTCGTAAATATACACACGTTGAACAAATTTTGTACGTTGAATTATTCATAAACAATGAATTTATTACATATATATTTGTTATTAAAATATTATTTATTTTACTAATTTAGTTTTTGAAATTATTAAGAATCTAATTTCTAAACAATGAGGTTATGTGAAAATACATCAAGTCAAAAAAGCTAATAAAATAAAAAGTGAGAATTATATATATAAAAGTTTATAGAATAATCTAAAAAAGAAAGATATAAACGGAAGGAAGATATATTAGGGTATAAAAAGCTTGATAAAGTCGATAGTAGAAGGGCAGATAGAAGGGAAGAATCACATAGAATATATAAAGTAAATAAAGTAGAATAGTAAATCTAAAATGGTAGACATCAAAAATACTAGAAACTCAGAAAAAGAATATATATATATATATATATATATATATATATATATATATATATATATATATATATATATATAATAATAATTAATTACATTTTAATACAAAGGTTAAAATGTTTATTAAAAACCTTCAACATCCAAATAAATAAATAGTGATAAATTTTCAAATACGTTCATGTTTTTTTTTTTGTTATTTTCGTTTGATAAATGAAGTGTCAAGATACATTATTATAAAATCATGTACATAATATTAATCATTTATTAAAAAAATATTTCATATATAATTCGATGATAATTATATACTATTTATTTAACCTTTGATACTGTATCAGATTTGTTTTATAATTTTGGATATATTTTTTAAACACATGTCACATTTATGATAACATATAGAGCAGTTATAAATAGCACTGAATTGATTTGTTGACGAAATTTTTGTCAGCTGAGATTTTGGTACAACACTGATTCTTGATCAAAAGTATATTACACTGTGTTCTCGTAGATATAATGGACCATAATATAGCACAATTAAAAAAACGGATTTATTGTTTTTAATTAGAAAAATAGATATCTTCAAATTTTGAGAACTAACACAATATTGTTATTTATATAATATTTAGACAAGCATAAAGAAACTACTTGAATATAATAATCAAGTATATTTTGATTTATCATTTTTAAATCAGAATAATATTCAAAATTTCTCGACTAAAAACTGAAAATAGTGATTCTTTCTCATCTTCTTTATAAAACCATTAATTATTTTAGTACAGTCACAAAATCACTAACAGAAATGAATTACTTGTGACAATTTTAAATAAAAATGTTCAATAATCAATAATTGTTCATTTTATTTGTTGATGTATATTTCAATTATCATCTTATTGTTGTCCAAACATTGTATTATAAAATCTTTATTAAGCAGAATTTTTTTAAAAAAATGTATATAGTGTTAGGAGTTAATGATTCATTCGTGTTAAGATCTATTATAAAGTTTTGTTTTATTTTAAAAACTATATTAATTTTAAATAAAACATGTTTATGCAACATTACAACAAATATAAAGAGTGAAAGAATATAAAAAAAAATATTTTGATTTAAGAGAAAAATTAAATGAAAAAATACCTACTTTCATTAGTGACATTATAATAACATTTTGTAATATGGGGAATTACAAAAAATCAACTATTAAAGTAATTTTGATTTTGAAACAATAAACTATATGAAGAAATGTCTATTTTCATTAGACATTTTTATAATAAATTGCATTAGAAGTGTGTGTATTACTATTAGTGACATTTCGTAATCAGTTGCAGCTATAAGTGTGTGAATTGCTAAATAATAAATGTGTGTATTAAAATAGACCATTCAGCAATAATTATGAAATTTAATCATAGTTACATACAAAAATATTTTATAACAACAATACTTTACAAAAATTGAATGATAAAACAATTCCATGACTTCAAAAAATGTGATTTTATAAAATATTTCCTTATATTTATCATAAAAATGTATACTTTTTATTATTTCATACATAAATATATAATTATCATTGTTGTAAAAAAATCTATTTGAGGAAAAAATGAAAATTGATTTAAATTTTATAAATATGAATGGAAGTTTTTAATTGTGAAATGGATTTAATTTTACAATTTAAATACCAAATGAGAATAAAAGGTAAAGAATAAACTTCATTTAACTATTTCAATTTATTATAATTCACTTTTTATCTTATATGTTAATGAATTTCTTTAAGAAACTTTGACTAGAGAAACTCTAATTGCAATGAAATATTTGATAGTATTGTATTATTTAAAAAGTTACATTAGAAAGAACAAAATATTTATTTTAAATAATTTCTCATCAGAAACTAAACAAACACACACATACATACACACATGTGAACAGATCAAGCTACGTTCCTGCATCTTTCTCATTCGAAATCAATATTTGCAGGAACCCATTCCGTGGCTCTATCATCCGTACAAACACATACGTAAGTACATATAAAAAGTGTGTGTGTTTGTATGCCTGTGGGCATGCTAAAGAAATTGTTGGTGTCATACTGTTAGTAAGAGTAGCTCAGGGAAAATAAGATGTCAAGCACATCTGTTTTCATTTCGTTGTGGCATTCATTTACCAGTTTAACGTTTTTAATGAAATTTATATTACCGTTCACAGATCGCAAAGAAAGACATTTATAATTGACAATGTTCATAAGATGTATATTTAAACAGATCGTTTATGATGTTCTTTAATAATACGAATATCTAATAAATAATTTCAAAAAAACTACTATTTTTAAATCTCACATAAATACACATAGTTAACATTTTTTTTAACAAGAATAACGATTGGTTTTATTTTTAATTTCCACCTACCTAGATTTATTTTCCATATTTCAATTTTATTTGATTTTTAAAAACATTGATTGCAGATAGAAAATGATAAGCAGAATCTGAATATGTCATACAGAAATCAATACACACAAGAACAAAATAAGGTCCATTTGTTCCTCAGAGAGGGCTTAACTTGTTGAAGGTAACTAATGTCACATGTTATTCTCAAGAGATTACACATTAAGTACAGCAGCCGTGCGTAATACTGGTAAACTTCAACGATTGTACGAGAATGATAGTTGTAACAGAACATGACAGAAATTATATGGTTTAATACATACATATATATACATAAATATATATATATATATATATATATATATATATATATATATATATATATATATAAAACGTATAAAATCAGTATTCAGTGCACAGACAGAGAAATTTTCAAACTTATTATAAGCGAGTTTCACAAATTACAATTTTACAGTAAATTTCATGTAATATATTTTTAAACAAAGAAAATATGGAATATTAATATAAAGATAATGAATATGAGTGTATATATATATATATATATATATATATATATATTAAAATATATTTCAAAAATAAGTATCATGAATTTAATAAAACTTTCAATAATTAAAAAAGGAGAATTTGTCATCGGTGATAATATAAAATTGTTTTCTTTGAGAAATATTTTTTTGAAAGTGAAATAAATGTGAAAATGTTTATATTAAGTCGTTGTTATGTTATTTTGTTTGTTTATTTTATATTATGATTTCAATTTCATCTAAATGGCCCACACAAACACAAATCATCATCATACCATCTCAATCCACTATTGGATGAACGCATCACCCAAAATTTTCCACTTCAACCCATCCAATTGTTTCCACTTCCATACACACACACACACACACACACACACACATATATATATATATATATATATATATATATGTGTGTGTGTGTGTGTGTGTGTGTGTGTATACAAATATACGTTAATGTCACTTAAGGAAAATTTAAAATATTTATAAACAACTAAATTTGAAATTATTATTTTTTTATTAATATAAAATGTTTCATATAAGAAGTTCATTGATTAAATTTATCTCATATTACAGCTACAAAACATGGAAAAATAACAGTAAATACAAAAGAAAAATATAAGTAATCAAAATGGACTATCTTATAAATGCCAAAATATCAAAAATGGAATATATAACAAATAAAAAATACGACATATAATGGACACTCTATGATAGTATGACAGATAGAATCGATAAATGAAGACTAAAATGGTTTAAGTACATGAAGAACGAACAGAGAGAGCCAAAAAGAATTTTTAGATAGATTCTTTCTTGGATGAAAGAAATGAGGTTAAATGAGATCTTAGAATATTAAGAGATGATTTAAAGGGAAAGGGTTAATAAAAATATAAAAAGGAATTAAAAATTAAATCATAATAATTTATTAAAAATCAGTGAATGTAATTGTAAGATGATATATGTTTTTTACCAATTTTTCATATAAACAATTATTCTCTGTGGCACTTTTTATATTATCTCCAAACTTTCATCTTTTGAGCTGTATCATCTATTTACTAATGGAATGATGCCAGAGGAAATATAAATTTCGTGAACATTTTGATAACATTTCAACGGGACATGTTTTTGAAATAAATGTTTATAATAAGAATTTTCATGTTGATATTAGATGTTTCACAAAATGGAAGTATGCTAATTTATTTATTTTATAAATAGTGTGAAATAACTTTATAGTCAATATAATAATTTGAATATCACTTACTCTTTTACTCTACAGTAGAAAGAAACATTGAAGTAATTACCTGTAACAAATAAAATCGATATATAAAATTAAATTCATCAAAATTTAAATACTGTTTATAACAAATTTAAAAGCAATTCGCAACTAAAACAATAATGATATTTGATGTTTAAACCTTACACGAATATTCATGTATGTTTAGGTCTATGTAACGATCGAATAATACAGCCAAATGTCATGCTATTATATACATATATGTATATAACAAAGTTATACATAAAAGCATTTTCATTGTTTGTACAACGAATGATATCTCATTTCGCTATATACACGTGCATTTGAAACGCATGGATGGACTCAAAAGAGATATGCTAATGTCGGCAAAATCGTGTGTTTGAACGTACTTTGGATTTCGATAATTTCGAAATAACCTTTTGACGTTTTTTCATATATATATATATATATATATATATATATATATATATATATATATATATATATATATATATATATATATAAATGAGCGAAAGATCGAAAGATATGGAAAATATCAGTAAAATTAATATTCATATTTCTGCCAGGCATATATATATATATATATATATATATATATATATATATATATATATATATATATATATATCCAATTTAAAGAGAATAGATTCGGTAATTGAGTAATTTACGTTAATTAAAAACATTGAATGAGATCGTGTTTACAAATTATTTCGTGTGATGGTTGATGTGTTCAGTTTTGACAAGAATGAAATGAATGAGGTTTCATTTAACATCACTTTTTGTTCCAGTGTTATAAATTAAAAATAAATATTATTATTAATGACTTTAAAGCAAATTTTAGGTTACATGCTGAAATATGGAAATTTGGTTTTATACATAGTTGGTTAGTTAAGGTTTTTTTGTGTGTATAATAAAAATAATGATCGATGCATAAATTGAATTTTAAATATTTTTGTGATAAAAAAAATATTGTTTTACATAACAGAAATGTAAATTGGTTTATAATCGATTTTTCATTTTGTGGTTGAAAATCGAAATGAATTTTATTCAATATAAAAATGATAATGGTTATTAATCTATTTATATAAATGAATCGAATCAGAAAAAAATCAATAAGTACTAATAGTTTTTTTGGTTTTGTTTTAAGCTTAAAAATCTCTATTGAAAAAAGTAGAAATTTAAATATATTTGAATGTAGAAGATTTAAAACACAAAATTATTTAAATATTGAACATTAATTTTTAAGAATACTTTGAACAAAATAAAAATATAGTGTCATCCAAATGTGACGCCTAAATTTATGTTTTATTAGAAAGAAAATATCCACAGTTTCTCTATACACCACCCTATACAAATATTATTTTTAATTAAAACACAAATCTAGGTGTCACATTTAGATGACTATATATTATTTTATAAAATAAAAATATTATTACATTTTTTCCAAAAGGATAACAAACATGTTATGATAAATTGAAAATTAATAACAAACCATTAAAATTTATTAACTTATATATATATATATATATATATATATATGTCAGTGGGTGTGTGTGGGTGTATCTGTAATTTTTTTTACAAAATACTGACATAAAATAGTATTCATTTGCAATTGTCATTTAATATGTAGAATTTTTTAAAATGTGTAGAATAAATTATTCTGTTTCTAAATTTAAAATTTAATAATAAATATATTTTCATAATGTTATTAATATTTACTCAATTAATAAGTGTCATTAATTTTCAATGTTTAATAAGAATATTCAATATGTGATCAGTTATGATAAGTAAATTCAACATTTCATCTTTAATTTTTGTAAAAATTAAAATCAGAATCTGTTCTATTGACCAAACGAAGCATATTGGAAATTTCTGTTCAGTCTTGTATTTATTTCTAGTCGTTAATTTCAAACGCTAATAATCTTGTTCCAGTATATCAAGTGGAATAAGGCAATTTGAAGGTAACCGGATTTACTATAATTTATTATATTTTATTGTGATTATATAACAAACAACATTTGTCTTCTAAGAAAAGACAATATAATCGAAAAACTATCAAGATATGTTAGAGGAGCGTTTGTAATTCTTCAGTTGGAAATCTGCCAAGTTCACATAATTTTTTGGGGATAGGTTGAGGTTACCACCATACTGAGATTTAGACGCAGTGCGTGAAACTCGCAACAGAATTTATCGATGAAAAATGAATTGGGGATGGAGGTTGTTTTTATGATTGTTGTTCGGGATCGTTTCCACGTAGATTAATTTTTAAAGACTGAATGTATCGTTAGAACTGAACAACGTCGACGAGTCTCGAACATGTGATGTCGAGAGTATTAACGAATTTTTAATCGATTCGATTATATCGCTAATTTTGTTCAATTAATATCCAATCGTGTTTAATTATCTCCAAGAGAAATAACAAAGAGATCATTTTAGAAATAGATACAATATATTTTCATTGGTATTTTAATCTGAGTGAAATTGAATATATCAAAGTCAGTATTTTCAAATAAAATTTTACTTATTTTGAAATAAAAATATTTTTATAAAATTAATTGAAAAATGATTAATATTCATTATATCACACAATAAATATAAAATATGATTCTATCAAAAAAGTTTGTTAATTTATATTCAATATTTAAATATGATTTAAAATTTACCATAAAACAAATTAAAATAAATCTATTACTAGTATAAATAAATACAATAACTAACTATGAAGCTATAACTGATTTATATTTGTACAATTTTATTAAAAAAACTATTGCAAAAATACATTTTTTTAAAAAAACAAGGAAAAAAGAAATATGAAAACAGCCAAGCTTTAGAAATTAATACAGTTCATTAGTAAAAGAATTGTTAATTCATCATCGTGTTAATATACATCAATGTCAAGAACATGTACATGATAAATGAAGCACATAATTTAAGTAATGAAAATGTGTTTTTACACGGTTTTTATCGAAATTATGCAGACAATATAGAGAATATTTAAATATTTCATTTTATAAATCTTTAAAAATTATATGGAGAATATTTAAAGCTGTTTCTTAATCAATTTTTGAAATATGTGTTTAATATTTTAATCTTATTTTTCTTGGATAAAAAATGAGACTATATTACAATAAATCAAGTAAATTTATTCGAAGAGAATAAAGAAAATCTGGATAAATAATAAAAAAAAATAATCAATCAAGTAAATTTATTTGGAAAGAATTTATATTTTTAATAAATAGTGTTTTTATATGAACTAAATGTAGAAATATTTTAAGATATATGTTTTATGGATTCTTTTCTATACAAAATTATATTTTAAAAGAAATATTACATAATTCGTAATTGGTATTTTAAATTAAATCTACACAGTAGGATACAAGTTTTTAAGTATATTTTTTATAATCAGTATTTATTATATATATGCATATATATATATATATATATATATATATATATATATATATATTGTGGATGAGGGTAATATACGAATGTACGTAGTTTGCATATTATTAAAAACATTTTTTCAGCCAACCCAAAACCCTCTCAGAGTCAACAATACGAGCAATGCAAACGAGACAAAATATTTGATTTTCACTTTTGCTATTACAAATCTGCAAACAGTACAGTACAAATAGTTCGCCCATTAATCAATTATGATAGACATATGTGTAATTAATGCACAAGCGGGGGCGCGACGAATAAAAAAGCTATCAGAAATTTTGACCAGTAATTTATTGAACGTACACATTTTACAACGGCCGTACGCGTTATATCAACACTCGAAATGCATTGTTGCATTGTCGACGTGCATAATCAATCAATGTTGAACACTGACGAAAACAATCACGGCGATTTTTTTTTATTGTGCATTTCGGATTTGGCGAATGTTAACGTTATTCAAACACGGATTTACATTTGAAACGTAATTGCACACGGGCAATTTCATTTATTCGAAGGTGCGTGAGGTAATTTGTATTAAAATAGTATTAGTTCGATCGAACAAACCGTTAAAAATTATGAAATTATATTTCTATTGGAAACCAATGAATTTTTTATAACATTCTTGTTTACACAACATGATTTATGTTGTTTTAATAACGAAAAGACTCCATTGTTGAATAGTTATTTAATAATTCTCCATACAAAAAAAAAACGTTTTTTCAATCATATTTCATGATAGAAACCAATTCACTTTTCGTAGTAAAACATTGTTTACATTGTTTTTTCCTTTGACCACGCACACACACACATATACGTAATAATGTGGTCAGTGTTACGCCTGACCGCCTTATATTCCTCAAAGGGAAGTAAACATACTGTCGAATGAACCTAAATGTACTATATTGACGTGGGAAAATCAACAGACCGTCAACAAAAGTTCTAACACTGAAGTATTATTTCGAATCTCAGATTACAGACTGAAAGAAGATGCTTAATATAATGTATTATTCTTGCTAATGTAATATGACGTTTTGCACTCATATTGTTCAGTGAAAAAAATTATATTACTTCGTATAGAAACAACATGTCTACATTATTGATGTTTTCTTTTAAGGTACAAACTATTGATATGATTTATTGTGTCTATTTTAGAAATATACACGAGAATGAACAAGATTAATTGAAACAATGAGAAGATGGTAAAGAGAAGATAAGTAATTAATTTATATTATACATCAGATTCGAATATATAGGTCATGGATATATTAATATTTATTATGGATTGAGTGACTCTCAAATAATAAAATCCATTTTTGAAATTATTAAAAAAAATAATGGTTCGTATGATTTATAATTTTATTTTTTTAAAAAACTGAAATATCAGAGTAGAAAAAACATTCTTATGGAAATTAAAATGTTTCCTATTTTTAATAAGATTCTGTACACACATTTTTATTTACTGTAACTAATTTTAAAATGGCATTATTAAATGATATTAATTATTTACACTTATTGAAATAAAAAAAATCAATAAACTTAAATCTTGTTAAAAATAAGTATAACAAATTTATTTGATATATTGTAACTAATTTCAAAGTAACATATTTTTTAATGATTTTAATAATTTACAATTATTGGAATAAAAAATTCAATAACTTGCAAATCAGTTATTGAAATCCTTTTAAAAATGTTGTTTAACAAATTTATTTCATATAGTGATTTGTTAAGTGCATTATATTTTCACTGACTGTAATTTGCATTCACAAATTACATAAAATTTATTGTAAAAAATATATTATTACATATTATGTAAAAATAATTATTATTATAAACAATTTGAAATTCGTATCTTCTCAAATATATCTGTTTAGAATAAATAATTTAAGAAATAAGATTTATAAATTATGTTATAGTTCAAACTTAATACATATAAAGATAGTGACTACTCGAATGTAAATATATTATTTTAGAGTTTTTCTTGAAAAATGTCGATGACTGGTAATAAACTACAACAGCAACTAGGAAAATCAATACGAACGATACAAAGTTTTAAAAATAACTTTCAAGTGAAATTATTATATTACAAATATATACATAATTTATATACATTTGGACATGTATATATATACATATTAATATTAATAAAAGATCAATAAAATCATTAACAATTTTCAGTATAACTTCAGTGTGAAAGTTTAGTTTAATATTCAGAATAAACAAAACTATTAATAAAATGTCATTTAATAGCTACAACACTTATAATCGTTGTTAATTAAATTGAATAATAATATCTGAGATAGAAATAAACATATTGGAAATTGATATAATTTTATAAAATCGATATTTTAACAAATATTTAATTAATAGGTGTAATATTTTAGTCTTTTTATCATTGATACTTTAATTAATAAAAATTAAAAAAGTTGGTATCTAAATTTGAATTTTTTCAATATGATACATTAGAAAAAGTTTAAATAATTTACATGCAACTCATTTGAGTCTTCTTTATATAGAACTTAAAAATTAGTTTGCACAAATATTTTTATCCTAAACTATATCTATTTATTTATTTTTCAGGAAAAAAGTCATGAATGTAATATAAAAAATTGACAAAGTTTAAATACATTAAATTATAACAAACCAGTTTAAATACAAAATAAATTAATTCAAGAATTAAAACACCAATTCGATATTTTTCAATAATTATAAATTATTATTCTGTAATAAAACAATTTTTTTAATATTTAATTTTCTCAAATTTTATTTCAGTATCTTTACAGAAATTCTAATAAAACATACAACGATTTTTAAAAGAATTGAAAAAAAATATTTCAATTTAAAAATTTCTCAACATAAATAATTTGATCATATTTAGAAGAAGTAAACTGGAATTGAATACATTTAAAACAAATATTTCATGGAAATAGAAACAAAGTGAACTGGTAAAAAATGTATCAAAAAGAAAATGGAAATATTTAAATCATTTACTCTTATTTATATATATATATATATATATATATATATATATATATATATATATATATATATATATATATGAGATTGAGATATACTTGTTTAGAGTTTCGATTAAATGTTATCAATGAAAGGATTACGAAGAGAAATGAATGTTAATCCTTGTAAAGCATAAACGTAACACATTTAATCCTATAATCCATCACCTTTTTGTTAGAAGTAAAGAACATTGGATAAAATAACAATTAAAAAAAATAAAAATGTAAGTTTACAGGAACCAAATATTTCATTGCGTACTTAAAAAGATTATATTCCATCGTAGAAATTATACAAAAACCGAAAAAACCGTAGCACGGGCGAACGATGAAAACGCGAAATTAAAAATTTAATTAACTACATTATAGTCAATCGTTAAACGAACCAAATGTTCCTATTATGTTTATTCTATTTTAGAAAGTATTATAATAAAAACCGACATTGTTATTTCTCTTTTTTTTAATTACATCTGTAAGCTCAGCTTAGCTGTTTGTTTAATTAAAACAGTTTTTTACGGTTATGAAAAATAAATATCTTTTACTACGAACTGAATTAGTCAAGTATTCGAATGGGCAGATGTCCGTTTTTTATAAACATTTTAATAATAATGTTCGAATGAATTTCTCAGAAAGCATTTACATACCTGCACCTACTTTGCTGAAATTATATTGTTAATTAATTTTTTAAAAAGTAATTAGAATATCAATGTGGAAAACATGATGATAATTTAAAAAAGAACGACAATTCAAATTCCATAATACCTGATTGATTATAACAATTTTTTTAAAAAAATTGTAATGAAATGAAAATTAAACTTTCATATATTATTTAATGAAATTTCGGAAATGTAACTACACTTTATAAAATATTTTCATTGAAATTTATTAAAACATGCAAATAAATACAAATAGTTTTAAATTAATTCAAATATTTTATTAAATGTACAGAGTATCATTGTTGTTTGTTCAACAACAAAATATATTATATTTTTTGTTAAAATAAGCTAAAATTTAATAAAAAAAATTTTTTGAAGTTATAAAAATATATGGACACAAACAGAACTAAAAATAATCTTTTATTTGTAAAACTTTTTTAATAAATATTCTAACATATATTACATATCAACAACAACTATTTCAACAGAAAAATAGGTATTTTGCAAGAAAAAAATTCGTATAGTAATATGACGTTTGGATAGTTTTCTAATTAAAAAAACTAAGTTTTAAAATTTAAATTTTTAGTGTTTAAGGAATCATTTTTGGATTGATTAATTGTTGGGAATTAAAATTAAATCCAATGTACTACGGAAAAGAGTTAGGAAATATTTAATAAAATTAGTAAAATGTTAACCCAACTTTATTTGTGTCTTCAAAAAAACTGTCTATTTGAAATGTTAAAAAAATGTTTTATGATCTTGCACTTTAAAACGAAACAAACATATTGACCAAATATTATAAGCTATTAAAATAAGTCCAGTATACAATTTTCTTCAGATAATTGTAATAGAAAATGTTATTAATTACAGAAATAAAAATTTGAACAGAGCCCTTCTTTATCTTTTATTTTATTCAGCTATAGTTTCATCAAATGGCCGTCTCTTATAATTAATAACACAGACCGGTCAACGTGAGATATTTTTGTACCTCACGATTTTATTAATTGCATTTGTTATATTTTAAATCCTCATATTTAATTAAAAGCACAGGTATAAAAATACCTCACGTTGGATCCTGCGAACATCGGATGTCGAATGTACTAGAAACAATTTTAATAGAAAAAGGCTTATTGCTGGATGATCTTAAAATTATTTGATTTAGTTTTTAACGATAAACATAAAACTATTTCCAGATAACTGGAAAAGTTATCTATTTGAATAAAACAGTCTATCAATTATTTATTTGTATAAAAAATATAAACTTTTTCAAACAACTAATGTTATTTTTATTACCATTTTTCAAATATATGGAAAACAGGAAAATATTTATTATCAAAAGTGCAATATTTGGTACCCAGAAAAATTCTTACCGATTTTTGTTAAACATAATTTTTGAAAAAATAGTGTCAAATTTTTTCCTCAGTAAAACTGAAGACTTATAAAAATGTATAAATATTTTTTTAACTCCTGGGAGAAGATTACAGAGTGTGAAGAGGTTCATATTTTGATGAATAAATTTACTTCAAACCGGTTTTATTTAAAAAAATTCATATAAAAAAAGATAATTTTTTTTCTTGGATACTTAATATTTAACAACGTTCTTATATATTTTTTTATTAATAAATATTATCAATTTCCTCGCATTATAAATATATTTGTGAATATTTGGTATGTAAGGAAAATACTAAATGTACATTACTGAAAAATGTACAAAACAATTCTCGAACGTTCGAGTCTTAGACGCCAACAAAACATGAAGAATTTATTATAAATAGTGAAATAATGTACTGAAACTCGATTCGAAAATAATTTCGTACGACGAAGAATGTAATAAGTTTTCAATTAAAATTATTTGCTCGGCATGAAGTTCATGATGAATGAAATTGTTGCACCCGGCATATAAACTCGTGAAAATTATTTTCTTCGTCGCAGACTTTCCATCAACACACAAATCTAATTTAAAACTTTGAAACGCATCTGCATACCTTTGAAGTACTTTTTGTAAATAAAAACTCGCCTATTATATTATTACGTGGCCTGCAGGAGTTCCGGAATATAATTTATATTCATTCATATACGAATATCGATATTTTTTTCATTATTTCATTGTGATTTATATTAAATATACATTTTATTTCGATTTAGATAATAAATTGGAAATTTACTACGAGAACGTAACGTATTATTGGTAGGTTTTATATTTATTTAGCATGGTATTTCGTATTTATTTATAGCACAGCTGATAAAATTTAATTACAAAAAAATGCCTCAATCCCTAATTTAATAAACCTAACTTTTTACAAGAATCAAACATTGATTGCGATTCAAATACAAACTCGAGATTATACAAAACAATAAATGATTTACAAGTACGTTTCCAAAATCGAATAGGAATAAAACAGATTTGGAGGAAAAACAATATGAAAAAAAAAATAAACCGATCGCACAAAACGGTCTAATCTTCGATGATTTATTTTCGTGTGCGGTTAGTGAAATTGATATTAATCACTTGCGACAATAAATAAGATAATTGGAGCACAAAGTGAAATAATATTGGTGTTTCGCGTACACACACTCTCAATACCATCTGTCACACGAACGATACGAATTGTGTTCGACAATGGTGGAAGTGCTGGGAAATGGAACGCGATGTGGGTGTCGGAGCACGCGTTCGCACGATAACTTGGAGATCGATGTTTGGCGTGACGTCACTTTAGAAAGTTAACCTTGGGACATTGGTTAAATAGCTGAGAAATAAACTAAATCTAATCTTTATATATATATATATATATATATATATATATATATATATATATATATATATATATATGGGGTGACACAAAAATGTGACGGTTAGATTTGTGTTTTATTAAAAAGAAACATGTGTATAGTTTCTTTTTAGGCGTCACATTTGAATGACCCTATATATGTATGTCCATAGTGTAATATAAAGTACTATTGATTAATATAAACACACATATAGGTTTGCTATTAACAGAAAAATTACGGATAAAGGCTGAAGGGTCGATAGAAGAAAACGAAGGAAGTTGGCATCGAGTTCGAAACTAAACCTCAATCAATTTCAACGAACACCATCAGACAAAATGATATACATAACACTTACTAACAGAAATCTATCAAGAGCAACAGATCTAACACATACATTATATCAATTTATTTTTACCCATTTTTAAAAAAAGACTTATTTCAACTATACATAGAAAATCCTCTATAATAAAAATTAAGGTTAAGTATAATCAAATTACTGTAACATACATACAGAAATTTATAACGTTTTCAAAGAAAAGTAAGAGTTGAATTAAAAATAAATATGCAAAAATTAAGGCATGTTTAATAGATTTGTAGAAAAATAAAATATACAGTTGTGGGGTTATTATTTGGAACAAGTGGATGAAATAAAATATCTGAGGAAAATTATACGACATGATGGTGACATATGGTCAGAGATTAGATCAAGAATTAAAACAACAAAGGTAATATTTAGAAGAATAAAAAATATAATTAAGAGTAAAATACCATTGGACTTGAAAAAGAAAGCATACAATTAATATGTAATACCGGTTTGTATTTATGGGTCAAAAACTTGGTTAATTATTACAAAAATGATTTTCTGTGAGGTTATGTGAAATCAGTGATTTATACTGATAAACCACAAACAACACAAGCATTAAAAATAGAAATTGAAATATGTAATCAATGAAATTGGACCACAATTATGCGAAAGAGTGACTAAAATTATGTTTCATCATTAATGCCATAGAATATGCTGAAAAATAAAAATAATTAATTAATTAAATACTTTTTTTTATTTCCATTTAAACTTCTGAAACGCTTATTGGAAAACTATTTCTAATTAATAACTTCTATCGTTCATCATTGGTCTTCTCTTCATTCTTTATAACCGACCTATTTTTATCTTTAACTTTTAACTCTATTTACAACTTTATTTTTTAACACTAGATGTACGGAGCGAGTCAATTTGACTCATTTAAGATTTTGTTGCTAATATATATAGAAAACTTATATATTATTTTTTAAAAATATATGTTGGTTTTTAATTACATATGCAAAAAAATATTACATATTTGCATATATGTCATTGTGCAATTAAAAACCAACATATGTTTTTAAAAAATAATATTTAAGGTTTCTATATATATTAGCAACAAAATCTTAAATGAGTCAAATTGACTCGCTCCGTAAATCTAGTGTTAAACCACTCTTTTTTCCAATTCCTAATATACATTTATTTATTTTAATGTTTTTATTTTCAAAGTTTACTTCTCTCATTACATGCTCTAGGATTATTTGGAATTTTATTTGAATTTTTTAGGAATAATTTGGAATATCTGAATTTATTAGAAATAATTTGGACGACAAACTGTTTTCTTGTCTGGAAATTTTGCCTTAGATTTCATTTTCATTGGAGTCATTATAAATTTATAAATAAATCACTTCTAATAGTAGTAGATAATTTTTACTTATTTCTCACTTTTCTAGAGACAAAGAACAATGATACAACATGTCAATTGAATCAAACCCTTTGTCAAAATCATTTATATATACAAAACAGAAGCGTGTATTATGTTTGTGTGTGTATTTATATACCTTCTACAGTATATATTGTATATATATATAACCGAAATTAAACGATCTGTCTGATTTTCACATGCTTTTATTAACCGTGCACAGAGTATCAA
This sequence comes from Neoneuromus ignobilis, assembly GCA_029203775.1. Taxonomy (NCBI): domain Eukaryota; kingdom Metazoa; phylum Arthropoda; class Insecta; order Megaloptera; family Corydalidae; genus Neoneuromus; species Neoneuromus ignobilis. The sequence goes on from CP092092.1 coordinate 39,406,498, forward strand.
ACGGCGGCGGTACCTACTAGGAGGTGCTGGCTGCCCATATCCGCATGTGTTCCGGTTCAGTGGCCGCCTTCGCGGCTGTAATATTGGCTACGCAAGCGCACCGTAAGCTTGCACTGCACATGCCACCGAAAAGCTGGCAAGCCGGCCGGTCTGCTGGCGGGTCGATAATTCTACATGAGAGCATATTGGTAGCCGGGCGAAATAGCCTTTCAGTACACGATCGTATCATGGTCTTATCATTTTTCATAAATTCGAATAGAATATCGGCACGTTATCATTTCGAAATCACTATATTACCAGTTGACGAAAACCGATCGGAATTGTTTAATAAGTTCCACGGGGTTTCCAGTATAACGTGTGTTCTCGTTGTACTGGCTTATCGGTTAGGTTACACGTACTGATTTATTGGATTATTTCGTGTCATCGATACGAATTAATATGGTTATTTAATAGAATTAAACGAGCATAGTTGATACCAAAAACAAGTCATTTTGTTTAAACGACTTTTGAAGATTTTCTATCACGTTAATTCCATAAAAACTAAAAGATTTATAGGCAGATTCCGTATTAAGAACACGAACATATCTTCGGTAAAACTATTGCTTCTGTCGAATAACACGATCGTACATCTGGTATGAAATTCAAAGAAAAGTGCTGAACAATGCAAAAGATAACACATGGTTGTAGATATATGAATTGAATGAGAATAGTTAAAAGATAAAACAGCACTTGAATAAATCTAGAAAATATACACAGTATGCACATTTATGTATGTATATATATACACGAGTATATATTAGACATAACCTCATTTTTTTTTAAAAAAAACAGCGTACATGAAATGCAGTTCTAGTACAATATAAAAGAAAATAAATTGAAAGAAGAGAGTTGTTAGAAATGTGCAAAATGTTCAAAATATAAAAATGGAAATGAATTTTTTTTTTCATTTTTTCCAGAATAATTTTCAAAGTCTTCTAACTATTTACTTGTACAATATAATCATAGATTTATAACGTGTGTATGAAATTTGTACAACGTATAAAACTATTTGCATTCAATTATTACTATTATATTGAGACAACCTCAATTTTGTGTTTTTTTTTAAAAAAAAAAACTAGCACTTATGAAACATAGTTATAAAGTTAAACAATAGAAATTAAATTGAAAAAAAAATTTGCAAAATCTGTAGAATTATTCGTTTTCTACCTATTTTTAATATACATTTATTTATTTTAATATAATTTTTAAGTTTGTTTTTCTCATGACATGTTCTAAGATTACATTAAGGGAGTATTCTAGTCTAGAATTTCGAAAAAATCGATTTTTTGCATATTTTCAAAGTTTAGACCTTTAAGAATGTGTCCTTAAGAGGATTTTTCGAAATTCGAATTATTTTCGGAATTTAAACGCGTTTTTCTCGAAACTACTTTTTTCGACACGGTTGACAGTGATATATCAAGTTCTAATGGACCGATTTACTTGAAATTTGGTACAGAGCTTCTCAATATAACAGTGATTACCTCCGCATAGGATTTTTTGAAAATTTTGTTTTTACTATTTTTAGAAAATTCCGAAAGTTGAAAAAAATAGGGTAAAAAATGATTGTTTTTTCACACTGCCGCCATTTTGTGAAAACATTTTTTTTAATTTCCCTAGACAGGGATACTACTACAACCTTCTTTTTCAATAATTTCGAAAAAATGTTCTGTTTCAGATGATCGGAAGGGTTGGAACCACGTCAACCAGGAGACATCTTTTTTTCGAGCCCCCACTTTGCCAGCCTGTACCTTTTTCAATTTTGAATTTTTTGTTTTTAATAATACTTTTTATACTCTTAAAATGTCAATAAATAACTGATAAAAAATGGATAGTAAAAATATTTGTTGGTTTTTTTTCTATAGCGCCCGAAAAAATACCTAAAATTCGTACGACTAGACTAGAATACCCCCTTAAATGAGTGACATACTGACAATCGTCAAAAAAATAAAATAAAATAGGAATAGATTTTTTCTTTGATTTTTCTTTACTACTTTTTATAGACTCCTAACTATCTCCTTATAAAGTAAACACACAAAAGTCAAACTACAAATTCTTACCATCAAAAAGTACAATTTTAACTTTAAGAAATACAGGGCCATCCAAATGTGACGCCTAGATTTGTGTTCTATTAAAAAAGAAAGAAAAGGAACTATACACACGTTTCTCTATACACCACCACCCTATACACATGTTTCTTTTGAATAAAACAAAAATCTAGAGTCGTATTTAGATGACTTTATATAACTAGTAAAATATTTTCAACATTTGCTGATAACAAAAAAAATTATACGGTGTCACTTTAAATAAAATCTAGATAAAAATATAGAATTTCTGAACAATTATCAAAAATCAATATCCATAAATGGAATGATATTTTCGTACGATGATATAGTGAACGAGTTAACATAAAGGTTATATTTCTATAAATCGTATATGTAAAATTATGAACTATTTTAAATTAAATATAATCATTTATATGTCTGAGATATCGCCTCAAAACTACATTTCAGTAATAAATCACAGAAATTCAGTTCGGTCTGTCATGAAAACTAAAAATAAATTATATATGCCACATAAAACTTCCAATGAATATAGTTCTATACATACACATTAAAATTAACAAAAACGTTCTGCTATTAACTGTAGAATATTTAATTTAAAATGAACTGAAATATCATTTTATTTTATATATATATATATATATATATATATATATATATATATATATATATATTATATATATATATATTAAATTAAATAAAATATCTTCGAAAACCAGTGGAGTGAACAAAATTTAAAAAAAAAACTATTTTCTTTAAAATACAAAAATAAATATACAACTTTTAAAAATGTATGAAAGACTTTTAATTGATTTTATATCAGAATTTCTTTAACTCTTTCTTGAAAACTCTCCAAGTTATTTGTTTTTTCCCTCCTTATATTCCCTCTTGTGAATTGTAAATTGTACTCGATGTACGTTTCAAAGATAACATTTATTATTATTATACGAATAACGAGTTTTCTTTACAAAATAAATATTCAAAGATACGATACACAAATATCAGTATTGTTTGAAATTTATTTATACGATTCGACCTGAAGAACTTTTATAAAAGAATTGTACACATTGTACGTTTCGATATAATATAAAGTTAATTAAAAAAACTGAAGATAAAAATATAATTTGATGAAAAAAGTACCATACTGTAAAATAACTAATTAAAATATACTCGTTTTAATATTAAATTGTTTTCATTGTATCAAACAGACATTGTTATATCTTACAATTTTCTGATTGAATACTCGAATGAAAAATGCTGTATTTTTACTATAAAATATATAATATAGGGCCATTCAAATGTGACGCCTGGATTTGTGTTTTATTAGAAAGAAACAGATGTACACGGAAACACGCGTATAGTTTCTTTCGTTTCTTTTTAATAAAACACAAATCTAGAAGTCACATTTGGCTGGCTCTATATATATAACAATATTGAATAAAATGAAAATAGAGAGAAGAAAAGTATTTTATAAATGATTAATGAAGTAAAAAAATAATGAAAAAATGTCAGTCTGTACTTAAAAATAATAGACATCATTTATTCGTTGTACCAAATGCAATTAATTAATTTCGAATTTAGTTAACTGAAAAAAAAGTGACTTTTTTATTAAAAAAATATTTTATAAATTATTCTAGGCACGTCAATTTACTGATTTCATGAATTTTTATTTATGTAATTATACGTTACTGTCAGAATAGAAACATATTAAGAATTTCGTTAACGGAGATTTCGGGTTTCCTAATGAAAACTGACATGTGATACATGACCGAGTTCGAGTTCATTATTCAATGGTCGACGGGCCAATAAGTCAATTATTTACTTAAAATAGAAATTTAAATTTCGATATTAAAATATATTTATACAGGGAATAGGAATTTCGTACTCGTGTTAAATTTGAATTGTTTATAAACCACACGATTATTATTTTTTCAGTTATTTTATTAAATATTTTCCAATAAAAATGTTAGAATTTTGACAGCTGGTGGCAGCCATGTTTGAATTTTTTTTTAAACTTATTTTTACATTTCAACTCAGTATATTTTTGTATGACTGTTGTGAAAACTTCAATAGACTTATTGAAACAAGAGTTTAATGAGTATATTATTTTAAGATCATGTGATTTAACTCTATTCGATTATTTTCTGCGAGGTTATGTAAAATCATTGATTTATGCTGATAAACCACAAACAACAGAAGCATTAAAAATAAACATTGAACGTGTAATTCTTGAAATTGGACCACAATTATGTGAAAGTGTGACTAAAATTGTGTTTCATCATTAATGCCATAGAATATGCTGAAAAATAAAAAAAATAAATACTTAATTAATTAAATACTTTTTGTGTTATTTCTATTTAAACATCTGAAGTGCTTTTTGGAAAATCCTATATATATATATTTGTTAAATTTCATTTGTTAATTAATGCTTTTAAAGAATGTTCATACTTGTACATTTTAAACACAAAAAATCATTTTTTTATATTTTTTATATTAAAACTAAGTAAATATTGACGTTTACTTATATTTAATAAAATCGATAACATTTACTCTTCATCAAATTTTATTTTGTTAATATTATTCATCTCCTTAAATTGATTGAAATTTAAATTTTTTCATTATAAATGCAATGTTTTATAATGGTTTTTTATGGAAATTATTTATAACTGTTATATATATATATATATATGCTAAATAGTTACGTAACAGAACCGCTATAGGCAAATACGAAATTGACTTACGAAATAAATTGATCAGAATTTACAAATAGAAATGATTCACTGCTGATATTTGTCATTTGTAATTCACTAATGTTTGAGTCATAAAGCTGGGTTATTCCTATTGAAAGTCCAACATTTCTAGGAAATAAGTTAGGATTCAAGAGAGTATTTTTATTCGAACGCGGAGACTATTTTTATGCTGTACCTAATTTCCTCGATTATTTTTCTTTGTTGAATAAAAAACGCACTGTTATATCTCTGTGGAATATTTTAAAATGAAATAGTTGTGTTTGTTAATAAAATAAGTACAGGTTTATTCTTGTATTCGTTTGATGCTGAATTTCAATGTAGCATATTTCTCTGAGTCAAGAATCAAAGATGTAACTGAATGTCTACATCTTGTGATTCATCTTTTAAGTAACATTTTTTTTTGACTAGATGTTTGATATGAATTTTATATTTAAATCAGTTATTCAGTCAATTAGGAAAAGATCTGTTTGATTTAAAAAGATACGATTTGAATAATTGAAGAGATGGTTGAAAAAAATCGTATTTCTTTTCTGAAATTAGTAGTGTAGAGAAAATTTGTTATAATTTATAACTTGAATGTATTTTTTTTTAAAAATATTGTTTGATCTCATATTAGTAGAAATTTAAATACTTTGTATAAGCAAAACAATATTTGAGAAAATAAATAATTATAATTGTTATAATTTACTACTGTATTTAAATTAATATACAAAAATAAATTCACAATCAAAATTAAACAATTTTTTTATCAGAATGTTTAATATTTTTTCTAATATTACATGTGTAGAAAATTTTAAGATTTTTTTTATGCTTTCTTATTCATATTTTTTCCCCCTCTTGTCAAAATAATAATTATATTGTCGTTTTCAAAATTCATATCAAATAAAAAAGTACAATAATCATTTAATGAATTCTTTATAAAATTTTTACTTCTAGTTAATTTTTGAAATTAATGGAGTAAAGTTACAGATTAATAAAAAAATGACAAAATGTGAAAATGAGACTAAATGAGATTTTAGAATATTAAATAAGAAAATTTACATCTAAACTCTCGTCTCATTCGGGCCTCTCTCTTCCCCCTCCCCCTCCTCACTCACTTTATCTCTCTCTCTCTATATATATATTAAAATAGATATTATATCGATTTAAATTAACAATCAATTATTTAAATACATTTTGATTAAAAAAACATTTATCATATAATTTTATATCATATAATACTCGGTACATGTGTAATTAAATATTTGTTAATAATATATAATTTACCTTATTTGCTGTTCAATATAATTTAATACCTCTAATCAATCTATTTAAATTTTTACGAATTATTATTTTTATTTAAAATTTACTTTTCTACACACTCATATTTTCATTTTATTGATTTTTAAAACGTACAATATATGTCAGAAAACAAAACAGATATTCGCATATTCCTTTCACATATATATATATATATATATATATATATATATATATATATATATATATATATATATATATATATATATAAATGCCTCGAGACAATATTTTTATATGAACATGAATTTAAAAATATTCTCGAACTACGCACACACGCACACGCGTATCGATACGACGTTATATCACGTGAATGAAAAAGAACTTTGGGAACCTGACGACTCTCCCCATTCAATAAAAATGATTTTAGAATACCCTGAAGGCGTCACGTTCCGAACTTTCAAAGAACAAAGTATGCCGCAACAGAGACGCAATGTTCATCGGAGTTGAAGGACAGACTTCCTTCAATCACAGTTACTGGTATTTACCACGGGGAGGTAACGTAAGTAGCTTCTTTTGGCACAGTCAGTAACTGTGTTAATTACCCTACGTAATTACGTACGACTTCAGTTACTTGGAATCTACGCGAACGTTACACTGAAAAGGGAATTCAATTTGGGGTATGTTTGGCATAATTGGCTAATAAGGAAACGATTTTTTTATCAATTTGCACATGCAGATAATTATGATAATATTCGATACTTTTTATTCAATTAGTCTTTGGTGATTTTTTTTCAAAAATCGGGTGTTTTAAAAACTACAAAGTCACGAAATTTAAATTTTACAGAAATCAATAAAAACTACACAACAAAAATAATAAACTTTTGATTTTTCCCTTGCTAATCAATTTTCTTGAATCTTTAACGTATTTTTTTAATAATTTATGAAAAAACAACTTAAATTGTTCAATAACATAGACTTGACAATGTACTTTTTAAAATTATCGATTCAATTATAATTGAGTTCAATGTGCTATTCAATATTTTATATGAATAAGAAAACAAACAACATTATTTGAAAATTAATTGTTTGTGATATTATTTGCAAAATAAATATATAAATAGCAACAATTGAATTTTGAAAACCTCTTAAACAGGGAAATACAAACATATTTTACACAATTACATATTTCTATTGATAAAATAAAGTTTAATAAAAGAAATAAATAAATAAAACAATTTATATTTATTTTCAGCGACGTTCATAAAAAATGCTATTTTTTAATTTCTTATAACACTTTTATTCGTTTTACTTCAATTGAATATTAAACGTTTAAATAATATGGTTATTTTTATCTGACATAAGATACTAGTATTAAAAAATAAATTCATATACAGTCAAATGAAATGAAATTCAAACATTTTAATTATTATAAAAGCAGAAAAAAAAACAGAAAACGAGATATAAATTTAGTTCAAGCTGTATAAATGATTGATTGAAAAGTTGGGTTAAAACCGACTAAGATAAATAACACAAATTATTTTATTTCAAACTAAAAATCGTTTGTTTTTAGTTAAACTATTTTTCAAGAAAAATACAGAATAAACAGTACTAATTTAGAATAGAATGGAAATTAGATTTTCGATACAAAACGTATAACAAGAAGGAACACATAACCTCACTTTTAAATTATTTATGAACCTAGTAATCAATCTGTCCTGTAAAAATCAATACTAAAGGAGCATATAAAAATAGAACAGACTATTTAACACAATTGTTTTTCATTGAGTACTGTTTCTAAAACCATAAATTATTATCTCTAATGTTCATTTCTTTAATGGAGAAAGACACACCTTGCTATATAATAAATATGAAAACATGTATTAGTAATAATAAATACTAATAAATTATTTTTTCAACAATGATCATTTTTTTCGTTTTAAATACAAACTGAAATATCTTATATGTTTTATATATATATATATATATATATATATATATATATATATATATATATATATATATATAAAAGCATTAATAGTTCAGTTAAGGAAGTCGTACAAAATCGTCTATTTTTATCACATTTGTTTGTATTCTTTATCAAAACATACGTTTTTGTAATCGAAGTAATTGGTACATCATACAGTACTTTGTAAAAAAATCCATTTACATTATTTTTCTTCGACAAGATAATATGACACAGGTATTTGTTTCTGAGATATGATGGAAACATTCTAGAGCGATTAGCAACAAAATATACTTTTAATTAAAATTACTTGTAACTAAAATTAATTTTATAGAAGAGTAGAGCATTTACAAGTATATATACATGTGTGTGTGTGTATCATTAAGAATTATTATTTGATAAAAAGCATCTTCCATTTTTTCAATCATTTTCCAAATTAATATTAATAAACTGACTGTTATTAGTCTTAGTTTTTATTTAAAATCTGACTGACATCAGGGAGATTACTGTGTATAATCCAGATTAAAAGTCATTGTTGTTTGAGAGTATTCGAATATAAACGAATTTCGGAACGTTGAAAACAATCTAAACGGAGATGAGTTTTATGTAAAATTAGATAGCAGGTTTAAAAACAGATCTTAATATAGAAATTTTCGAAAACGAGCGAGGAAATGAGAAGTAGATTTATATTAAATTCTACATTGAGTATTATGAATCGAATAATAAGACACGCACACACTAATATATATATATATATATATATATATACATACACACACATGCATATATATTTATATATGTTTTTAGGTTAGATAGAATTTTCGATAGGAATTAAATTTATAGTTCAAAAATGTATTTTAATAAATAAATAAATATTTATTTTAATAATTCCATACATCTTGGCTAATTTCTCATCAACAAAATTTCCAGATATATTTTTAAACCACTTTTATTAAAATACATTTTTAATTTATCATGCTTAAAAACACACACACACATACATATACATATATATATATATATATATATATATATATATATATATATATATATATATATATATATATATATATTATGAATATTTATATATAAGAGAAAGAACGTACATTTCCTACTTTTTGTACTACTTTCTCAACACAAAGAAAAGGATGTCGCCATTTGAGCAACTCGAAAGACAAAACAGAAACTTCAAATAGTACAAGTCGATGTTGAACATAAAAGAAAGACTAGTGTACGAATCGGAGTGAGTAACGACCTGAGAGTCATTAGCGACGAAAAAGAAAAGAAAAAATAATTACTAAATACCTTTTACTGAGCACGTGGGGCGTTTAAGAGCGCAGAGCTACCGTTGCTCGGTAAGCGAGCTGCTTGATGTCAGTGACTGCAACACCATCTGAAACGAAAATTCGAAATTGAAACTTGGCAGAATGTGCAACGTCATCAATTAAAATCGTATCTTTACACTGACGAAACTTTATCGGTAACCGGCTACAAGACGTTCAGCGTTGAAATTTCCTTTACGTCGTGTCGCTAGTCAAATAAATCTTTTTATATCAATTTGCGAACTTTTTTAAGAGGCATAATTAAGGCGTATTCAAGTTTAATATTCAAGAGGTTTAGGGGATTTTTTACTTTAAAGCATTTTTACGACTTTCTTATCAAATTACTTATATATATATATATATATATATATATATGTGTGTGTGTGTGTGTGTGTGTGTGTGTGTGTGTGTCTAATATTCAGAAAAAAAATTTACGCAGATAATCAAAATATGGTTGCACAGTTCCTATAAAGTATTGAATTGCATCCAAATGATGAAGGGAGAATTATCTTAGTATACAGAAAATTCACACACACACACATATATACATATATAGAAAGAGAGAGAAAACGAGGGTGGGGGGGTAATCCAAATGTGGTCTAGATTTATGTTTTATTAAAAAGAAACATGTGTATAGTTATTTTTGTTTCTTTTTAATAAAACACAAATCTAGGCTTCACATTTGGATGAACCTGTATATAAGAGATGATAATTTTTTTTTAGTTACATGAAAAAGTATATTTTTTTAATATTGTAAAATTTGTAAGTCTGATATATTTCAAGATATAAATTCACAAATACTGTTAATTCAAAAAAATGGTTTAAAAATATATCTGGAAATTTTGTTGATAACATTCAGAAATTAGCCAATATGTTTGGAATTATTTGTGTAAATAACATAGGTATTTTTTTACACTTGGAAATAATTCAAAATGAAAAATAGGAATTTCCAAGATGGATTTTCTTTGTACTGAATTTAAGTATCTAATTTGATGCATCTACATATTGTATAATTTTATTAAAATTATTTATTATATAAATAATTTTAATAAAATAAAAAGTTTAAACACTTATTACAACTCAATTATATTAAATTTGGAAACGTTTTTACATAAAAAATTTAAATGATGAAAAAAATAACCAAAAGTAAATATTTATTTATGTATACACATACATAAAATAAAGGGTTGTAATTAAATATTCCATCTATACACAAATAAATATCAAAATTACATCTCTGTATTTACATATTTCATAAAACTGCAGTATTTCACAAAATGATATTCAATCCTTTATATTTTCATTTCATTTGTATAACATAGTTGATATTCATTATTTTCTCCACTAAATCAGTATGTAAGATTAAATGAAACAAAAAGAGTTCAAAGAACGTGCACAAAAACGTCCATAATAAATAAATGTACTTGTATAATTCAATTATGTTTTTTTCTTCCTATGCTAGCTTTAAAAAAAATAACAAGCTATTCCTTCGATCTGTACAAGTACAAAAAAAAAATGTTTATTTATGAAAAGTACATCTCCATCATCAAAAGAAAATCGGATAAGCGTATTAAACGAAAAACGTCAAAAAGCTTTCTCGGAGACAAAAAAAAAGATTTAAAACGTTATTGAAATTAAAAAGACATACGACAGCGTACAACTGCCACTGTCTGACTGTCTCGCTAAGTAACAGAAATAATGGACTTTCATTTCAAAAATGTCGATCAGTTTTATTGTCATCTGGAATTGAATATTCTTACTAGAAAAAGTAGATTAAATACTGATTGCTACTTCACTTGACTCGCAATGTACACTGAAAAAGTAAATTGCAATCCAAACGTGCATATACTCGAGATGTTCGAAATAATGTGCAAATATTGGAACTATTTTTCCATATAATGCATCTTTTAGTGAGATAAATGGATGAGTTATATTTTAGATCACTCAATTAGAGATACATTTATGTATGTAAATATTTAATGGCAGCTAATTGTTGTTTATGAATATTCGTTTTTATTTTTCTTCCATAGATAAACAAAACATTATTTTACTTTAAAAAATCGTCTGTTACAAGTTTATAAAAATAAAGAGTGAAAAAACAACTTAAAATAGAAATTAGATTTTTGGTACAAAAAAAAAATAAAAAAACTATTTGGCAATTATACAATATGTAGATGCATCAAATTAGATACTTAAATTTAGTACAAAAAAAATTCATCTTGGAAATCCCTATTTTTCATTTTGAATTATTTCCAAGTGTAAAAAATACCTATGTTATTTATACAAATAATTCCAAACATCTTGGCTAATTTCTGAATGTTATCAACAAAATTTCCAGGTATATTTTTAAACCACTTTCATTAAAATACATTTTTTTGAATTTGTATCTTGAAATATATCGAACTTACAAATGTTACAATATTAAAAAAATATACTTTTTCATGTAACTGAAAAAAAATTATCATCTCTTATAATAATAAGAAATGGATATTAGTTTTTATTAATTTTTGATTGACAATTTTTACATAATTTAAATTAATTAAAAAATATATATTCAAAATTATGTCCAAATAACTATTTTAAAAAAATTTAATCACACAGTGCTATTTTAAAATATACGAATATTTTTATTATTTTATTTTGACATACACACATGAAAAAAATATGTTAATCAGACTAATGCTGCATTTTTTACAATCCAAAAATATTCATCATTTAAATAATTATATTTTTCAAATATTAGATAATAGAATATTTTTAAGACACATGATTATTAAAAAAATATACTTTTTCATGTGACTGAAAAAAAATATCATCTCTTATAATAATAAGAAATAGATATTAGTTTTTTATTGACAATTTTTATATAATTTAAATTAATTAAAATGGTATATTCAGTAATTCTCTCCAAATAACTATTTTAAAAAAGTTTTATCACACAGTGCTATTTTAAAATATACGAATATTTTTCTTATTTTATTTTGACATACACACATAAAAAATATGTTAATCAGACTAATGCTGTATTTTTTACAATATAAAGCTATTAATCATTTAAATAATTATATTTTTTAAATGTTAGATAATATTTTTTTAAAAAACATGTGTTTATTAAAAAAATATTTCTTGACTATACATTTTATTTAAAAAATTAAAACAATTCTCTCTCTTTCTCTCTCTCTCTCTATATATATATATATTTATATATGTATATATGTATATATATATATATATATATATATATATATATATATATATATATATATATATTGTATTTACTAATAAATGATTTTTTCTTTAATTTCTGTTAAATTAAAAAAAAGGTTTTCGTCCAATTAGATTCTTTTCTACTTGAAATTCAATCGTACAAAAATCACGTAATACCTCCATCCAAAGAATATATATATATATATATTATTTTTAAAAAAAGTTGGTAAAACTTAATACTTTTATATTTGATATTTACTAATTTTATTATTAGTAAATTGTTTAACACATTTATTTAATTGCTTAAAAATATTTTTATACACAAAGATCAGTATATGTGTGTGTACACACACACACACACACACACACACACACAAGTTGACAAAATGTACGTGTAAAATAAAACCAAAGTTTGACAGCTTAACAAACTTTTCGAGTGAAAGACGAATCCGTTGTTATAAGAATAAATGATGATAGATGAACTAAAACAGAGTTGTTAAATATATACTTAGAAAGACATATAAAAACGACGAAAATGAGTAGATTAACAGAATGACACAACAGGTGCAAGATACATAAACTTTCTTCGATAATGAAAAGTAAAACACACTAATAATCGTTATGGCTGTCAATACAACGGACGAGTATGAAATTATGAACAAAAATGTTTTTAATACGAAAATAACTGTCAATATTTATACAATACTAAAAAAAATTATAATTGTTTGATTTTATATGATTGCTTTAAACACTAATATTCATATGTATTTAATTATAAATGATCATCCAAATGTGACGCCTAGATTTTGTATTTTAATAAAAAGAAACTATACATACGTTTCCCTATACACCATCTTATATACATTTTTCTTTTCAATAAAACACAAATCTATGCGTCACATTTGGATGGCCCTATACATTTCATATTAATACAGTTTAATAAATATGTAGTCAAAATATTTACATTATATAGGGTCATCCAAATGTGACGTCTAGATTTGTATTTTATTAAAAAGACACATGTGTATAGAGTAGTGTATGTGTATAGGGAAACGTTTGTATAGTTTTTTTTTTTTTTAATAAAACACAAATTCTTGCGTCACATTTGGATGACCCTATATAATGTAAATATTTTGACTACATATTTATTAAACTGTATTAATATGAAATGTATAGGGCCATCCAAATGTGACGCATAGATTTTATTGAAAAGAAAAATGTATATAAGATGGTGTATAGGGAAACGTGCGTATAGTTTCTTTTTTTTTGAATAAAACACAAATCTAGGTGTTAAATTTGGATGACGCTATATAACGTAAATATAAATCAAAACAATTAAACTCAATTTGCATGTTTCCCACGTATTGTGAAAATAAATTTCTTTGTTGGCATCAAACAATTCAGAGTACAATTACTTCCAGCAAGATGTATTTCCATTCACCAAATTACAATTGAAAACATTAAAAACGAGAAGATGTTTTTTTATTGAAATTAATTGAATATAATTCAGTGATATTATAATCTGATATTAGTTTGACGAAATGTTGAATAAAAAAATATGTTTTTCTCTGGAACGAGTCGTTATTTTCTATTAGAGGATAATACTATTATTCTAGTTGATAGTATTTCAAGTTGTAGAAATGTCGAATGAATTCATTAAAATAATTGAAGTGTAATAGATTCTATCGTTGCGACGCATTAAAGTGATTAAGGAATAAAATTGTACAATTTAATCTCGACTGATAAACACAGAGAACGAACTTTGTATCAAATTGATTGCATTCACTAATTTTATAAGTATTTCATATTTATTTCGAAGTTGCCTGTCTTCACATTATTCAACATTAATTTTACATAATTTATTATCATAAAACTTTTCACAACTCAAATAACATCTGAACATTATTTGAGTTCATTATTCATAAATATCTAATTTTATTAAGCCATAAATAATTTTCTCTAAATGAATTTATCAATAATTGACGTTTATAAAATGTATAGTTACCGATATGTAGCAACGATCGTGTAAATTTATTTCATACAAGTCAATATTGACATAACCTCAATATATCCATGTTAATATTGTATATATATACTCAATGATGTTAACAAAGATTATTTGTTATATATATATATATATATATATATATATATATATATATATATATACACAATAAAAACATTCATAAACTTGGAAATCAGAAATGCAGACTAAGCTTATATTAACACTGATAATAGGACCCTTACGTATATTTAATTAAACCTCAAAATGAATATCGTGGCATATTAAAAGGTAAAACAGCTACACATTGCTACATTGCATAGTAATAAGCATTGCGCTGGTAGCGAAATATGTATATACATAGTGGCTGTACAGAGGGTTGGTGGCGGATTCCATCGATAAAGGTTGATGAACGACGTGCGGAGAGCGAGCGGGGAAAAGATGTTTATTAATTAATGAAGCAAAGGGGTTCATTCGTTCGATCTAGTGAGACAAGCTGATGCTGCTGGATACTGCAACTAAAGTGGTCGGGTGGACGGATGACAGGGGTAGAAAACTAGCAGAGTGAAAAATTATGCTGATGATAAGGGGAGGATTCGCGAAATGTTTATTGCAGAATGTCAGCGGTTTTGTAAATGTACGAGTATAATTTTAATAAGATTTATAAAATTGATTTATGTGTGTGTGTGTAAATCATGTTCACATATATACATAGTGTAGATATTATTTCAAAAACAGAATACTAATTAATTAAAAAAATAATTTAATTAAATTCTTATTCACTTGATGTATTTAACAGTATATATTTTTTGTATTAAAACACTGTTTATATCAAAATATATTTTTTATATTTATGTTTATCATTTCTAAATTGATTCCACCCACATGTAATTTTGAAACTGAAAAAGTTATTTACGGTACACGAAATGTTAAAAACAAAAATGGAGAAGATTTCTTCATAAAATATTTACACAAAAAAATACCGTATCTTCATTTCACGTTTAACCACCCACATACAACCTTCCTTTTATATATATGTATATATATATATATATATATATATATATATATATATATATATATATATATATATATATATATATATATATATATATATACTGTTTCAAAAAAAGTATAAAGAGTTATAATTGCAGGTAAAAATAATAATAGACAATTTATATTTTTAAAAATAACATTATTTTTCATTATGGTGATTTTTAAAAGAAAGACGTCTAGATGTATCTTAGAAAACTTTTTTTAACGTTTAATATATTTATTGTCTGTTAATGATTTTAATCTTAAATGTCATATATATATATATATATATATATATATATATATATATATATATATATATATATATATATATATATTGTTTAAAAAAAAGTATAGAGTTGCAATTGCAAGTAAAAAAAATAATAGACAATTTATTTTTTTAAAAATAACATTATTTCCCATTATGACGATTTTTACAAGATGGACGTCTAAAACTTTTTTTAACGTTTAATATATTTATTGTATGTTAATGATTTTAATCTTAAATGTCATATATATATATATATATATATATATATATATATATATATATATATAATGTTTCAAAAAAAGTATAAAGAATTACAATTACAGGTAAAAATAATAATAGACAATTTATTTTTTTAAAAATAACGTTATTCTCCATTATGATGATTTTTAAAAGATGGACGTCTGGATATATCTTATAAAACTTTTTTTAACGTTTAATATATTTATTGTACGTTAATGACTTTAATCTTAAATGTCTTATATATATATATATTGTTTAAAAAAAGTATAGAGTTGCAATTGCAAGTAAAAAAACTAATAGACAATTTATTTTTTTAAAAATAACATTATTCCCTATTATGATGATTTTTAAAAGATGGTCGTCTAGATATATTTTATAAAACTTCTTTTAACATATAATATATTTACTGTATGTTAGTAATTTTAATCTTAAATGTCATATATATATATATATATATATATATATATATATATATATATATATATATATATATATATATATACACTGATGCACATACGTCATGGCACATATGGGTAACATAAGCAATTCATTGATATAAGTCAATGAAGTCGTTAAATTAAAAAAAATATTTAATTGAAAATAAATATAATGAATAAATTTAATAAATATTATATTTATTATCAGTTAAATATATTTTTTTTCAATCTGACGACTTCATTGAATGATATCAATGAATTGCTTATGTTACCCATGTGTGCCATGACTTATGTGCCTCAGTGTATATATATCAAACGAAGTTGTGGTGGTCATCATAAGAGTGAAATTGTGTTCCATCATTAATGCCATAAAATATGTTTGGAAATAAAAATAAATAAATAATTAATTAATTAAATACTTTTTG
Organism: Neoneuromus ignobilis; assembly: GCA_029203775.1. Classification (NCBI taxonomy): domain Eukaryota; kingdom Metazoa; phylum Arthropoda; class Insecta; order Megaloptera; family Corydalidae; genus Neoneuromus; species Neoneuromus ignobilis. The sequence continues at coordinate 39,423,488 of CP092092.1, forward strand.
TTTTATTTGCATTTAAACTTCTGAAGCCCTTATTGGAAAACTCTCTCTCTCTCTCTCTCTCTCTCTCTATATATATATATATATATACACTCACACACATATATGCATTTGTAAATACTGTAATTACTTCCTTCTCAGTTATCAGAATAATATTTACTTTTAACTATAAAGTTGTTTAAACAAGATTCTAAGTAAGTAAATATTATATTATAGTCCTAAAATATACATACACGAAAAAAAAATTACAAAATATATTTATCTATATTGCGTTTAGCATGTATTTTCCTGTCGAGCCGCGAACGGTTGAATAGATTTACCAAAAAAAAAACAAAAAAAAAACAGTACATTAGACTCTTCCAGATCCGTCAATTTATTCACCAATGTCACCGTGCCAATTTATCTTTATAAAAACATCAGAGAAAGTCCCGACTCACGCAACAGCAATTAATCAAATACTCAACTCGTTTCCGTTCACGAGCAGATACCTTATTTTCATATTTCGATCATGTTAAAAATAAACATCTATTGTAAAATGCATGAGCCCCTAACACGTCGCCGTGTCGCGAATACGGTCCTGTCTGAATGACTCGCAGAGGGGTGCATACTGAACAGACATAGCTCGGTTAAAAACGTGATATCTCTCTTTGCGGGGTGTGCGTGTGTTTGATACTACTGTGCGGGTGAGGTCGGACCACTGCACTACTTCAAAAAGTATGGAAATTTTCGAGAGGCTGTTTTCACGAAAATAATTGCTATGTGGTTTGTTTTAAGTCGAGTGTTTTGTTTGAGGGACTCTGTACAAATACAGTTTTTTTTTTATATTTCATTGAACTCGGAACACTCTTTTAAAAAATGTCACGGATGGAGTAATTAAAAACATTTTATGGAAGCCGAATTGCGGTTTTATTTCCGTTTTTTTTTTAAAAAAAAAAAATACAAACAAACATACTTTTGGTACAAAATTACTTTTTCAATAATTTATTCCGACTTGAGGCACTTTATTCCTGCTAGAATAAACTTAAAAGAATATTCACATTATATACATATATAAATAATAATTCGTATTACAAATTTCAGTCAACACGGAACTTGTATTATTTAAACAAAATGGAATATTTCTGAATAGCTCGAATCTTGTAACTGACAATGTTTTATTGTCTTATATAAAAAAATATAAATACACCTTTTGTAAAAAGTTTTTCTTTTAATAATTAATTTCGACTCGAGGCGTTTTAATTTCGAGAAGAGTGTAGTTAAAAGGATGATTCAAATATTATCTACAAACACACATACATATATATATATATAAATATATATACATATACATATATATATATATATATATATATATATATATATATATATTAGGTTGGCAAATATCTCCCTTCCGCCTTCTGGTCTTTTGAATTTCGCAGCTATGTACAAAAAAAAAAAAAAAAAAAGATATATATATAAGGGAGATATTGCCAATATAATATATATATATATATATATATATATATATATATATATATATATATAAATATATAATTATATAATAAATTTCAGTGAACTCGGAAATTAGTATAAAATGTGTATTATTTATGTATTGAATCTGAAATTTTTTTTTTGATATTATATGCGAAGTTTATATTTTATATAAGAAAATTTGTTGCTTTTTATGATTTTTTTTGGAAAAATAACAATGAAAATAAATCTTATAAGTATATATATATATAGGGTGTTTTTTAAGCATATTTTAATAATTTAAGTTTAATTTAAAATCAAAAATAACTTAGATTACTGAATTTAAAATAAATAACAATAATTAAATTTAATTGAAAAAAATGATAAGAATAAAATCAAATTTGTTTAAAAATAACTACTTCTACCTATTGAATTACATTTTATAAAAAGTATTAAAAACAAATTCAGTATAATAAAAAAATATTGTATGAAATAAATTTAATTTAAAATCAAAAAATACTTAGATTAATGAATTTAAAATATATAATACTAATGAAATTTATTTTTTTACAAAAATGATAATTGTCATTATAAAAAATAACTATTTTATATTAAACTACATTTTATAAAAAATACTAGAAACAAATTGACATAATAAAAAATAGTTACAAACACGACTTATCCCATAAGTATAATAAATTACATCAAATAATTATTACAGCTGTATCTATATTTGTATGGATTTAGAACGATAGAGCTTTTTGTGAAAGTGATGTCTTTAGAACACTGTAATGGCTTTAATATAGCAATTTCCGAGTCAACATTAGTTGGTAACAATGTATGTTGCTTCAAGTCACTGTTATGTCAATCTCTATAGTCATTTATTTTCGAACTAAAAATATACTTCGAAGGAAACTGTTTGAAATATTGTTGTGGTAGTCGAACGTTTAATAATTTTTAATGATCGAAAAGGTCATTTTAAAATCTCTGTATAATGTTAATATATATATTTTTTTTAAAAAAACGTTTTATTAGTACAAAAACACAATGAAAATTTTGCAGAAGTAGATTAAACAAATGATTAATATATAGAGAGGTGAGGGGGAGTGATTTATAATAAGTATGTCAGAACTTTGATAGTTGGTGGCAGCCATGTTTGATTTTTTTCAAGCTTATTTTGACATTTTAACTCAGTATAGTTAGGCGAATTATCATAGAACGTTTTAACAATGCTTAGAAATTGTAAAAACTTTTGATAGACTTAATGAAACAAAAGTTTAATGAGTCCATTATTTCACAAAATGGACCCATCAATTGACCACCAAGATCATGTAAACTATTTGCATTGGATTATTTTCTGAGGGGTTATATGAAATCATTGGTTTATACTGATAAACCACAAACAACAGAAGCATTAAAACTTGTAATTCATAACATTTAAATTATGTGAAATAGTGACTAAAAATTGGTCTAAACCAGTGATCGACAAACTCATTAGTCAAAAGAGCCAAAAATGTTAACAGTACAATAATATTTTTTTTTGAGAGCTAAATTTTCAAGATATCTGTTTTAGAAGTCGATTAAAACTAGGAACTAGTATTACGTGATAGATAGGATTAGACAAGCTCCATGTACTGGATTGCTTTTTTTCTCCACTATAATGTCAAATTTGTAAAATAATAATGTTTGAAAAGATGATTCCTGTGATGATTTCTCTACAGAGTGACATTACAAAGTTACAGAGGGGTACCAGGGGCTCTTTCATAAAACTTACAGTTCCTGTATTACAAGTTCTTTATTTAAAATTTATATGGGATATTTGAAGAAAGAACTTGTAATACAGAAACTGTAAGTTTTTTGAAACGAGCCCCTGGTTTTTTAAATATTGCGTTATTATTATTGACAATCAAAAAGTGTACCCAATGTACCAACTTTGAGTAATCGGGTTTTTGACTTTAAACACTGAATTAAAAAAAAAAACTAGATACCTATCATAATTAACAATAATCTTGTTTATTGATAAAAAGTATTTTTTATTATTATAATATTACATGGCACACATTTAATGCACATAGTCATTATTTGTGGAAGAGCCGCATTCAAGTGGCCAAAGAGCCGCGTTTTACCGACCCCTGGTCTAAACGAATGCATTATGTCAAGTGAAGTCGTGGTGGTCATATGAGTGAAATTGTATTCTATTTTTAATGCCATTTTGTTTCATTTTCATTCAAACTTCTCAAGCACTTATTGGAAAATCCTATGTACATATATTTATATATATATATATATATATATATATATATATATATATATAAAATAGTAGTTCAACGATATAAGTTCAATCTATCTCAAAAAACATTTTAGAAAAATTACTTTTTTTATTCTCACGACAATACAATTACATTTATTGTACAATTCTCTCTTTGAACTAAACTCAAAGTGGTCTTCAAACTAAAAAGTATTATAGTGAGATCGATCCAAATAAAATCAGTCCAAAAAAATCTTGAACATACACATACATGTATGTGTGAGTCTGTATATATGAATGTATCTGAACTAGAAAAAACATTGATGTTTTCAGTGCAATAAAAAGTTTCTACGAATGTATACATTAATCAAATAAAATGTACTGTCATTTTTGTTATATAAACAATAAGTTGACATGATAAAACGTAACGACGAAAAAAACCGAAGAGACATTATGATCAATAGCTTAAAGCATCCGTCGCGTAGAAGGTTAATACAAAAAGCGACGATGTTACGTTTTCAGGCAAGCCTGAAGCGACAACTGCGGAAGATGCGATGTTATCGTGGTAGACAGATCGACGTACGAATAAGTTCCTAACAATAAGCTGATACTGCATCTTGGTAAAGGCCGCCGCCACTAGCCAGCCACTCACCGAAATAAGATCAGATAGAGCTAACATCAGCTTTGTTACAAGACTAAAACCTTTGCGAAGTTTTCGAGGTTACGAGAGGTGATGACGACGAATGGTGGTACATTCAGTTCGACATCAATTTCACGTATACTGAAATCTGATAAATGGAATTGTTGGAAAAACGCATACGGACGTTTTAATTCATTTCGACGTATTGTGAATTCGGAATTAAATTCAGAGTTTTTCAGTTTTTGAAAGAAACGATTTTGTAATATATCTTGTTTTTTATTATAAATTGATTTTTTTATAAACGTAGCATTTCTGTTCAAAATTAAAATAAATAACATTGATTTATATCATAAAATAATTACTTGTATACAAACACACCATCAACCATAACACAAGTACAAATTTTAAAATGTATATAATGTTTTTTTAAGAGTGATAGAATTTTAAATTAAATCCCTATTGAAAGTACTAACCTAAAAAAAAACTTTTTATGTATATATAAAGGTATGATAAAAAATATTTTTTTAGGGTAGATAAAACTTTCGATAGGGATTCAATTTAAAATTCTATTGCGCTTAAAAAACACTTATATATATTTAATAATTAATTTTTTTAATTATCCGATTATTAGATAACATGATTTAACATTTTATCATTGACAATATCATGTCAAAATTTAAAAAAGTCAATGTTGTAAAAATCCTTGTATTAATTTTCCAGTGATTGATAAAAACCTTGCATATATTAGATGCAAATAAAAGAAAAACTAGTCGAATATAAAACACGTTTCTAGATAAAACTAATCTAAGCATGCTAAATATTTCGTATTAATTTTGTTTCGTGTAACTACATTAATTACATGTAATTAATAACATTAAAAACAGGCACTAAAAACAAGATTGAATTCATGACCTTCGGAGAGGTAATAAAACCACCAAAATAAATTGTTCACACAAACATTACATTATATATATATATATATATATATATAACTCCATTAATCCAATGACAAGGGTTTCTTGTCCCAACAGTATACTATATACACTCTCTTAGAAATGAATTAATTAGATTTTATTATATTCTTAAGAGTATTAACCATTAAGAATAATGGCTTCTCATTTAGTTTATTTGATACTGTAGGTGTTTAGCAAAAAAATTCAAAAGTTCAAATAGTTGTACGTTGATTTTATAGTACATTTATTTAATAGACTTTCGTCTACATCGATAAAAATAATTGGATGTAATCGATTTTATATATTGATTGTTGGAGTAAACTATTTAATTTATATATACACACTTGGGTCTCCTTTTAAACGGTGGATGTGTATTATGTAAAAACTGATTCACAACAAAATAAACAACTTGAATTAAAATATACAAAAAGTAATTTTAAGTATAGAAATGCAATTATTAAAAATATTTTATGTGATAAACACAAAAAATGACATTTTATTTATTGTCACTTTCAACAGATTCAAAGAATGTCAGAATTTTGACAGCTGGTGGCAGTCATGTTTGAATTTTTTTTCAAGCTCATTTTGATATTTCAAGTCAGTATAGTTTGGTAAATTATCATGGAGCGTTTAATTAATAAAACTACTTGGGACTCATTAAACTCTTGTTTCAATAAGTATATTGAAGTTTTAAAGAAATTTAGTGATATAGTAACTGAAATTTTCTCGTGCAATTCTAGCAATGCTTTTATTATGATTTATTTATCTGGTATTATTTAAATTATCAAACAATTTATTACCAAAAAATCATAAAATAAAAATGTTATATATAAACATATACAGGATTTTCCAATAAGCGCTTCAGAAGTTTAAATGGAAATAAAACAAAAAGTATTCAATTAATTAGTTATTTATTTTTTCAATTTTTAAGCATATTCTATGAAATTTTTGATGGAATACAATTTGATTCACTCTTTCACATAATTGTAGTCCAATTTCATGAATACTTTTGTTGTTTGTAATTTATCAGCACAAACCAATGATTTCACATAACCCCATGGAGTTAGATCAAATGATCTTGGTGACCAATCAATGGGTCCATTTTGTGAAATAAAGGACTCATTAAACTTCTGTTTCAATAGAAGTTTTAACACTTTCTGAGTGTTGTTGAAATATCAAACTATACTGAGTTGAAATGTTAAAATGAGCTTTAAAAAAAATCAAACATGGCTGCCACCAGCTGTCAAAGTTCTGACATTCTTATTGGAAAACCCTATCTAATCGAAAATGTATAGAAACGATCTGATACCGGTTGATAGTCCTATTTATAGTTTTTCGAATCCGAAAATCAATCATTGTCAATATAAATTCATATCGATGATTAATGTGTACTGAAATTAAGTTTGCACGTTCGTCGACACAAGTGAACCCGTGCAAAAAGACAACAATGCCCAACAACAACACGCCGTCAGATTGATATTCGCCTATTTCAATTCGAGTGGAATGTAATTATGCAAGACTCTGTCAAACATTTACTACTGCATAACCTCCGGTAATTAGCCCGTTATGATAGCGTCGGTCATGGACGCCTACGGTCGATCGTCGCGGAAGCGTAAATTTCAATTTAACATTAAATTACAAATTAATTAATAATGTGTTATCAAACGGTAACTACTGGTATCCGTTTTAACTGCTTTCGTATTAAATACCTCTTGTTATCCTACATATTTATAGGATTAAATAGATAGAAGTACGATTTACATTTTAAATGGAACGCGCATTTGATATTCATATCGTGAAGTTTTCGCACTGTTTGTCTAAAAAATTTTCATTGAACTTTGTGATTTTAATATATCAAGTATGTTAAGTTTCACCTCATATACATATATACATACTTAAATATATACATGGGTGTTTTTTAAGCGTGACAGAACTTTAAATTGAATCTCTATTGAAAGTTATATCTAAAGTAAAAAACACCTTATATATATATAAATAAATATATATATATATATATATTTATATATAAAGGTATGATAAAATGTGTTTTTAGGTTAGATAGAATTTTCGATAAGGATTCAATTTAAAGTTCTTTCACACTTAAAAAAACACCTCCCCCTTCACTCTCACTGTATATATTTACTGTTTCAAAAATAGTGAAAAGTGAATGAATATTTCAGAAAAAATATATTTATTATCCAGGTTAAAAAAAATCTTATGTTCTTTATTGAAAGAAAATTTCTTTTAGTGTTAAAAATGAGTATGAATATTTACAATTGAAATACTTTATAGAAAATATATTTTTTTAAATAATTTATAAATTTAATAACTATTCAAGACAGTGCTGTATTCAATAATTAATTCAATCTTTAAGTAAATTTTAACATTTGTTTATTTAATTCAATTTTCCATTGAAATATTGAATTCATTTTCAAATATTATTGTCTTCTACAAATTATAAAACATTGTTTTTATTTCCCAAAATGTCATCCTAAATAAATGTTACTTTTTCTTTTAAATTTTTATTTATTTTCAATGTTAAAAATTATGATATTCTTATTTTTCATCTTCCAATAGTTATTTTTTCAAATTTTTGTTCATTGTTAATACACAGAAAAATAATTTTGTTCAAAATATTTTATAACCTCTTTTCATAATCAAATCCATTCTCAATTATTAATACTCTCCATAAATTATGAAAATTGATTTCATTTCCTAAAATGTTCCCCTAAATACCTTACCCTGTTTTTTCGATATTAAAAAATACTTCATTCTTATTTCTAATCTTTCTAGTAGTAGTTTTTTTCAAAGTTTGATTCATGTCTTAAAAACCAACAAATATTATTTTTTTATTAAACACTCTAATCTCTTTTTATAATCAAAAATAGTATTTTACTTAGATCTATCGATAGATAATTAAACTCAATTTCCTTTTTGATATTGACGTTTTGATACACACATTTAATTTTTTATAAACGTAAGGTAATCCAAATGTAACGCCTAGATTTGTGTTTTATTAAAAAGAGACATGTGTATAAGGTAGTATATATTTTTCTTGTAAAATACATGAAAATCAAATTAAAAAAAAATAATGACCTGACTGCCTATGAACAATTTATAATCTTTTGCGTAGTAAAAAAATAATCTATTCTTATGAAAAATTGTTTATATAAATTTATACTACATTTAATTCCATCGACGAAAACCAATCGTTTCGCATGAAAACATAACCTCGCCGTTATTTACATTAAACATTTACCCCATTTTCGGACACCGATCCTCTAAATCCGCACAAAAATGATTCATTATCCCTCGTTCGTACAACCAAACACCAGCATGACACAATTCTAAAATATTTATTATGGTTGTTTGTTTGTTTTATGCTCGCGTGAAATTAATCGATTAAATTCCGTGATTGAATGTCATATCTGGGAATCGCTGTTTCGATTGAATTTCCCAATCGTTCTCAAACTCGAAAATAAACTTTTAAATCGTTTAAGTTTATGTACTGTCGCAGTGAGACAAAATATTAAATTTGGTTCTGGTATAATATGGATTCGACGGTTATGCGTCAAAAATGTTTTAACGTGAACATGTATCACGTTTTTTTATATTATATCAATTATGCAAAGACGTTTTTATTTTCTTTTTCGTATATGAACAAGAGTATATTGCGTATGTATATATATATATATATATATATATATATATATATATATATATATATATATATATATATATATTTGTATATAAATACGCAAATATTTTTGTCACTACAAAATCAAATATTCAGTTAGAAGTACCATAAATCTTTTAAAATGTTTTTTTAAACTGAATTGTTTAAATATACAATAATTTTCACAATATAATAAACATTTTGTTTTATCAATATACTATAAACAATAATTAATGTATTTTAAAATAATAAATTTTTGGTGTAATAATAAATATTTTTATGAAAAATTTATAAATATTATATATTTATATTCAGTTTAATATGCTATTGTTTAAATATATATGTTTTTTCATTTCAATTTAGTTTCAATATTGGTTTATTTATTTTACAATAATAATCAATAAATTATATCAATAATCAATTATTTTATAATAATTACAATAATAATATTTTACAATACACAATCTGTAAACAAACTGAAAATAAATTATATTTTAAATATTAAATAGTAATTGATTATTTATCTACACATACATACATACATACATATATATATATATATATATATATATATATATATATATATATTTGGATAATTATATTCTCCATTTGTTCATGTACGCGAATTATTTTCGATCGAGCAACTGGAATACGTCTCGTCGTTCACAGCACAATTTTTATGCTTTTGTATTTAAAATAAATAAAAACTTTATTGATCTGATTTAGCATACATGTTTCTTTTAGTATGGGTATAATTTGGTGTGGTGTGTAATCTGTTAAGATTTTGTACCAGTGTGAGTAGATGAGTTCAGGTGTTTGTGTTCATGAGTATTTTGTTTGTTTGTGAGGGTTTTGTTACGGGAAAATTGTCAAAAAATCCGCTTGTTTCTGATCTTTTTTCTAAAACTAACTTAACTAACATAAATCTAACTAATGATAATGTCTTTGTTATGATTTGGTGACCATAGTCACTTAAGGTATCACTTAAATTGATTGGAGCACAGGAGGTATGTTTTCATCACCGTTTGAATTCGGAAACAGTAACACTACACTATGCACTTATCACAGTTGAGAGTGGAGTGTTGGTTTGATGCCGATTCGTTTGTTGGATTGGAGGTCGGGTGTCTGAATCCGACTTTTATTTTGCTAATCAAGTAATATTTATAACAATCAGCAAATAAATTAATTACACTCACGCCCATAATAATCGTTGTTGACAAGAACATAACACTCATTGTTGATTGTTACAAAATTCATAGCCACCGTAGCTACGTTAATAGCCGCCACGTGTATATATATATATATATATATATATATACACACGTGTGTATGTGTGTGTAAATATTTGTATGTATTTGAAATAAGAATTTTCGGAGATAAAAAACATTATTTAATTTCATATTTATTATAGGAAATATTTATAAAAAAAAAAGTTAATTATTTATAAATCGAAAATTTTATTGTTGTTAATACAAATTAAATACTTTATATCAACAGATTTTATTTTATAATAAATCTATCATGAGCCTATATATTTAATTTGAAAATCGTACAGATAATCTATACAATAATATGGATATTTCCTAACCTAAAATTTTTACTAAAAGTTACTCTTTAATTGAATCGAACATGTGTCAAGTTTTCAGTTATTGTTGGCCAAGAAAAAAAACGAACAGAAAAAAATAGACTATACATATGAAGAGTACGCGTTACTCTCTCGTTGAAATGAAATTCTGTATGCAGAAACACGTATCAGTCACATCTGTGGTGCAAAGTTGTGCATAGTAAAACTAAGTTAAAGGTTTCGCCGTTCATACTGTTGAAATATAATTACTATCATTTGTTACAAAGATACGAACGAGTTGCGGGCGTACCATAAATAGAAAACTGTGTAGATAAACTTAAAAAAATATAAAAATTAAATTTTACTTTTAAAAAATGATTCATGATTTTAAATGAAAAGTTTTCGAGTCAGAAATACTCACCAATTTTCTGTATTCTAAATATTTTCTTATTAAGAATTCAGATATTCGTATTTGAGTTTCTATAGCGTTATCCAAATGTCACGCCTAGATTTGTGTTTTATCAAAAAGAAACATGTGTATAGTTTGTTTTTAATAAAACACAAATACAGGCGTCACATTTAGATGACCCTATATATAATGAATACTATTGTATATCTAACGTGGTATAATAAATATAATTTTAAAGAGATTTATTGATTAACGAATCCACAAAAAACATGTCGTATAAATGGTATGCTAATATTTATTACAACTCTCTCTCTCTCTCTGTCTAATATATATATATATATATATATAATTATGTGTGTATGTGAACTAATAAATTTTCCCTAGCCTCATCTGCACAATAAATAACAGCTTAAATACAATTTATAAATTCGTTATCGTGTTACTTTGTGAAATATAACATTTGTATTTAATCTTTTTTAAATAATAACTGTTTCATACACTATTTTAATTTGCAAAAACGTTTAATATATTCACAAAATTAAACATTACTAGTACTTTTTAATATCTAACATGTTTTAATTAAATGTTCTACTTTATCAGTACTTGATATTTTTATATATTTTTAAATTGTATAGAATTTTCTAACAGGAATGTCAGAACTTTGACAGCTGGCGGCAGCCATGTTTGAATTTGTTTTTCGGGCTCATTTTGATATTTCAACTCAGTATAGTTTATCAAATTATCATGAAACGTTTAATACTTCAATGTTTAGAAATTGTAAACACTCAAATTGAACCACAATTATGTGAAAAGAGTGACTAAAAATTGGACTAACCGAATACACTATCAAGCGAACTCGTGGTGGTCATATGAGTAAAATTGTGTTCTATCATTATTGCCATATAAAATACTTAAAAATTACTAATTAACTGAATATTTTTCGTTTTATTTCCATTTAAACATCCGCTTATTGGCAAATCCTATTTATATAAATAACTCAAACGAGAATTGTTTTTTTTTTGGTACGGGGAATTTCCGTTTTTTTTCTTCCACACGACAATTATTCGATATATTCTCTTATTATCTGTACTATTAATCAATCAATCTGTCTACCAATTTATCTCGCGGTTCGACTTCTCAAATACGTACAGATTAAGCGCGAGCACGTCTCAATAACATGATACACGGCCTTTGATACACGATAAGGGTGGTATGATTCCCGCCCAAATGACCACTTGACCTTTACTAGAAACCTTGTGACAGTTTCTACGAAAGCTTTTACAGTAACGAAGTATGTGTGTGTGTATAGTGAACGGATCTTTTTATAGGTTCGATTTTTGGTGTTATCGCTATTCACATATGGACGTTAAATATATATATATATATATATATATATATATATATATATATATATGTGTGTGTGTGTGTGTGTGTGTGTTTGTATGTATGTTGACGTCATAGAAAAAATTACTTCACACGCACTACTCATATTGGAAAACACTCAACATTAATATTGTGTTGAATTATTCTCAAGTATTATTTTTTCCATGCTGCTATTTTTAAATACAGTACGTTATTTAGTCTGAATAATAAAATATCTACATTAGGATACAAATTTTAGTATAGATTTTATTAAGTATAAAATTTAAAACCGTCTGTAATACTCATAAAAATAATACTGTAACATATGAAAAATATTATCACATAATTCTATAGAAAAAAAAATACTAAAACGAGGATTCAAACTTTTATATGTCGTTAAAGAATTTTTTTTCTGTCAACCTGCTGAAAATCGTAAAAGGTTATAATAAACTGTATATCGATTCTTAAACTCTGTCATTATCGAAATTTATTTTAGAGAAAAATATTTCAAGATATGCATGTCTCGGTCAACCGCAAAAAAACATTATTTTTTTATCATGTTATTTTCATATATTAATTATAATTAAAAATGCACAAACAATATACAGATGCATTTATATTTACACATACATAAAAAGATCAAAAAAAAAATGTAAATTTCTAATATTGGCTAATATTAAATATGCCATTTGAAATCTATTTTCATATTAAATAGAAGAAAAATATTCTGTCTGTTTTACTTTATTTACATATATGGTCGTCCAAAAGTGACGCGTAGATTGTTTTTCTTTAAAAATAATCGATTATCAAGTATGAGAACTTATTAAAATGATGAGAATAACTGAATTTGAAACAGATTTATCAATCGAATTAAAAAATTACAAGATGGTATATAGTGATCCCTTATTATTGCAGTAAAATGAAACTAAAAGAATATTTGAAAAAAAAATGTTTTTTAATAATGTATTGAAATCCAATGATATTAAGAAAAGGCCATATATATTTTTTAAAAAAATAATCGATTATCAAGTATGAGAATTCAACTAAATGATTACAATAACTGACTTTAAAATAGATTTATCATTGAAATTAAAAAATTACAAAATGGTATATTGTTATTTTTTATTATTTCAACAAAATGAAATCAGTGATCTCTTTATTATTGTAATAAAATATAAAATATAACATTTTTTAAAAAAAAATTGTTTACCCAGTATGGGAACTTATCGAATGATCAGATTAAATGGATTTAATACAGTAATATGATTGGACTTGAAAAAGTACAGGATGGTATTATCGTTACCTCTTATTATTCAAACCAAAACTAAAAGAACTTTTGAAAAAAAATGTTTTTTAATAATGTATTGAAATCCAATGATATTAAGAAAGGCCTTATATTTTTTTTAAAAAAAATAATCGATTATCAAGTATGAGAATTCAACTAAATGATTACAATAACTGACTTTCAAATAGATTTATCATTGAAATTAAAAAATTACAAAATGGTATATTGTTATTTTTTATTATTTCAACAAAATGAAATGAGTGATCTTTTTATTATTGTAGTAAAATATAAAATATAACATTTAAAAAAAAATTGTTTACCCAGTATGGGAACTTATCCAAATGATCAGACTAAATGGATTTAATACAGTAATATGATTGGACTTGAAAAAGTACAGGATGGTATTATCGTCACCTGTTATTATTCCAGCCAAATGAAATCATTAAATAAAAGTAAAAAATTTTTTGAAAAAAAAATGTTTTTTAACAAAGCATTGAAATCCGATGACTATTAAGTTACGACCTTTTTTTTAAAAAAAATAATAATCGATTATCAACTATGACGTGAGTAACTAGTTTTAAAACAGAAATATCATTGGACTTAAAAAATTACACAATGGTTTATAGTGATATTTAATTATTTCAATAAAATAAAATAAATAAATATAATTCTAAAGTGCAAACGCAAAATAAATACTTGTACTTTAATTTATGGATCGTAAAAATCAAGTTTTAAATGAAACAATGAACTAAAATAATTTCCTCTTTTCATAAAAAGCATATTTATGTGACACATCTCCGCAATAAATATAAAATATCTGTTTGTGTCTATCCATACATATATGTATATAATTCCATATATTAATGACAGTGATACACTAGTCGTACACAAGTTGACCTTCCACGTTTACATTAAACTTCATTATTACATGTCATTGCAACATGCGTAAGAGTATCTGTCTCCGGAGACATTTCGAATAGTCTCATCGTTCATCCCTCTTTTCATCTAGCTATTTTAATACGCAGGCACGATTTTACAGTTTGTGGGCGTCGCTGGCCGTTATTGTTGCCGTCGTACAACATCTAACATTTCTGTGCTTATTTCCCTGTTGCATATTTTATTTTTCATTATTTATTATATGGCAAATTTGTACAATACGTTTTCATTACAATAAAGTTTGTTAGTCGGCGACATGTTGCATTTTTTATATCGTTATGTTAAAAATTATATACATACATACGATCGGTCAAAGTGGAAAATTTTTGAAAAGACATTTATCCAGTAATGGACAGAAAGAGGCTGATAATGATAATATATATTGGGAAGTGGGGGGGGAAGATTCAAATGTGACGCTTAGATTTGTGTTTTATTAAAAAAAAACATATTAAACATTAATTAAATTCGTATAAGCGTTTGAATTGTATTTTTGAAATAATTTACTAAAAAATATGGAGCTTAACAGAAAGACTCTGACGATGACGGCGTCGCCATCGAAATGCATCAGCCGATATAATTATAGATTATATAATTATAAATAATAAGTGATTATTGAACACTTTAAATTATTGTGGTGTTGGGGTTAAAATTCATTTGTGTAAAAAATATGGAATTAATCATAGATCTTCTGAAATAAATTATTTATTATTCCACGACCAAAAAAAATTTATCATTTGATGGCGTTCAACCTAAATATTAAGAAAATTTATTTTCAATATCAAATGTTAAATATCAATCCAGTACTTTGGTACTAAAATTTAAGAAAGTCAAAAAGTAGAGTTAATCACTTTAGTTTGTGAACAATCCGTATGTAAAACACAGTCTAAAAATAGTATAAAAAATAAAACAGCTAATCATTATATTCGTTGTTTATGATTAATGTGTTTGTTCTTTTCTACATTTTTTAAACTGTAATTATTTTAATATCATGTTTGTTTAAAGAACAGATTTTTAGATTACAATAAATATAAATATTTACTAATTATGAATAATGAAAGTATTTAATTTGAACAATTTTTTTTATCATTCTTTTTAATTTACTTGAAAGCTTTATTTTTACTATATAACATTTTCTTGAAATTTGATTTATAAAAATCATGTTGTATTATTCTTTGAGAAATAGACATTATATTTGATTAAAGATGACAAAAACTGTAACGTATGTTAAAAATAATACGATATGATTTATTAAACAGTTATATACAATATATATATATATAGTACTATTTTTCCAAATGATAATTTTTTCATGAGTTAATTACACAATATCTTATTTATATTGAATACTATTATATTTATATAGACTTATATACAGATTAATCACTGTAGTAATATTTATTCTTAAAATTATTCAAGATGATTATTTTTATAAAACTAGTTTAATATGAAATAAAATAATACTCAATTATTAAACATTTCAAAATGTAACTGTACTGAAAAACGTCAATTAGATTTTTTTTTATTTTTTAAAAAAAAACAGTGAAGTTTTTTGTACCTTTCGATATATTATTTAAAATGAAACCGGATTGAACGTATTTTATTAAAAAATGTATTTCCAACACACCACGATACGAATAATATTATTTCCAAATCATTTTCTGTAATGAATCAATATCATCCTTTCGAAATTTCTATATTTTCGAATATATATTTGTATTTGTTTAATTTATTGATGGAAAGAGAATTCTACAAAATAAATATTCCATCAATCATTCGCTCTTGACTCAAACCACTCCCTTTTTATATACACGCACGAGTGAGATGCGAAAATTAATATTTCACGAGATACAGTTGAAATCCGACAGCTAGAGAGGCCGTTTCTTAAACTGTCTGTCTCTGATGTGTGATATTTACTCAATGAACACTTCACATGTTTCAGTGGTGGATGACATGTAACACGTAAAAGTAGATACGGAGATATTGTACAGGTTATTTCTGCACGCACCAATTAGATATCACACGAAATGGATTCAATTCGACGACATTTTAAGTCAGATAACAACTGCACGTTTATTGATCATATTTTTATTTTATGGCTGTATAACCCAAATTAAATTCTATACAACAAGCCCGTGTAACCTGCGGGCCCTTTGAGATTTTTGGACGTTGTTTTTTAAAAAAAATAAAAGCAAAGTAAATCGAAATAATTTATTTAAATATACAATATTTGTCTCAAATTTATACCTATCAAAAAAAAAATGTAACAATATTTGAATTTTTCAAATAACCAAATAACCGATTAATATAAATCACATAATTAAATGAAAATATTTGTAATTAGAACAAAAACAAATAAAATAGTATAAATTTATTTTAATTAAAAAATGTGTATTATTTAATCACTTGTGACGTTTTAAATAATTACAAATAGATATTATGAAATTTCAATTTTAATCTTACGTACACACACAATAGTGTAAATGAATCGATTGCTTTCATTTCTTAGCGATTTAAATTAATTTCCAAAATGAAAATGCCATTCAACTGCCACATCTCTCGAAAACTTTCATCGAGAGGGTTCATTTAATATACTTTATAATTACTTTAATTGCATTTGCAAATCTGTTACCATTGCAAATAGACACACGCAACGAACGTTGCATAATCAAAATGATTTATTTCCCGAAATATAGCCGAAAACTGCCATAATGTGCTTGTTATTGTAGAAAATAACAGTTTCGTTTCAGCTTATGACGATAATTATATTTCCCAAGTAAAAAAGTTACCCCGTAATGTTCAATATAACCGCCGCAAAGTCTACATCTCTCGATATATTCATTAAATATATTTATAAAGTGCTCGACTCAAACGATGATAAATTTCTCTTAACCCTAACAAACACTCGACGAGTAGACTGTATCATTGTAATTTCCATCGTCAACGAAATCCGACAAAATCGTGAAGGGGTTGCGGTAGCTTCTCGTCAACTGTCAGTGTGGGTGTTTACAATGCTCACATACCGAGATAATAAATCAAACATTCCCGGGATTGTAAAGCGCGATACAGGGCAAATTATGCAGAGAGAGTGTGGTGTTATAATATCTGGAAACTTAATGTTGGATTTACAAGTTTCGTATAACTATGTATATTGTAATGGTTTTAGTTATTGCTTATTGCATTAAACACTTGATTATTTTCATCATTTTTATGTGGATTGAGAGAAAAATAACTAACAAAATCTTTGAACAAATTAGTTGAAAAAGAATTCAAACTTGATTTGATACAAAAATTAAAATTATCAAATTATTTATTATGTTTATATATATATATATATATATATATATATATATATATTCATATGAAAAAATATTTTTATCTTTAAAATGGAAATCAATTAACAAACTCTTGAAAAGCACTTGAAAAAATATGATTGATAAGTTTTTCCCAATTATGAACAATATACAAACTGAATTAGTAACCTTGATATTATATCAAAATTTCCAATTTATTTATAATTACGATTATATATATATATATATATATATACATATATATATATATATGTATATATATATATATATACATATATACACTTGAAAAAATCTTCAGAAATATTTTGTATATTAAACATGAGTACAATTTAAGAACACTCGTTAATTTTATTCGTTTTCAAAATATTTCAAGTACTTTATTTTTCATGAAAATATAATGGTAAAATTTTACAAGATCAGAGTTTTAAGAACGTTATTACGTTATCAAATGAAATATGAAATTGAATATTTTCTGATTCGATTATATACGGTCATCCAAATGTAACGCCTAGATTCGTGTTTCATTAAAAGGAAACATGTGTATAGTTTCTTTTAAATAGAACACAAATCTAGACGTCACATTTGGATGACACTATATTTTAAAATGAAGTAATTTGTAATTCCTATACACACACACACACACACACACACACACACACATATATATATATATATATATATATATATATATATATATATATATATATATATAATAAAAAGAACAATCATATTAACTTTATTTCTATTTTAAATTATTAAAAAATCCATATTTATATTTATAAATAAATAAATCTTCTGTATAAGTTTGCATTGTTATTTTATAAAAAAAATATACACATATACAAAAAATAAATGTTCTCTTTATATTGGCTACATTTTGAATCAATAAATTCTTTTGTAAGAGTATAAAAAAAATATATGAATTGTTTGAACAAAGATTTTTTTTGAACTTTCAAACCACCATTAATAAAACTAAATCGAAATTTATACTCTTTAAAAAAAGTTTCATTTCTATAGTCCATTACATTCAACATAAAGAACCATAGATCATATTGATACAGGGCGAAGAAAGTCGTAGAAAAACGTGTAGGGCGTACAAATGACCATTATGATATTGTCCTCAGCTGAAAGTGTATGATACATTATCCCTACGTTAAGTCCCTACTTCTTAGCGACATTTTTTTATCGACGCGTACAAATTGACATGTTTACAGCAATATTCCATTTATGTCAACCTTCGAATGTACGTTGAAAATATCAAAAATCAATTTAGATATTTCTGTATCAGGAACATAACCTCAATAATTATCAATTTGTATTATTAACAAGCATATATTTAGAATATGTTTTTTAGAATGTATTGATATTTACAAAAACAACACTAAAACTATTCACTCGAGTTGAAAATATCAAAAATCAATTTAGAAATTTCTGTATCATGAACATAATCTTAATAATGATCAATTTGTATTATTAACAAAAACACATTTTATATATATATATATATATATATATATATATATATATATATATATAATTGATAGATATAGATAGATAAAAATGAAATACTAAAAATAAACATACACTTCCTGTAATATTAAATCCTACACTTTTTAATTCAAACTACGTCCATTCCTACCATGTACAATATTCAACAACTGATAGTTCCATATTTCAAACTGAAAACGAAAACAATATTTTCCAATGAACGTTTTGTATAAAATAATATATAGAACGAATTCAATCATTCGTGAAGTGCGTACAGTAGATTTTAAGAGGATTCGTCTAATCTGTATCGATCGGTTACATTCAACAATATCGAACAAAAGGGGTGAAATATATGTAAAGGTAAATAATATTTGGTTTTATGATCTAGTTCTTGTGTCAAATACCCATCCGCAAGGCATTTGAAAATGTCAAACTGCTGAACCTTAAATGAAAAGGGTACAT
Source organism: Neoneuromus ignobilis (assembly GCA_029203775.1). Classification (NCBI taxonomy): domain Eukaryota; kingdom Metazoa; phylum Arthropoda; class Insecta; order Megaloptera; family Corydalidae; genus Neoneuromus; species Neoneuromus ignobilis. The sequence goes on from CP092092.1 coordinate 39,443,268, forward strand.
CTTACGTTACATACGTCGCTGGTGGATGAAAAGAGATTTTCATATCGTAATAGTAAGATCTTTCAATTCGTAACATTAAATTTTTTTGAAACGATTTCTTTACCTATATTCATATCACATGAATATATAAATATGTCTCGTCGGCTATTTATACGCACACAATTACATATTCAATTGAATTCAAATTCACACAAATTTAAAATTCACTTACATAATACAAACTTATTTATATAATTTATTAAACAAAAGCTCACGACTTACATAGCTCAAATTATTTAATCGTTTTATTTTTTTTGGGGGGGATTAATGAAGCACTTTCCTGATCTGCATAAGATCGTATCAATTTAATTTGAATAACAGAATTAGAGAACGGTGTAAACATTATCCTGTGTATCGAATAACATAAGAACTTTAGAGTTATCCGAGGGGAAGTGAGAGTAAAGCTGCAGCATCTCTTCTGAATATCAAAATCGATTTTTTTATTCAAGTTAAAATCAAATATATATATATATATATATATATATATATATATATATATATATATATATGAGGGAGAAAAGAGGAAATGTAGCAAAATAGACAGAGAGAATGAGAGTTAATCTAATGGTATTAATTCTAGTGAAAATCTATTTTAATAAATCGAATTGTTTCACCAAGCATTCAAACGTACTGATAATTTTACTAATATTTTATAATCTTTCCACTATTTCATGAGTTACATCAAACATGCCAATAAAGTAACACAAAGTTTTTAACCTTTAAATTATATTTTTTTATAAAAATTGACGTATTATCATATCTAGTTCTTCCGTAAAAAATCATTATCCATCAAATTAATATCCATATTAAAAAAAATGACATTCAATTCATACTCCAAGTCATCGTCAAGATTACTCGTTGATGAAAAACGTACTTTACACATTTTTTCCATCATTATTCGCGTTTGTTCAACGAACTTTTAATAATTCAAGACAATAAAGACAAACACGAACGAAACGTATTGTAAACATGAAAAGTAGTCGTCCAATTGCCAACGGCCATTTTAGCAAATCTAGAACGTGTCTGTATGAAATATTTACTTCCGGTATTTAAGAAAGAACACTGCTTGAAAAAGAGTAAACATCATTATTTTTCGAGCTGACAATAAACCTTGTAAATAAACATTGCTCTATGACTGTCATGAGACAAAAGGCATTATGGACAAGTTAATTTCGAAGTACAACGTCGAGCTTAATAAATACACAAAAGAAATTCTTGCATTGTTTTTGATATAAATGTAATATTATAAAGGCAATATATATATATATATATATATATATATATATATATGTTTGAAAATACAATTTCAATCATCGTTTCGCTTTATTTTATAGCTGAACATTAATTTTAGATGATAAAAAATGATTTCAGAAAATGTTGATTTTTCATGAAATTTTCCATACTATAGGTCGTGGTTTTTTTGAGGTTAAAAATTGAAAATTTTAAAATTTATTATAATTTAATATTTTTTTCTAGAAATCGAATATTTTGATAGAAAATAACTATTTTCCAGTAAAAATAGGATTCGTTATTAGAAAATACATTTTTTATACAAAAAATTCAATTTTTAATCATTTTTCACTTTTGTTCAAATTTTTAAAAAATCGAAAATAAATTAATTGAGTTATAAAAAAGCAATATTTTGATTTGAAATATATAATTCTGTATTATGTAAATATTTCCATTGAAAAAAAATAAAAAATACTATAAGAAAATCTTGATTAGAAATGAAAAATGGTAATCATTGTTGAAAACATCGATTGAGTACCTAAATTAGAGTTTTCTCTCAATAGAATCTATTATATGTTTGAAAATTCAATTTTAATCATCGATTCGCATTATTTTATAACCGAACTTTGATTTTAGATGATAAAAATCGATTTCGGAAAATGTTGATTTTTTATGAAATTTTCCATACTATAGGTCGTGGTTTTTTTAAGATCAAAAATTGAAAATTTTAAAATTTATTGTAATTCAATATTTTTTACTATAAATCGATTATTTCGATAGAAAATAACTATTTTCCAGTAAAAATAGCATTCGTTATTAGAAAACATATTTTTTATACAAGAAATTCAATTTTTAATCATTTTCCACCTTTGCGCAAATTTTTAAAAAATCGAAAAAAAATAATTGAGTCATAAAAATGTAATATTTTGATTTAAAATATATAATTCTGTATTATGTAAATATTTTCAATGTAAAAATTTAAAACTTACTATAAGAAAATCTTGATTAGAAATGAAAAATGGTAATCATTGTTGAAAATATTGACTGAGTACCTAAATTACAGTTTTTTCTTCATAAAATTCATTATATGTTTGAAAATGTAATTTTAATCATTGATTCGCTTTATTTTAAAGCCGAACTTTGATTTTAGATGATAAAAATCGATTTCGGAAAATGTTGATTTTTTATGAAATTTTCCATACTATAGGTCGTGGTTTTTTTGGAGTCAAAAATTGAAAAATTTTAAATCCGTCCAAAATCAATAAATTTTAACAAAAATCAATTATTTCAACATAAATTAACTATTTTCTGTCAAAAACAATTCTTGTTATTCGAGTAAATAATTTTTATACCCGAAAATTGGTTTTTAGTAATTTTTCACTATTCTTCGAAATTGAAAAATTCGAAAAAAAATTATAATGTTTATTAAAATGTAAGATTTTAATTTAGAAGGTATGCTTTCGTTCCCACTAAATATTTTTAATTAGCAAATTTGAATTTTCTTTTAAGTTACGCTCGTTTTTTGAGATTAAAAATTAATAATTTTAAAATTTGTAATGAGTCAATGAATTTTAATATAATTCGATTATTTCGATAGAAAATAACTATTTTCAAGCAAAAAATAATAATCTTTGTCATTAGAAAATGTTGACAATTAAAAAAATCTATATTGCAATATGTAAAAATTCTTCTTTGATTTTTCCATTAATTTTAATTGTTTAAATGATATAAAGATATTAAAATAAGAAATTATTAATTATAATATTTAGAAAACATATTATATATCATAACATCAGATGATTTCAAAGAATATATAATAAAAATCGAATAAACAACTATTCAGTTCCCAAAAATGAAATATGCGAATGGAATTTGTAATCTAAAATATAATTAAATTTTACTACACATGCAAGTTTATTGACATGAATTGTAACGATTATTACAAGTAATAAATCTATTTTTGTCGACATTAAATATCAAACATGAATGAAAAATATTACCGAAATAATTTTTAAGACGAATTTATGTAAATATACCAATGTGCATAAAAATTCCTTTTGGCTTTGAAAAGATTCTATTGCAAACATGTCTCGACCGATGTATTATAAATCTAGATTTAATATTGAGATTAATTACTTTGATCATAAAAAAGCTATAAAAAAATTCATTTAATTCGTGATTGTGATTTTAACTTAAATTTTACAATTTTCTCACATTTACAAATTAATAAAAATATAAATCAATTTAATTCTCAGTAAATATAGTTTTCCTAAAGAATTTCAGAATTTTGACAACTGGTGGCAGCAATGTTTGATTTTTTTTAAAGCCCATTTTGGCATTTCAACAACGTTTAAAAATTGTAAAAACTTCAATAGACTTATTAAAATAAAAGTTTAATGAGTCCATTATTTCACAAAATGGACCCATCAATTGTGATCAAACTTCATTGGATTATTTTCTGTGGTTTTATGTGAAATCATTGGTTTATGCTGATAAACCACAAACAACAGAAGCATTCAAAATAAACATTCATGAAATTGGACCACAATTATGTGAAAGAGTGAATAAAATTGTGTTCCATCATAAATTCCATAGAATATGCTTAAAAATGAAAAAAATAAATAACACATTAATTGAACACTTTTTGTTTTATTTCTATTTAAACTTCTGAAGTGCTTGTTGGAAAACCCCATATTTCATATCACTCAAATAAATAAATTGATATAATGAAGATAAACAATCCAAACAAATTATTTATAGTATATTTTATAGAAAATTAAACATCTATGAGGTTATTATAAAATAAAATATTGATAAAACTATTCGTACAGAACCGAATTCGATACTAAATAAACAACATACAAGTAGATTATAAAATCGAATATGTTAAGAATGCTCGATTATACTACACCACCCATGAATGAAATTCCATGAGAGTTCCAAGTGAAAAATAATATTTCATATATTTCCCTTTCGAAACCATTGCATGTCTATTGTTCATATCATTATTCAGTCCAATATGAAAACTGTTTTTCTCCAAAGTTTCAGTGTAGGGTGCAAAAAAGAAATAAACACATAAAATTCAAAGACTCGTTCGTTTTTATCGACAACAACATCTTCAAAAGATTTTCGGATAAATCGAAATCATAATACATCGTATTTATAAAGAGTTTCTCTTTATTTTTTTTATTTAGTGTATCAGAAAAATGTTTCATCTTAGTACATATATGTATAGATAAACGGATGGATGTATATTGTACGAAACGCGAATGTTCTTCATTTATTCTTGTTCATATTAAAATAACGTGATCCATCTTTTTAAAAGCGTATCTCTCACAAAAGCGACTATTATGCTCCAGAGTATGAGTTATGATTTCTTTAAATACATATTTTCATTCTTCGTTTAAAGAGGAAACTTTTTCATTTTCATGCGTTTGACTGTGGATATTAAATACTTTTCCCCCTTTTTTTATATACGTTTAATTCGTCAATTTACAATGTATATTATTTTTATATTCTTGTATTTTGTAAAAAAAATACAATGCAGTAAAATTAATGACTAGAAACATTTTTTAAATAAAAACACAGACACATCCAGTAAATGAAAAAATGTTGAGACAAAATTCTTATGAAAATACTATTTTTTTTTTAAAATATATGATTAAATATAAACATTTTAAGATAGGAATATTTTTAAACAAACACATGCAGTAAATGAAAAAATACTTAGATAAAGTTGAACTTATGTAAATATTAATTTTTTTAAAAAAACACTTTTTTAAATAAATCAAATATTTACATCAAATTTTTATATCAGGATTTTATGAAAATTTAAAATTTACAAATATGCTTTAACAGATTTTATTCCATAACTTTTTTCATCGAAAATCTACTAAAACACATCAAAATCTAAACAACTTATCTGAAATTAATTATAATTAAAATGTAGAAATATAAAACGAATACAAAAAATTATTAATCTGATATCACGTTTTAAAGAAAAAAAGGATGAACAACTGAGGTAGAAAAATGTTTCAGACAATGTGTGTGTGTGTGTATGTGTATATATATATATATATATATATATATATATATATATATATATATATATATATACACACACACACACATAATATAAAAGATGTTTTTTAGATTAGATAGAATTTTCGATAGAGATTCAATTTAAAGTTCTATCACCTTTTAAAAAACACCATATACATATATATATATATATATATATATATATATATATATATATAAATGTTTTTTGTATAATCAATAAAAATTAATTAACAGTCATATTTTTCTTAAAAAACGTAATACAGTTTTTTATCCATGTCAATTCTCATTTTCAAGCAAAATTTTTTACATAAAAAAACACTCAACTGAATATTAAAATATCTGATAAACATTTATAACCTTAAATTTTACAAACGTTTATTTAAAATGTCCGTTGAGATTAAAAGTACTAATATTATATAAACAAATTATGTAGATAATAATTTATACATATATCTTTATATTCTCACATCAAACATTATATATATATATATATATATATATATATATATATATATATATATATATATATTCAGTCCTTCAATACAACATACATTTATTTTATCTACTAAATACAAATAAATCAATATCAACTAACAATATTTTTTGTTATTACATTTATGAATCAGACTACCAATGAATCATTGTCTGTCTAATACAACAGTACAAAATGAAGTATTTCTAGGAACAATATTTAACTTGTTGAGGTTCAAGATTATTATTTTGTAAATAAATCTATCATGTATCTATATATGTAAGTGTGTAGGTAGTTTGTATATTTTATGTGTTTGTGCATATGTACATATACATATATATATATATATATATATATATATATATATATATATATATATATATGCATGTATGAATTTTTGTTAAAATTACAGATAATTACAACGAAATAAACATAACACTGTTAACCTACATTTATTTTAATTGCATTCGTCTACAACTACCATGAATGACACATAACAACTTTAGTGGATTTAATTCCACCACGCCCTTCACACGCGTACACATACGAAATAAAATCCAATCTGCTCCTGGAACCACAAATTACTTAGCCGATCAATCAACACAAGGTCAACAACTTTTCCGCTATCCCAAACACCTTTAACTCTAACCCAACTAACACGAAAAACATCAATTCCCTCAATGTTAACACTCACTCGATAACGTACTAGTCTTAAGAAAAATACACAAGTCATTTGTTCAGTCCATGAAGAAATGGACTGTTTGTTTTATTTACTAATAGTTTGAAGATATCGGTAAGAAATAGATTGTTTGCGAGGGTCGTATTTATTTTATATAAATAGATGTTATTGAATTTTATAAACGAGGAATTAAGATTCTATGAGTTTATTTTAATTATAACAATATATAAAAAAAGTATCCAATGAAATTTTCAACAATGGTTGTTTTTTTGGTATATAATTTTTTTAAAAAAATTATATATTTTATCACAAATAATCAAATTTAATAGAATTAAAATATATTACTTATTAATTTATTAACATTTTTATACATGAAATATTAACATATGGCCTTTGTAGATATTTATTTAATAGAAATAAGTTATATTAACAAAAAACCGACAGTTTTTTAATTTAGGTATTAAATATGTTACCGTTTGTTTGGAAACTGTAATAAATTAATTTTAACACAAATTAATTTTCACCCCTCAACACCACAATATGTCATAAAATGTTCAATAATCACTGATTGTTTACTTTGTTGTTTATAAAAACAATAGGCTAACGTATATTTTCATGGCAATGCCAGATATGTTTTATTTCAAAAAAACAAACATATATTATTAATTAAATTTATATTATTAAAAAAGTGCATATACATATATTTTTCATTACTGATTACATTAAAAACCAATACAACTAATGACAATAAACAATGCACTTTATAACGTACTACTATTAAAGACTTTAATCCAGTTTCCATTCGCTTAATACTTAATTACAATGCATAATAATGAAGATAAGTATGCAACCGAGTACAAACATTGCAATATAAGAATTAATTACCTACATTAAAATACAGTGAACATTAAAACGAGATTAAACGAAAAATAAACGAACAACTACACGGCATTTTTTACTTTTTTTTATTTAGAGAATTGACTTGTAATTTAAAATCGGACTGAAATGTAAATATATGTTGAATTCCAAATAAATGTACTCAAAATGTTTCAAATAAGTACATCGTTTAGCAACACGGGAATTTCAACATTAATTTGTTAACAAAATGTTGTTTAATATTGAAACTGGAAATGCGAATAACTTTTAAAAATACTCACTATATCTTTTTATACTATACATTTTTTAGAAATGTTAAAAATGAAAAGAGAAAGACAGTTATTAAAATGTTGTGGTATGCTTTGACAAAGAATTTTGGTAAATTATTATCAAAACGCCTAGATTTGTGTTTTATTAAAAAGAAACTATACACATGTTTCTTTTGAATAAAACACAAATCTAGGCGTCACATCTGGATGACTCTCTTTCTTTTTATCTCTCTCTCGCTCTCTCTCTCTCTCTATATATATATAGAGAGAGAGAGAGATTATATATATATATATAATTAGTATAAGATCATATCAAATAATAAAAACCTAATACATAAAAAAAACCGTAATTTTTAAAATAAATTTCAGAAGAATATTTTTAATTATTTATTACATTTTACTATAAAAATTTTTTTTCTCAAACAAAATTCATAAGACTAATTGGTAAATTAATAAAACAATGACTCGGATTATTAATAAAATCCTTTAATTCATTTTTTTGCAAGCAACTGACGTTTAAAAATACAAATATTCTCTTGTTGAAAAAATACGTTTAGAGGAAGATAATTTTTTTTTTTTTATTCAAACGCATTTATATATTTTTTCTTGTTATTCTTTACAAAACGTATTTACAAACAATAGCTGAGATTTATATGAAGGTAAAATAACGACTACGCACAATGGAGAGTAATAAAGAATATGTTTTACAATGTATCACAACGACGTTTCACAAATGACAACTTTTACTAGCAACAAAGAATAAACCTTTGCGTAGGTCAGCAACGGGAAATGTATCTTTTCTTTATGATATTCAAGCGCGAGTATCTGAATTTTTAATGATTTTTTTCTGTGATATAGTAACAGAAATTTTCTCGTGCAATTCTAACAATGTTCTTGTTATGATTTATTTATCTGGGATTATTTAAATTATCAAACCATTTATAACCAAAAAATCATGAAATAAAAATGTTATATATATACATATATAGGATTTTCCAATAAGCGCTTCAGAAGTTTAATTGGAAATAAAACAAAAAGTATTCAATTAATTAGTTATTTATTTTTTTCATTTTTAAGCATATTCTATGGAATTTATGATGGAACACAATTTGATTCACTCTTTCACATAATTGTGGTCCAATTTCATGAATGCTTTTGTTGTTTGTAATTTATCAGCACAAACCAATGATTTCACATAATGGAGTTAGATCAAATGATCTTGGTGACCAATCAATGGGTCCATTTTGTGAAATAATGGATTCGTTAAACTTTTGTTTCAATAAGTTTATTGAAATTTTTACACTTTCTGAGTGTTGTTGAAATATTAAATGTTCCATGGTAATTTTCCAAACTATACTGAGTTGAAATGTCAAAATGAGCTTTCAAAAAAAATCAAACATGGCTGTCACCAGCTGTCAAAGTTCTGACATTTTTATTAGAAAACCTTATATATATATATATATATCTATATATATATATATATATATATATATATATATATTCCATAAAAAATATTCGATCTTATATACAAATACTTTAAATAACAGTTTTGTTATAAAATATTTTCGTATGATTTTTTATAAATATTTCCAGTATCTGTTAAAAAAAAGAATTTATCTACAAATTTTCAGTCGACTCGTCCACGACAACATCAACATCATTAACATAAGAAAATACGATGTTTCACATAAAACACTTTAATCCGCATACGCAAATTAATATTTCTGCATCTAAGTGGGATGTTTTCCAAGAACTTAAGTTAATTATGAACGGTTTATTTCATTGTATGAATATAAGTATGTTAATAAATAAACAAGATCTTTTAAACGTTTCATGATTACAAAAATAATTCCACTGAGAAAAATAATAACGAACGTATATTGTAAACTGTGTAAGGTATGAAGGGGGCGAATGTGAGACCTACTAAATTATGATTGTAAAAGTGCGCCTTGTACATGTATATCGAATATAAATATCAGCATATCCCACGAGATTCCGTTCGAAGTAAATGATATTATGTGAACATTGATTTGCTATAAAATGTGCATTTCTTATTGAAATATGTTTATAGTATTTTTTTTCTTTATGATACACACGAAGGAATTTAATAAATAAACTTAATGAATTCGTTGAAATCGATTAAAAATTGAAAAAAATGTTTATATGGTTTAATAAACATTTAATTTGAAAAATTGAAGATTTACTATTCGTGGAAATATTTTTTGTGCATATAATTAAGTAAAATGTTTAATGTCAGAATACTTATAACGCATACATATTCATCTAGTATATTATAAATTGAAGTGTTTACATATTCATACAAGATTTAAATGAAATATTTTAAATTGAAGAACTTATTTATTTTTCTAATTAAATTCTGTATATATATAGGGTTTCCCAATAAGAATGTCAGAACTTTGACAACTGGCGGCAGCCATGTTTGATTTGTTTTAAAGCTCATTTTGGCATTTCAACTCAGTATAATTTGGTAAATTATCATGGAACGTTTAACACTTCAACAACGGTTAGAAATTGTAAAAACTTCAAAAGACTTATTGAAACAAAAGTTTCATGAGTCTATTATTTCACGAAATGGCGACCAAGATCATGTGATCTAACTACATTAGATTATTTTCTGTGGGGTTATGTGAAATTATTGATTTATACTGATAAACCACAAACAACAGAAGTATTGAAATTAAACCACTATTAAGTGAAAAAGTGATTAAAAATTGGACTAAACGATTGCACTATGTAATGTCAAGCGAAGTCGTGGTGGTTATATGAGTGAAATTCTAAATTTTTGTGTTTTAATGTTTTTTTTAATTCCATCATTAATGCCACAGAATATTCTTAAAAGTAAAAAAATAACTAATTGAATACTTTTTATTTTATTTCGATTTAAACTTCTGAAGCGCTTATTGGAAAACTCTCTCTCTCTCTCTCTCTCTCTCTCTCTCTATATATATATATATATATATATATATATATATATATATTTGTTCAAAGAAGGTCAAATTCATTTTCAAACATCCAAGCAAAACGAAAAAAAATCCATGATACACGTGGCAGTATAGAAAATCCATCAGAGCGCAGTTCGTACGTCCCCCCAAAAGCGTGACACATTTGGTAATACGGAGCGTTTAGCTTCTTCCAATGCACCACCGCATGCGATGTTTGTCTGTATTCCAATCCATACGCACGCACCAACTATTCATATTACAACAAAGACACTACATCTAAGTTATTGCTGAACGTATCACCCCGTCTTTATTTCGAAATGAAAACGGGTAGAGAAAAGCGCACGATTTCCCTACAGCGAAAGCACAGTACAACGACGATGCAATGACGTCAGAAGCTTACGATCAATGAAATCGCACGTTCGGCTGGCTGTCTTTTTCCAACATCCGGACGTTACGCTGAACGCATTTCATTTGCGCCAATTGTTCGTACGCGTCTTAGGTGGGGCTCCACTGTTTTGTAGGTGGTTCCGACTTTAATCGAATTGTCAGTACGTTCGTTTGATGCACGATTCCATTCGTTCGAGCGTACAACGGAGTCGAGATATTTCTTCCTTCTGTCATCTTTCATACTTTATCTCGTATTTCGATATTCAATGCCCTATGAATACCGGTCTTTGGGTCAAACTTTTCTTTGTCGCATTTTCAATACAGTTTGAGCGAGATAATTCTGTGGACTTTACATAACTCGCCGTTCGAATCATGTTTATTTTAATAACTTTATTATCGTATTATTTTATGTCTTTCGAGGAGCACAATTAGTACAGTCGAGGATTTAATAGAAAGCTTCTTTCGGACCATTTATGTTAAACGTTACCCTAATCTATGTTGCCACAATTTAATAAAAGCATATAAAATGGTACATGAAGAACTTTTAATAAAAATAAAACATACAGAGTTAATTTTTTCATTACTAAAATATTTCTACACTTGTTATATAGATTTTTTTAAATAAAAAAATGAATGTATTTAGATTAATTAATTTTAAAATCTATAGATTTTCATAAATCAATCTACAAAAGAAGACAATATTCTCACCAATAATGTTTTTTTTTCAGATGTGATATTTAAATTGAAATAGATTTTTTACAAAACTATTTCTAACCATTTTACAAGAATTGATAACAATTTAAAAAAAATAAGTAGAATATATTCAGATTCATTCTCATGAATTAAACTGCAAGAGAAGACAATATTCTCACCAACGATTTTTTCAGATGAGATATTCAAATTGAAATAAATTTTTTAACAAAACTATCTCTAATCCTTTTACAAAAATTGGTAACAATTTTAAATCAATTTTATGGAGAAAAAATTGAATGTATTTAGATTCGTTAATTTTAAAAATTTTCAAATTCTCATACATCAAATTACAACAGAAGACAACTTTTTAACGAGTGTCTAATACATGACTTAAAAATCTTTTAAACAGAATGTACTAAACACCTCACACAAAAATATTATTTGCCTATTAATCAAATATGTCACAAACTGCGTTCTTCAGATGAAAGAAAAATAGAGAAAAGGCCATAAATCAAGATATTTTGACCGTAAAATGTTATATAAAAAATCTGGTATAGTCAAATTTCCATCAGATTATATCCACATTTATTTCTCATCAATAACTTTTTTTCAGATGAAATATTCAAATTAAAATAGTTTTTTACAAAACTATTACAAGAATTGGTAAAAATTTTAAATCATTTTTTTCACAATTAATCAAAATAAGAATTTTAAAAATTATATAGGATCATCCAAATGTATACACAAGTTTCACCACCCTATACACAAATTTCTTTTCAATAAAACACAAATCTAGGCGTCATATTTGGATGATCCTATACTTATTGATTAATTGTGGTTAAAAATGATAACATTTGAAAGTTATTACAATATATGAAATATATTACTTAAAATGTTTAAAATAAATGTAATAAAAAATAAAATTACATTTTAAAAAAAAAATAATCAACAGTTCAAAAAATTGCAAGAGGCACGTAACACCCCATATTGTCATCATTGAAAAATATAGAGTTAATAATTATTTTTCTCATTTTTTTATGAAATTCATTATTACACAAAAATACAGACTTATCAATAATAATAATTCTAAAAATTATACTAATTGAATAATTGAGGTTAAAAATGACAACATTTGAAATTGGTTAAAATATAAAAAATATGTTATTTGAAAATCACTAAAAAAATAATTCTGTTTCAAATGAATTCAGTAAATTAAAAAAAAATGATCCACAGTTCAAAAAATTGCAAGAGGCACGTAACACCCCATATGGTTATTATTTAAAAATATGGAGTTAATAATTGTTTTTCTCATTTTTTACGAAATTCATTAATACACAAAAATAGAGACATATCAATAATAATAATAATTTTAAAAATTATACTAATTGAATAATTGAGGTTAAAAACGATAACATTTTAAATTAGTTAAAATAGAAAAAATATGTTATTTGAAAATCAGTAAAAAAAAAACTCTGTTTCAAATGAATTCAGTAAATTAAAAAAAAAATGATCCACAGTTCGAAAACTTGTACGAGACACGTAACACATCCCATGTTGTTATCATTGAAAAATATAGAGTTAATAATTGAATTTCTCATTTTTTACGAAATTCAATAATACACAACAAATACACACGCATATCTGCGAACGCAAACATCTTAAATCTTTCACACGTCACAATTTCTATACGAAAATCCTATTCAAAAGTGAATAGAAACATATACGATTTTCTGTTTCATATAAGGTACGCGTACGATGTCAAGAAATGATAGCATGGAAAGTACGTGAGCGGGTGATAGCTCCGGCTTAAAGTGTGCTTTCGTATGCGCCTCGGAGGATCTAAAACTCAAGAGATGAAACTTGGTCGTGTGAATCTTAACCACGACGGTTATATCACGGGAAGGAGATACATTTATGCAGCCTTACAATAAGTACCGTTGCGGCTATGGAGCTGAAAATATGCATAACTATAAGTTGTTACTGTCATATTCGTTCCTGTTACAGATACGACGACGGCACAATGGGCGTCTGTTACGCTTTGACACTTTTAAAATAACATGATTCAAATATTTACAGTTGAAATTGAAGTTTTTATATTCGAACATACGAGATATAAATCATTAAAGCATTTGTATGTGTGACGAATTTGTTTACATAAAAAAATATTATATAGAAGGGATGTTTTTTTAAACGTGATAGAACATTAAATTGAACCCCTATCGAAAATTCTATCTAACCTAAAAAACATTCTTGATACATATACACTTGTGTATGTATGTATATATATATATATATATATATATATATATATATATATATATATATATAAAGGTATGATAAAGATGTTTTTTTAGGTTAGACAGAACTTTCGATAGGGATTCAATTTAAAGTTCTATCACGTTTAAAAAACACCTCTCTCTCTCTCTCTTTATATATATATATATATATATATATATATATATATATATATATATATATATATATTTACTGTTTCAAAAATAATGAAAAGTGAATGAATATTTCAGAAAAAATATATTTATTATCCAGGTTGAAAAAAAATCGTATGTTCTTTATTGAAAGAAAATTTCTTTTAGTGTTAAAAATGAATATGAATATTTACAATTGAAATGGTTTATAAAAAAGATATTTTTTTAAATAATTTAAAAACTTAATAACTATTCAAGACAGTGCTGTATTTAATAATTGATTCAATCTTAAAGTAAATTTTAACATTTGTTTATTTAATTAAATTTTCCATTGAAATATTGAATTCATTTTCGAATATTAATGTCTTCTACAAATTATAAAAATTGTTTTTATTTCCCAAATAAATGTTACCTTGTATTTTAAATTTTTATTTTATATATATAATTATATAAGGCAAGTAAAATTTATTTTTTAATTAATTAAAACCGACGTTCTTTCGTACCTCAAATATTGAGATAATAATAAAACTATTATAATTACATATGGTACAATTAACAACACCAAATTAAATCTTGATGATGGTACATGACACGAAACGTCAAAGTGGGTTAAAGTTCGTCTGTGACGTTTGTGCTTAGATAAACCAATTTAAACATACGTATGTTCAAGTCGAAATATCTTCAGAGAATGAACGTACACTGGAAATGTATGTGAAAATTAACACTGATTTGCTTGAAAATAAATGGAACTATGTTATATATAAATATATATATATATATATATATATATAGAGAGAGAGAGAGAGAGAGAGAGAGAGAGAGAGAATGACACATATATGGTTTTCTCGAAACGTACTATTTATAAATGAAAACCCAGAAAAGCTAAAAAAAATATTATTTAAATCGTTTCCAGAGAATAGTAGAAAAGTTGGATTAAAAATAAATATGGAAAAAAATTAAATCATGTTTAATAGATTTGTAGAGAAAGAAAATTACAGTTAGATAACGAATGTTTGGAACAAGTGAATGAAATAAAATACTTGGGAAAAATTATGCGATATGATGATGGATAGAGATTAGATCAAGAATTAGAGCAACATTTGGAAGAATAAATAATATAATAAAAACTAATATACGATTGATAAAAAATACAGAAGTGCCCAATTAGAGACCTTATCAAAGATGAAGGGATGATACTGTGAAGTATTATAGAGTGAATAAAACCACCAGAAATTAATAAATCTCTAAAAATATTTTTTAAAGTAAAAATCGAATGAATAAAAATATTTTGTTGAACATTTTAAGGACATTTGGAAGACTGAATAATACAATAAAAATCAAAGTGGCAAAAGATACAGAAGTATCCAAGAAGAAACTCTCTCTATCAAAGATAGAGAGTGATTATAGAATGAATAAAAGCATAAAAAAATTAATAAATCTCTAAAAATATTTTTTTAAGTAAAAATTGAATGAATAGAAATATTTTTTTGGACATTTTAAAAGTAGTATTTGGAAGAATGAATATTATAATCAAAAATAAAGTGACAAAATACCCAGAAATATCTAAAAATAGATCCTATTAAGGATGGAGGGTGATTATAGAGTGAATAAAACCACCAAAAATTCATAAATCTCTAAAAATATTTTTTAAAGTAAAAATCGAGTGAATAAAAATATTTTGCAGAACATTTTAAGGACAACATTTGGAAGACTGAATAATATAATAAACATTAAAATGACAAAAGACCTAGAAATATCCAAGAAAAGACTCCATCAAAGATAGAGAGTGATTATAAAATGAATAAAACCATAAAAAATTAATAAATCAATTTTTACTTAAAAAAATATTTTTTTAAGTAAAAATTTAATGAATAGAAATATTTTAAAAGCAGCATTTGGAAGAATGAATATTATAATCAAAAATAAAATAACAAAACACCCAGAAATATCCAAAAATAGATTCTATTAAGGATGGAGGGTGATTATAGAGTGAATAAAATCACCAAAAATTGATAAATCTCTAAAAATATTTTTTTAAGTAAAAATCGAATGAACAGAAATACTTTGGATATTTGGATCTTTTAAGAGTAGCATTTGGAAGAACAAATAATATAATAAAAAATAAAGTACTATTGACAAAAGAACCAGAAATATCCAAGAAGAGACTCTATCAAAGATTGTCAAATATTATGGAATGAATAAAACAGACAATATTTTTTTAAGTAAAAATCAAGTAAATAGACATATTTTGCTAAACATTTCAATCCCCTTTACGAACTGAAAGGAAGAACTTAATTAATACATGCATATGCAAAAGAGACCAGGTGGTATGCAGTCCAGCTGTTCAGATAATGTAAATTTATTTGTGTAGTTTTACTGCAGTCATGAATATGAAACGAATGAAATACTAAATAGAAATTAAAATCCCTAATAAAATTTAACGAAAATACGTATTTAACTTTATAATCTTGTTTTTTAATGCAGGATCATCCAAATGTGACGTTTAGATTTGTGTTTTATTAAAAAGAAACTATACACATGTTTCTTTTGAATAAAACATAAATCTAGGCGTCACATTTGGATGACTCTGTATATTCATCGATTGAAGGGTGGATATTAAATCAACTAGTTTAAAGAATCCTTTTTTAAAAAAAGAACGAATAAAGATAACAAGTAGGGAAAGATGATATAGCATTTTAACAATTGTTATTGTAAGTATGAAATATATATATATATAGGTTTATTTACGAGCATATTCTGCCGATCCATAAAAATCTAATCTCGTATTAATAAAGTAATGAACATGGTCCAAATGACAAACACCTGCTCATGTCCACGTCGTAATAATCAGAACGTGCACAAACAGAAAATACAACTCTATGACAGCAACCGATATCTTCTACAATCCCTACAACTCGTAATAACACAGGCACCTTTAAAACGCGTCACGATGCTGCGAGCTGGATGGGGAACATCGGTAGAATCGGGGGTGGATGATAATCGTGACGCAAGCACTATATAAAATGGAAGGGGTACGAGCAAAAAGAAAAGTAGCGGGAGTTACGAGAGAATTCGCGGCATCTGGAGGAGAAAACGATCCACAGGGGTGTGGCTTGTTTATTGATCTTGTACGTCCCCACTACCGGGAACGATATAGGTTCTCCTCGACCATTGCCACTAGTGTCCCGCTTTCGAAGTCGGCCAACGATGCGGTGTAAACAATCATACGCATAGAGGTATGACGACAGTTCGGTACGGTCGATTGGTACATATAGACGGTTCCCCTATCGAGGTCCTCTTATTCTTCTTCGGCGTCGTCGGCGCGATGTTCTTCCTTTTTTCCGGCATCTTCTTCGTCTTCTTCCTAGAAAGTCGTAAGATTGCACTGCGCGACGCGACGCCTGCCTCACTTTCACGGCTGTTTTTCAGACGACGGAACACAACCCATGAGAGGCGGTTAAAGTTTAAAACGGATCAAAGTGATCGTGCGTTTCCGAATTACAGACCGGTGGTGCGGTGGTCGAAATCAAGATTGAAAAAGGCACATGAATATACGTTAAATGCAGGCTGACTTAACTAAATTAGCACATGTTTAATAAATGTTCATGCACGCACATAAATAAACAAACATATTTACAACACACACACAAGAGAGCAAGGAATTATCAGACTAAATGTTCATCCGATTCAAAATTAAGTCATAATTAGCATTCAAAAAATAATTATAATTGTTTAATAAACACATTTCTTTAAAATGACATACAGAAACACTAACTAACATATCTATTTGACATTAATTAGACTTCGCTTCACATGGTGCATTCGTTTAATCCAATTTTTAGTCACTCGTTCACATAATTGTTGTCCAATTTCATGAATTACACATTCAATGTTTATTTTGAATGCTTTTGTGGTTTATCAGCATTGACCAACAATTTCACATAACCACACAGAAAATAATGTAATGGAATTAGATCACATAACCTTGATGCCCAAATAATGTGTCCATTTCGTCCAACTCTTGTTTCAATAAGTCTATTGAAGTTTTTACAATCTCTAAGCATTGTTGAAATGCTAAAAGTTCCATGATAATTTGCCAAACTATACTGAGTTGAAATATCAAAATGAGCTTAAAAAAATAATCAAACATGGCTACCATCAGCTGTCAAAATTCTGACATTTTTACTTTAAAAAAAACATCTATATATATATAATAAAATAACTAAAAAAAAAAAATTATCGCATAATTTATAAAGAATTCAATTTTAACATGAGTACGAAATTCCTTCTCCTTCAATTCCTATTCTTCCAAATATGGCTACCACTAAATGTCAAAGTTCTGACATACTTATTTGAAAACCACATACATATACTAAGAACTAGAGTAAGGAATTGTCTAACATAATGTTCAACTGATTAAAAATTTATTCATAATTTATTGATCGTAAAAAATGATTAAAAATCTAATGACTAAATTTTCATTCAATCAATTATCCGATTAAAAAATTATTAATATCATTTTAATTTTTTTTAAAAAAAACTAAAAAATTAATCGGATAAAGATATAAAAAACTGACTAACATCTTAAGTTTACTTTTTCTTCCCTTACATATTTGTTTCTTCTTCGAAAATTAATTTGTTTGTTAAACAGAATTCATCCCATTTTACTGGTTAAAAGATAGGATGAAAAATGTGAATTTATAAATTATTATATTTCAATAATAATCATTTTAAATTCAATTTAAATTTCATTAAAAACTATATGTAATTTCTTCAAACAAAATTATTTGAAAATTTGATTTTTAAATTTTAAAAAATAATTTTTCATGTCGATTTAATTAATAGCCTTATTCAATTAATATTGCATTTAATTATTATTGTACAATTTTGAATATTCAAATCGATCGTTATATTAATCGCTTCAAACGACTGTTGATTAAAAAATCAATCGAGATTGATTTTTTAATCTCACCGATTGATTTAAAAACAACTAATTTCAAATCAATCTCTTCAACCGACTAATAAATTAATCTTAACGATTAATTTTACACGACTAAAATTTTAGTAGTCAATCGGTTATTTTTCCCCCTACTAACACATACACATATACAAATATATTTTTTCTTTTAAAAAATAAAATAAAACAAACCGCATTTATATTGACTCTAAAGCAAAATTACACATTTGAAATTTTAACTAGTCAATATGTTTTTTATTTGCTTTTAACTCATCCAATTCAAATCAAGCAATTACATCTCACATATGTCACATTGTTAATTACTAATACAAATATACATCAATTTTGTTATTTATTTAACAAAAAGATAGAATAAACATTGCCGAATATTTTACAATTATTTTCAATAAAAGAAAAGATCTTTTTCAATTTACACTTTTTATCTATATTCGTCAATTAACACATATTTAATATTTAACTCGAATAAAATTTCACCTCCAACAACACGATATGTTATAAAATGTCCAATAATCACTCATTGTTCACATTGTTGTTTATAACAACATTGGGCTAATACGCATTTCGCATCGTCAGAGCGTTTTTGTTATAAAAAATAAAATAAATATAATATTTTTTTATCACAAAAATCGAAATGCATATTAGTCCATTGTTGGTACAAAACAACAATGTGAACAATAAGTGATTATTGAATATTTTGTAACATATTGTGGTGCTGGGGAGTGAAAATTCGTTTGTGTTAAAGTGAACTTGCCACAATTTCAAAACAAACAGTTGTATATTTAATACCTGAATTAAAAACTGTCGGTTTTTTGTTAGTATGACCTATTTCAGAATTGATTTGTTAATGGTATCATTTCCATACCGAAAAGAGTGATAATAAGTAGAACATTTTTGGTAATATCTAGGTTATTCGTGTTATCTGGAGAGATAATTAAATATGCAATATAGAATCAAAAAGTAGAGAGGAAAATATTGAATTGATTCATGAAAAACGCAATTGATAAATATTTTTTCACTTATTAACAATTATTATTGAAGGTAAATAATCAAAAATTTTAAAAAGATATTTCAAACTGTTATTTGAAAAATAGAGAGAAAAGTATTAAATTAATTCACGAAAAACACAATTGATAAAAATATTTTCTCATTTATTAAGAATTTTCAAACAAATATTATCAAAGGTAAATAATAAAAAGTTTAAAAAAGATATTTTAAACTGTCATTTGAAAAAATATTGACTTAATTCATGAAAAACGAAATTGATAAAAATATTTTTTCACTTACTAACAAATATTATCGAAGGTAAATAATCAAAAATTTAAAAAGATTTTTAAAATTTGATATTTTAATTCACTGTCATTTATTAAGAAAAACAAATATTGAATTAATTCATGTCATTTGAAAAAATATTGAATTAATTCATGAAAAACGCAATTTATAAAAATATTTTCCTTATATTAAGAATTATTAAACAAATATTATCGAAGGTGAATAATAAAAACATTGAAAAAGATATTCTGAACTGTTATTTCATTGCATTTGTAAATATTGCAAGGAATTTAATTAAATCATATTCATTTCTTAGAACTGTGTATAGTTGAAGCATGCATGGTGATTTTAAAAGTAAAAGTTTTATGTATATATTCAAGTTTTAATTAATACATTTTATAAATAAACTAGCATGAAATAAATTAGTTCTTTTTTTAAAAAAATACATTTACTTTTCGATTTGTATGTACGTAGTGATTTATCAAAGTTCAATTTCAATATTTGTATTCTCGTGATAACAAGTAATAATTATAATCATTCGGTAAATACAATTCTTTAAAATGACATATAGAAATAGGACCTAACTTAAACCTATTGTATTTGACATTAATATTACAAAATAATTTTTATACACATACATTAAGTATTAGAGTAGGGTGTTTTCTGATTAAATTTTCATCAGATTAAAAATTTAGACACTATTTCTAGCCATAAAAATAATTAAAAATCTAATGACTAAATTTCATTTGGTTATTCACTCGATGAGAAAATTAATCACGTCATTTTAATCGTTTTTTTAACTAAAAAAGTAATTCAAACAATTCTCAATAGAAATCATAAACGATTTCATACAAAACAAAAATAATATAAAATTGTTAATCTAATTAAAATGTTTGTTAATTTTATAAAATTATTTTAATGGACATTTTGACTCTTTTTTTAGGTCTATGTTTTATAATAATTTATAGAATTAATAAAAAATATATCATATTAGATTAGAATTAGTAAAATGGGCATATCTAGGACTTATAGCAAGACATAGATAGATAAAAGTTATTTTTATATGTCTATCATGTATTTATAATAAGTTATCGAATCAACAAAAAAAAATATATTAAATTTAAATAACAAAAAAAATTTAGGAGAGATGTTTATCTAGCAATGAATATAAAATGGCTAATTAAATATATATATATATATATATATATATATATATATAATGACACGAAACCAACACAATCCTTTTTGGAAATAAACATTTGTTTGAAATTAATCTTCATTTTCCCCAATTGGAGACAATGAAGACTATAAATAACTTCCTAACATATTAAAAATGAACAAGTAATAATCAAACATTGAGGTTATTACTAACAATCAAATTATTTTCTTTATATAATTATTTAAAAAAAAGAATTCTCTTTACTGGAAATAATCTTCAATCTTTAGTCTTCATTTTACCTCTAATTGAAGAAAATTCACATTATAAATAACTTCCTAATATATTAAAAACGATTTAAAAATGAACAAATAATAATCAAACATTGAGGTTATTACTAATAATCAAATTATTTTCTTTATACAATGATTTAAAAAAAAGAATTCTCTTTACTGGAAATAATCTTCAATCTTTAGTCTTCATTTTACCACTAATTGGAGAAAATTGAGATTATAAATAATTTCTTAATACACTAAAACTAAATTAAAAATGAATAAATAATCATTAAGCTTTAGATCTATTACTAATAGATCAAATTTTCTTTACAGTTATTTCAAAAAATAATTCTCTTTATAAATCAAATAAAAACACTATTTCATATAACAGAAATAAACGAACCTACATTTCAAATATTTGATTCTGTTCTAAGAGCTCTAAATTATCACATCCGCTACCAAACAAAACGGATAAACTCATTAAAAGTATAATTTTTAACTTAAATATGAACACTAGTTGTATATTCTCAAATATTTATTTACCAAACAGTGAGTTTGCACGTTTTTATTTTTTTCCAGACTAATAAATTTTCACTTCTTTCACTTGATCAATAATAAACTTTACAAGATTTTACTTAAATTAGATACAATTTGTATGAGAAAAAACAATATACGTGTTGATAAAAAATATATTTATTTATAAATTGAACAGAAAAGAAACCAGAGAAAAAGATTTTATTTCGAAATATAATAAATGTTAAATATGTTCAATAATGTAAACCTTGTCGAAGATATTAAAACTAACGAAAAGTCATAAGTCAATCATTTAATATCAAAATTATATTACAAGTTTAATACAGTATAAAGACGACTCTCGAGGTTAATATTCCTGCCCTCATAAGAGCATTAAATTGGTCTTTTGGGAGGCCAGAACTAAACCTTCTAAACTATAAGCTATAGGTTTATTTGTAAAAGACTGTCTATAAGAGAAATACGCAACTATTGACTTACTTCAATGGCCTAACATAAAGCTTGCAGAAATTTTCTACTCTATACAATATTTAATTCGATGTACATTTAGTATTCATAGTAAAAAACAAAAAAACAATTTTTAATACATTTTATTTATTTACATAAAATACAATCGTAGAAGTAAATTTATTTCTGTTTTGAATTTTATTTCATTTTTAATAAAGAAATTTACTTGGCATTTATAGAAAATGAATAGATTTTTTTAAAAAAAAGGTGTATAGAAATAAATACATGTTACAAAAATTTTATTTATTAAAAATATAATTTTCTTAACGATTTCAAAATCGCTATTAAGGGTTTTTTATCTTTTTCGTACAACAAAATTAATTTATAACTGACTTTTTGGGAAAAAATAAAGTACATTTTATATATAATATATTTTTTTTAATTTCTCTAAACAGTACATTAATGAACACTCTTCTTTGAATTACTGACCTGTTTATTCAACCTTCATAAACTGTTCTATTTAAAATTAAAATAACGATTTTACAGTAATAAATTTCTTTTCATAGGGTGGTTCAAATGAGACTGAATGGTTTAGACATACATTCACTTATCATCCTATATAAGAATATATATTGAAACAAATCATTAAAAAGGAGAATGGCTATATTTCTAACAGTCGCTATTAAAATAATAGTTATGTAAATTATTATCACATTAATCTATGTTTCAAGTTGCTAATCACATACTTTTAAAACATAAATCTATTTAAATTACAAAGAATTTATTAAAGTATACTTTTAGAGTCAATATCCCTAATCACTTAAAATTGTATGAAAATGAAACTAAACTTCGCATCTATAAATATGAACATGAACACGATACCATTATAAAAATTAATATATATATATATATATATATATATACATGATTATAACTTTGTTTAGTTCAATGCCAAACGTACATGTTCCCGTAGCAATTCAATACTTTCGTATGTACGTCATCGCTTTGGTAAATATTATATTTGTATCAATGAAAACGGAAAAGTAATATCTTAAATAAATAGGTTATGGATTACATAATCCCAACGTTTATGGAGATGTATCATTAAATTCAATCCCGAGATTATATATGTTATTATATGACTAGATAGTACTTCCTAATCAAAAAAAAAAGAAAAGAAAATATTCGTGATTCAGTTTCGTTCAATTAATTTGTTTCAATTTTTTTGCCGAATTCTTCAAAAATTCTTTATTCGTTTTCTTATTTTTAAGTGAATTAAATAACTCACGAAGCATGCATTCTTAACATCACCTGATGACTAACAATCTTGAAAAAACTGAACACATCATCTGACTTTTACAGATTACAATTTTAATGCGATGAATTGCTGGTACCATTAAAATGCAATATTCGATGAAGTCACAATCGACAGTAAATTTATTTTTTCAATAGTAAATTAACAAACTTATTTTACGTTTGTTAATTTATTTGGGTAATTTTTTATCTTTGAATAGATTGTTAAATATCAATAATATTCTCTTATCACCATGAAAGCAAAAATATAGATTTAAATTTAAACTTTAAAGCATTGAATATTTAATTCACAAATACATAAATTTTAAAAAAATCATCACTGTTCTTATAACTATCACTAAGTTTATTAGAGTATTAATTAAATTTATCTAAAAATGATATATATATACATGTCAAAACTAATTGTAGTAAGATAATTCAAAAATATTGGTTAAAATCTTATTATTTCAATTGTCGTAAATAACGTTTTTTTTTCAGTATAAAGATTATTTTCAATAATTACAAATAATCAAAATTGTTATAACAATAATAATTAATATACTCGTTTATGATTACAAATGTAGGGTTAGGAATTCAACAATGGCCGATCTTAATATTTATTCTCGAACTGTCAAATTCATTTCCACACAAATGAATCATCCCAAATACCACAAGATATTAGAAAGTGTTCGATAATCAAGTGAACAATAAATGATTATTAAACACTTCCTAATAACTAGTGGTGTTTGGGGTGATAATTAATTTGAATATGTATTGTGCTATTCTCTCATATCGCCAAATTTTACGAATAATCAATAGTACCAACTACTGAATTACTATATTCAATTATATACTACAAAAATTGAATCTTGAAATAACAAAAAAAAAAATCATATATATATATATATATATATATATATATATATATATATATATATATATATTTGTGTGTGTAAAAGAAGAACGAATCATAAAAAGAAAGACGCGTATATGAAAAAAGTAAGTTTCATTAAAAAGATCAATATCGTGTCAAATAATTTTTATGATACACAAAACCGTATATGAAAATAAGTAACACGCAAATCCCACAAGATTGAATGTATAAAAATTTGCAAATGAATTATTCTATATCCACGTACATTTTTTGTTAATAACAGCTAATATGTCATCTTTTTACAATTCTTTACAAATCCATTTGTATCGATAATATGTAAATATGATAAGGGTAAAAATATAACAATGGGTTAAATCGCACATACACAAATATACATACATACATATATATATATATATATATATATATATATATATATATATATATATATATGTATATATGTATATGTATATATAAGTAAAAATGAGTAACATATTCTAACAAGAAAAAAACATTCAAATGTAAACTTTTTTATCGGTTTAATATGTACACTTTTCCAAGTGCAAGGAACATAAAGACAAACTAGACTAAACAAGCAATTAACTACACGACAAGTTTCATTCGGTTCGTGACAGATCGATTTGAACAAGAAATTTCATAAAACTTTAAATGTTAACTGACTTGTGTATTGTCTTAAATTACTATTGAAAAGCTATTACTTATTACATATAACCTATTTAATATACAACAAATAGA
Organism: Neoneuromus ignobilis; assembly: GCA_029203775.1. NCBI lineage: Eukaryota > Metazoa > Arthropoda > Insecta > Megaloptera > Corydalidae > Neoneuromus > Neoneuromus ignobilis. Next base: position 39,468,943 of record CP092092.1, read on the forward strand.
TAACAATGTTGTATTTGTCTCGATAAACATTTCAAATTACTACAATATTTTATGAACAAACGAAAAATTTGAACAAAATAAATTATTGATTGTTAACAGAAATACTGTTTTGTTTCATTCTACTCAGCTGTACACTTGCAGAAAAAATAGTAGTGTTATTTAAGGGGGTATTCTTGTCTAGAATTTCGAAAAAATCGATTTTTTTGTATATTTTCAAAGTTTAGACCTTTAAGAATATGTCCTTAAGAGAATTTTTCGAAATTCGAATTATTTTCGGAGTTATAGCTATTTTTGTGACGCACCAATCAATCCGGTCTGGCCGGAACTCTAAACGCGTTTTTCTCGAAACTACTTTTTTCGACACGGTTGATGTGATATCTTAAGTTCTAATGGACCGATTTACTTGAAATTTGGTACAGAGCTTCTCAATATAACAATGATTGCCCCCGCCTAGGATTTTTTGAAAATTTTGTTTTTTACTATTTTTAAAAAATTCCGAAAGTTGAAAAAAATAGGACAAAAAATGACTGTTTTTTCACACTGCCGCCATTTTGTGAAAAATTTTTTTTTAAATTTCCGTAGTTGGAGATACTACTACAACCTTCTTTTTCAATAATTTCAAAAAAAAATTTGTTTCAAATGACCGGAAGGGTTGGAACCACGTCAACCAGGAGACACATTTTTTTCGAGACCCCACTTCGCCAGCCTGTACCTTTTTTAATTTTGATTTTTTTGTTTTTAATAATACTTTTTTATACTCTTAAAATGTCAATAAATAACTGATAAAAAATGGATAGTAAAAATATTTGTTGGTTTTTTTATAGCGCCCGAAAAAACACCTAAAATTCGTGCGTCTAGACTAGAATACCCCCTTAAATCTTGTACCAAAATATATTTTATTTTTATGAGTAAAATCGTATAGAGATAACTCATTTAATGAAATTTAATAAAGCAGATTATATTTAAACATAACTTCTTAACGTATTCGCCAATATGATTAAATTTACATTTATTTGAATATATTTTTATCAAAAATATTAAAATAGCATATGATCTGAACGTACTATTTTTCAGACGAATACATTTAAAAAGTGTTACAGAATAATTTTACTATATTAAACAAACATCGAACTCTAAAATTTAAAAACAATTTTTATATATGTTGTAATATAATATAATATTTCATTTCAGTCTTATGTGCCTTTGCAAATAATTATTTTATTCTTTTAAATATATCATAAGATATCGATGAATCATTGAAATATATTTCACAATATAAATTACAGCAAGGTAAATTAATACTAATATATTGATAATGATTATGGGAAAAATAAAAAAAATATATGATATTTATGGTATAAGAAATGTATAGTGTTTTATTAAATATAGTACATTTTTCTCCGCATCTTGTAATATATCTGATTTTTTTGTAATGAAACACGTTGTTATATACAATACAGCATTGCAGAGCTTCTGCATTTACTATCTTACCAACTGCATTTATATATATATATATATATATATATATATATATATATAACTTCGTTTTCTGCAGAATGCAAAATAACAAAGAAGCAAAAATGGTTTCCTAGTTTATATGTAATCACATATGTATATGACACTTGTTAAGAAAAAAATATTAAAAATATTCAACAATGTACAACATATAAATTACGTTGTTGTTTAATTCTTTGAATATTAATGTAGAAATAGTCGAAGTGACTAATACTGTGAACCACGAATCAATGTGTAATGAGCTCGAATTTGGCCTTGTGGTACGTTATCTTTCGTTAAGAAAATAATTGTACACTTTGTATAAGAACACCTAATGATTTTCAACCTTGACAGTATTGTAAAATAAATAAAATAAATTACATTTTGTGGTCGGTGATGTTTTCTTATACACATAACGGTTTCGTTCCGTAAACTTTTTCATTAGACGTAATTGACGAAAACAAGAAGCAAGTAATTAATAAAATATGTCTAGTCATATTTGTCATAGAGAAAGATTGAAATCTTTTTTATATAACGGAATTAATCGAAAAATCGTATCAAACAGATTCAATCGATTTCTAGATTAGTTCGGTTTGTTATTTAATCCCATAATGAATTACATATCGAGTATTTTTAAGAAAAAAAATGATTGAAATTATTTTCGAATCAGATACAAAACTAAGATAAAATTCGTTTCTCGACAGACATGTTTAAATATAAAATGAAATAATACTCGTATAGATCTGGTGTGTAATTGCGAAATAGTCGAATCGAAATATGTTTTAGATGCAAATCACATTTCGTTTAAATGACTTATACAAAATTTATATTTAAAACTGTCATGTTCTTATTGACACTGTTTAGAACGTGATTGTAATATTATATGCTATTGGGTTTTTTCTATTGCAATTTACAATTTTCTCATGCATACGAGTGCACAACCTAAATCAATCTCTCAAGGTTGTGTGACTTGATTTGTATCAATAGATTAAAAATGGACGTTTGTGACTATAAAAATATTTGTGTTGGAATTTTTGGCTTGATTTAAATATTTTTTTCTGAAATAAACGATGGCAAAAATATTTAAATGTTTAGTATCTGAAATATATTAACGAATAATCGCAATTACTCTAATACGATTTCAGTATTTAATTATAATTAATATTTAATAAAGAGCGTTATATTTAAATATAACTTCTTATATTCTAGTCTATAATTTCGAAAAATCGATTTTTTGCATATTTTCAAAGTTTAGACCTTTAAGAATATGTCCTTAAGAGGATTTTTCGAAATTCGAATTATTTTCGGAGTTATAGCTATTTTTATGACGCACCAACCAATCCGGTCTGATCGGAACGAATCAACTTTAAACGCGTTTTTCTCGAAACTACTTTTTTCGACACGGTTGACGTGATATCTCAAGTTCTAATGGACCGATTTACTTGAAATTTGATACAGAACTTCGTAATATAACAGTGATTGTCCCCGACTAGGATTTTTTGAAAATTTTGTTTTATACTATTTTTAAAAAATTCCGAAAGTTGAAAAAAATAGGGCAAAACAATGATTGCTTTTTCACACTGCCGCCATTTTGCGGAAAAAAATTTTTTTTAATTTCCCTAGGCGGGGATACTACTACAACCTTCTTTTTCAATAATTTCAAAAAAAAAATTGTTTCGGATGACCGGAAGGGTTGGAACCACGTCAACCAGGAGACACCTTTTTTTCGAGCCCCCACTTTACCAGCCTGTACCTTTTTCAATTTTGAATTTTTTGTTTTTAATAATACTTTTTATACTCTTAAAATGTCAATAAATAACTGATAAAAAATGGATAGTAAAAATATTTGTTGGGGTTTTTTATAGCGCCTGAAAAAACACCTAAAATTCGTGCGTCTAGACTAGAATACCCCCTTAACATATTCGTCAATATGATTAAATTTACATTTATTTGAATATATTTTTATCAAAAATATTAAAATAGAATAAAATCCCAACGTTTTAAAAAAAATGTTACAGAAATCTTTTTTATTTTTTTAAATACATAACCTAATTTCAATCTAATTTATAAATATAATTAAAACTATCCCAACTAAGCAGGTTATATTCAAACATAACTTCTTAATATATTGAAATAAAAATATAAACAAGTTAAATTTTCATTATTTTCAATTAATAACCAAAATATATTTAATAATAAACTGATTTTAATTGAAGGCTATTTTCAAATGACAACAAAATCAAGATGCGTTAAAAGTTAAACGTGTTTACTTTCTTAATTAAGGGCGGTATATGCCTAAAGGTCATATTATAATTCAGATATGTTAAACAAAACCCTGTGATAACAGCTACATCTAAATTTAGATATAAATACATACTTGTATTGAAATATTAAAATATGAATTAAAATTGTAGTTTCAATTGGAAATAGGATATTCGAGAAAAAAGATTTTTATAAAAAAAAACATACTAAAAAAGAAAAACAACTTGTAATTAAAAATGATTTGAAAATATTTTCTAAACCATTTGTTAAAGAAATGTACTGTATGTATGTGTATATGTACATATAAAGCTGAGCCATAGACGAAATAACAAAATTTTTTACTACATACAGTGCACAACAAAAGGAATTCCATTTGGCACACGTGTGCTCATTTACCGCAACTGTTATGAACATATTCAAAGATTAAGTTGAATTACACCAAATTAGCTCAAGTTATCGTAAAATCCGTAGAACGAGCAATTAAAATCCGACTGCAAAATGCATCATAAATGTCTACATTTTCAACGTTAACATTTACAAAGTATTTTTATAACAGCGAAACATAAAAATACAATAAGAAATAGATTGCGGAATGCGTCAAACGTCTCTCGAGAATATTTCAGATGACTGAAAAAGACATAAATTTTTTATAAATGTTCTCGTCGTTCTCCTTGACAGGCTGGAATTTCTGTTACGTACACAAATTGGTAATACGCATCCTCTTGCGATAAAAAAGATAAATAAAAAGAAAATGAAACGAAACGAAATCTAAATATTAAATACACTTATTGAAAGAATAACAAATTTAAAAACAGAAATATGTATTTACATTACAAATCGCTGTTTATCTTATTCATCCTGTTAGTTTAAAACGCAATACCTAATAATATACCTGGATACGAATGACACAAACTACTACTTTCAAGTTCAAACAAACGATACTTAATCTCCGTTACCAGAATAAACATGTGTTGCCATGACTTCGTGAATATATCCTAGTCAACGTATTGTCAATTAATCTATATGTACGAGAATCGAAACGGATAGGCAACGCATTTTTATCGAAATCGCAGAAAATTCGATCGGAACGGAAATAAAACAAGACATTTGATCGAAATGGGACGAAGAAGTGATCCGGACGATGACTTCCAAGAAACGCATCGTAATCAGAGCAGACAATGGATTCTGGACGATGGACGCAAGAAGGGGGAGCCAGGATCTGTTATGAAAAAAGATTATATTCCCAGGTAATTGTTTTATACTATACTGTTATACAATTTATGACAATCTTCTTAATTCATAAAACTATATGCAATCGTGACTAATTTTTCGTGGATATTTAATGGATCTTCTGTTAAATAATTTAACCAGTTGCGCTGGAATGACGTGCTATGTACGTCAACTGCTTTCTGTACCAAATGTCGATAAGACGTACACAGCACGTCGTGTGATTTTTGCTAAGTAAAAATAACATCGGAGTTCAGTTAGCAAGTGTCACACTTCTGTTTTGAAGGCATACAAGTGTTTTTTTTTTTTGTAGAACTTCATTAATTTTACATATTTTCAATGAATAATAATCGAGTAAATACAAAACACTATATTTTTTTATTATTATAAAAAACTATTTTATCAAAGAACTATTTTATTCTGATAATAGCGCATCAGAAAATGTTGTACTGGATTTATGTAGACCTTTAGTTGATTTTGGACACACCCTCTTTTTAGATAACTGGTATTCATCACCAAAAGTGTATCGGAAATTACATTCGTAAAAAATTAATACTATCGGAACAGTCAGATCTAATAGAAAGAATATGTCAAAAGATCTCACAGCGACAAAATTAAAAAGATTTTAAGTTCTTTTAAGACCTTACAATGGTATCTTAGTTGTATAATGGAAGGACAAAAAAGATATATATTTGCTTTCTTGAAAACATTCCAAAGCAGAAATGATTGTAACAAAAAAGAAATTGTAGAAATTATACAGACCAAAATGGAAACATTACAAAACCTAATATAGTTTTAGATTACAATGATGGTATGGGTGGAGTAGACCTACAAGATAGCTATTTATCATCTTTTCCTTTAATGAGAAAATTTGCAAAAAGTTACAGAAAAATATTCTTTTATCTAATGGATATGGAATTTTTTAATACCTCTATTCTATTCGGTAAAATAACAAACGTACCAAAACCCAAGAAGTACTTCTTTTCAAAAATTCTTAATAAATTTGTTAATCAATTTAAGAGTTTTAATATAATGCTAATGTGTGTGTGTCTAAAACTTTATAAAAAAATGATTTCAAAACTCGCTGCGAATTGTTTTGGACGGATTTGCCACGCGTGCATGTTAATTAATTGCCAGCGTAACTGGTTAATAATAAAAATATTTTTACAAAAAAGAAAGTTCTAATTTAAACGATGAAAAAATGTTCGAGTAATTCGTTTAAAATTAACAAGGACTGTAATTTAAAAATTTGTAATTTAATTGCTGTTAGAATGTAAATATCAATTTAAATTATTTCAAAAAACAAACATTGAAAAATTATTACCAAACACTAATACATTATAAATATATTTTTTTATAAATATATAAATACATCAAAAAGTACATTACATAGTAATAATCGAAATTAAACACAAATATAAATCATTATCAATTTTATTAACATTATACAAACACTGTTTAGAAATCGTTGCGATGCGCCGAAAGGATCCAAACGGACCATGTTATACAATAAATATATGAAAGAAATGCGCGAACAAATTTTAAGGGAGAGAGCTGAACCACCGCCAATCGAAGAATATTGTACAACGTACGAAGTACAGCATGGTAAAAAAATCCCCGCGGAGGATGGGGAACAAATCAAAGCACTATGTGTGAAATATCCGTTATACGCATCGCCTCAGGTAACATTTTGGAGACACAGATTACACGAGAGTACGAGTGAAGCGACCGGTCTTCAGGGCGCCACGCCCGTACCGACACCGGATCACCCGTTTCGCAAAAACGCAGCTTTCTCGAAACCTATTGGAGAAGTGCTTGATGATCCACTCGGTCTCTACTAACAAGTTTGTTTATATTCGCAAAAAATAATACGTGACATATATGTATATATACACATCAAAGGACATATTCTGTGACAAATTATTCAATTGTAAACAAGATACATTTTTTTTATTTGATCTATAACAATAAATATATTTCGTATTATACATATATTTATTTTATGAAAAATGAGAACTCTTCCTCCACATTCACTTTCTACTTCCACCGATAACTCCGATTTCATTTTTTCTGTTAATATTTTAAATTATTATTATTTATTTGAGACGCACATACAGACATTTCATAATTAGTATATTTATTTATAGTACCATCAAAAACATTTTTTTTAAAATATTTATTCTATAAATATAAAATACATATTTAATAATAAAAAAATAAAGTATGTATTTCTTCAAAAAATTTTTAAAAAATAACAAGGCCAATTTCAATAAACCTACTTTTAATAATAACTAAACTAACATAAATGAACATTTAAATTTATATTTCATTAGACATTCAATAAGAATACACTTATCTTGCTGAAATTTTATTACTTTTATTTTCTTGGAATAAAAAAAATCACATTTTTTTATATTTTTCATCACTGTACGAAATTTGATGAAAAATCAGTTGTTATTAAAATTTCAATCAACCACAATTCTAAGATTTCATATTTAAAATCAATGAAAATTGATTAATTTATACATAAACTTTATTGATTTTTTTTTAAATCTGAAATCGATAAATATGTAGATACATATCTATGTAAATATGTGTGTGTGAACACGTGTATTTATGAATTTAATTAATATATATATATATATATTACAATACAAATGTATATAAATTACACTCGAGAAGAAAGCGGATATTGAAAATAGAGAGCAAAATCTTACATAAAATACTGTTATCATATATTCACTTATTCTATTAAAAAGCAGGTAGAAATCGTTAATTTAAATATGACAAACTAACTGTGAATTTAACTATTACTATGTAATTAAAACAGATAATATAATATTATAATGAAAGTGTTTATGATAAATTCCTATTATGTACGTTTTTCAAAATTATTTTCAAAGACCTGTTTCATTTAGACAAAATAAGACAATGTCTATATGGTTCCAATTAAAATCTCTGTTATTCTAAATATATTAATTTTCTATACAAATTTTCAAACCTGTAAACTTGTCATTTTTTTTTATAAAATTTTAAAAATGTTCTTAATTACACATAAACCTTTGTATTTCATTTTTAATAAAAATATTGTCGAACATAAAATATGTTTTCGTCATATACGAGTACATAAAACAAACGTTATTAAACATTAAGATTTATATTGAAGCCATGACCCATTTCGTTACCTACTTTAACAATTTCTGGGTCTATACCCTAGTAATATAAAAGCCATGTTTTTTTTGTTTTTTTTTTGTACAAAATAAATAAATCATAATTTTATAGTTTACTGCACATGGATGTTTATAAAAAGGGTTCGATAAACATTTCAGAGAGGAATTATTAAATATCAGAATTCCTGAACATTACAAGTTGATTAGAATGACAAATATTTTTAATCCTATTTTTTTATTTCAGGGGGATTAAATTGATGTCTCGGTTGTAAAATGAAAAGAACATTAACTCTTCGCATGTTGTTTTGGTACTAATAAAAAATTAGAAAACAAATCCACGTATTTCAAAGATAAATAAGTAAACATGAAAATATTAATATATCTGAAAGAAAAACAAAAATTAAATACATACATATATAATTGGATTTGAATCAAAGTATAACATAATTAAATTTCATTGCCATATTTCACATAAAATTTAATTATCAAAAATAGACCAATTAAACAATTATAATATCTTCGCAGATTTTCTAGTATACATCATTATTTTAAAAATACATAGACCATAATATTAAAAAATAATTATTTAAAATATATAGGATGTCTAAAAAACAATATTCACTAACTTCACATTATGTGTGTATAAATATATATATATTTAAATATTATTAATATATTTTTTTTATATTTACGAGAAGTAATTACAATAGATATTTATATATTTTATTTGTATACAAATATATTAAAGAAGTTTAATTTAATATTTTTTATTAATAATTTATTTTTAAGCCAACTGAGATATTTAGTTATAATTTGCATATAGGAATTCAATTGAAGTTATTTTTCACTCAAAAAATAAAGAATGTAACAGTGACTGAGAAATTATTGAAGTAAATCATTTCGTTTAGTATATATTACAAATAAATATTTATTAAATTCGTAAATATTTATAAAAATAAGTAACCTCCAAAATGTTATTAAATTAAGACTGAATTCCCGAACTGACTCTCCATCGTGACGCAATAATAAAGAAACAATCGAATAGAACAGAAATCATTTACAAAAATATCCTTTTTAATGATGATGAATTATGAATGATATATATTTAATTGAAACACTATAATCGAGAATCTAATTGGACTCCTGGAAAAAATATCAAAACTCTCGACAAATACAGATAGATACAAATTTCCTACAAACACTTCATTCCGATATCAGTATTCGGATACGAATTTGTAACAGAATACTGTACTTTATTTTTGAAAAAAATATCTACCCCGAATACTTGTCAAAAGCCAATCGATGAAATGAAACGCCAACCTAACCCAGTCATACCGCATTCAATCTTGGCATAGTTAATAAAAAATTACTTACATTTCACTTAACCACAGTAAAATGTATACGTTGTACACTTATATATTGTCAAACACTTGTATTACCTTAATTTAACACAAAAACATGGAAAATAACACTGATCACTCCACTAGCTACCGACCACCAGACATAGTACAGATTGTGTAATGTTCAGTGGCAAAAAGGAAGACGTCAGTTATGAGCATTGTATCCATTTGTATGGGCTACATATTGCCACCTACTAGCGCTATTCTGTACTTTCAATTTTAATAGCAATTATGTAAACTATGTTTTCGTTACAATTTCAGAGTATTGATTTCAATCTTGACATTATCTAATACATCAATTTAATCTATATAAAAAGAAATTTCAATTTATATATATATATATATATGTACCAATAAATTGATACAAACCCACATAAATTTACATTATGAACAACTTTACAGTTATAAAAACAATCTAATATTCAAAAAGATATATGAAATATAAAACTATATGATAATTACAATCAATCGTACTGTACATGTTAATAAAACCAAAATTAACAAACATGCTTACATCTACAATATTTTACCTTTTCAAATAGTACCAATGTTTTCTAAAATACTACTCGAGTAATAACATATTTTAATTCTTTTTTATATTTTCGAATAAAATGATTCTTTTACAAAATAATTGTTATTTTGACAAATTCTAAATTATTAATGTCAATGAAATAAAAAACAATAAACAATTGGGAATGAAAAATAAATAATACATAAACGCATATGTATATACATGAAAATCTATATAAATATATTTTTATTATATTTTTCACAATACAGTAATATAATTATACAATTTGAAACCATAAACATGATAAACAATATAAAAACCTATTAAGTACAATCTTAAGGTCAATTTCTTTGTTACTTATCTTTGTATAGGATTTATAATTTTTATAAATTTTTAATAAGTTAATAATAACAATCTAATATACTTTGTGAAATTTGATTACAGTTAAATTCTTAAATATATAAATTATTTTCTTTTTTTTAAAAAAAAAACGTAGTAGTTATATTTTCATAATTTGTTTTTTACAGTATAAAATATATAAATCAATTTGATATTTTAAATCAATGCTCTGGCATTTTATTGTTGTACTTTAAGTTACTAATAAAAATAAACATTTACTAAAATTACATGGAAAATTTAATTATATAGTTTCGATTATTTTTTATAATAAAATCTATTCTGAATGAATAAAAGTTAACAGATTTTTAACGATTTACAACAGATGTGTATATTCATAGAAAACAAACTAGTTAAAAAGTATGTCACTATATAAACTATTGTAAAATCTGGATTGATAACAATACAATTGAACAATAAAAATGAAAATATACAAAATTATCAAATACGAGAATAGCTTTTTATAAAATTCACATAATAAAATTGATTTAATAATAGTATAAAAAAATGTTTTCAGAATAGTTTTCCATCATACTAAAACAAACATACTAACTATCAAACTAAAATTACAAACAATCACGAATAACAAACAAAGATCCATCCCAAATGGGCCAATTAGTAGTAGTAGAAAAAAAATAATCTACAGCCACTAATTGGTGCCTTCCCATCTGGGATGTGTAAACTAAATCACGAATTACAAAAAATATATATATATATTGACAGAACAATTTTTGAAAATCTTTGAAATTCAAAACTTTTTCGATAGCTGCTATTAAAACAATAATTTGACAATACATGCTGCCATAATTATACAATAACATAACTAAAAACCTTTTTTCAAAAAAAGCATTTTAAATATAAATAACTTTTTGGTATCAAAAAATTCGTATCAATTCTAGCTGTTCATTTTGGAATAATTTCTGTCTTAATAATCGTTTAATATACATTTAATAATAATCACAAAATTTTATCACATAAAAATGTGTTTCTAAATAATATAGTCGATTAAATAAATTCAAAACTTATCAATTTTTAACACAATATTTGCAATAAATTGATAATAAAATAGAACTGTAGAAAAATTCTTTTCATGTAAAACAAAAATAATTTACTACTTCAAAAAATAATTGGATTTAGTTCAATTTCAATTGAAATCAATGTTTGATTTTTCATTTAAATACTAATTTCAACAAATCAGATTTTTTTTTTAAAAAAAAAACTGAATAGAAAATATCCAAAATAATACAAAATATTTAAAAAAAAATATTTCAACTTTATTCAGATATTAATAAAGTAATAAAATGTATACCTTATAATAATTTTAAAATTTAAATATTTGTACTTTTTTTTAATTTTTAAATACTATAGTGAATATTTTATGCATAATAGAGTAAATATAATTTAATTTCCATATCAATAGAATTTATTTATTCTGTAATATTTTAAAATCAGTAAATTTAAATGAAAATATCGGATACTAATTTAAATTAAAATGATTTAAATCTAATCAAATTTTTTTTAAAAAAATCATTGCATTCATATTTTTATTTTTTCCGAATATTGAAAACTATCTTATAATCTTACCATCTTAAAATTATCATTTATTAGGTGTTGAAGAAGAAGACGACTTGTTTCGTTCAGCTCCAGGAGCAGCGGAACCAGAATATAATGACGATCGATTATTTAATTCTATAAATTACATATAAATAACATACATATCTATACGGATGTACGAGCAAATTTAAAAACTCACCTGCAATTATAAGACGTAATTTTTTACGAGCTCCTAATGCTGTAACTCCGATTTCTAGCAAATCCTTGTCGGTCAATGTTGTGAACGTAGTCAAATCTATTTCATGTGATAAGAAATGTCTTATGTATTTTTCAAGACTGACCGATGTAAGTAAAGAAGGTAAATCTTTCCATTTTGAAAACTGAATTTGTTTGAGTGAACTATTAGGAGTATGATCTAAGTAATTACTGGCATTCATATTAATGCCGCTAGTAGATGGAAGATTAAAGTCCGATGAAGTAAATTCATATTTTTCATTTTTCAATTCGGTCGCTTTAGACGGTAACCATATCTCATCATCCTAAAATATTTGAAATTATTCATATACAATTTTTAATACAAAAATCTTAAAAAGATGTACTTGTTCACAAGTTGTTGAAACACAACCATTTTCTTTTTTACTACTACTTATAACACCTGGAGAAGTAGCACTTAAACCATATCCGGACCAAACATTCGTAGGGATTCTATATCCGTATGCGTTGTCTTGTATAGCATTAACTGCAGCTAAACGTCGTTGGTGATAATCTAAATTTGGTATTATACTCTGCTGAGATGTTTCGGGTATTTTTAAATTAGAAAACATCGAAGTTAAATCTGTAAAACGGATACACATAATATGTAAAGATTTATAACCGAGTATATCACAATATTAAAGAGATAGTGAATCAAATAAGAAAATTACATTAAATTTGAACCTTGTGTTTTTTTTTAATATTTAAATAATGAAAAACTATTATAAAAGCAGTTAACAGTTTTAGATTTATAAATTTATTTTATATTTATCGACTTATCAACGAAAAAGCTTTCAAAAACTATCATTCGATTGAAAATTTTTAACACGAATGAATCACTCACCCCGACATCATAAAGCTTTATAAAGAAATGTGTAATAATATTAAATATAGTATTTGATAAAAAATTAAAATATTAAAGTAGCTAAATAATCATTATATTACATACACATATTGGATGTGGTGTGTACAATAAACGTACCTATATTTGTGCTTACGTCAGGCATGATATTATTAGGACTTTTAGAGGGACTAGGAATAGGACTCAAGAAATTATTACTATTATTAACTGATAAATAACCACTATCTTTTACAGCATTGTCACAGGTAAATGAAGAATTTGATGAAAGAATTCCCGACAACGAAGTATCACACGAATGAATACCGGTTTGTTGAGTTGAAAAATACGATAAGTATTGTTGAGGGAAGATAAAATTCGGATGAGATGAATACCCAGGAAACCGATACGTAGAGCAGCACGGAGAATAAAATTTATTACTATTGACATTCGTGGATTGATATATATTATGGGAGTAATCTGGACCGAAAATTGTCGGAGCATTTGGAATATTGTATGTGTAAGGAATGTTTGCTTTAACACGTGATCCTGTTAAATTCAGCATTTGATATCTAGCTTCATAAATCTGAGCTGTAAAAGAAAATAAAAATTTAATCCACAGAAATTAAATATCAGGTTTGAATACATACTTGCATTTCTTTCTATTCCTTTAATAACAATACCTAATGCATTTTGTTTAACCTTATGACGAACATTTATGAGAACATCTAGAGTCGACATCAAATGTGTAATACGTTCAGGACTTATATTTGAAAGGTTTTCTGGCAATTCAAACATTAGTACTAAAGGCAAAGAACCCTAAAAACGTTTATCCATGTATATAAATTTTAGTGGAGAGCACTCGAATGTAGAATTTTTTTAATTGAAAAAATCTTAGCAGTCACTCACCATAAGTTGTTGTCTAGCTGAGTAAACATTATGAATACCTCCTGTAATGGTCACACTACTTTTTTTAATTGATGGTATATTTGGATCATTAGCATCTGGAAACATTATTTGAGTGGATGTGCGTTGCATTATAGCTTTCAAATGAACACCGCCTTCACCAAGAACAATCGGATGATGGCAAGGAGATATATCCATTATCATTTGAACTGATATTTGATTCTGTTCAAAATATAAACAGTTTTAATAAAATTGTTTATAATAAATGTCTGTTATAAAAAGTTTCTTTTTCCAAAATCGTTTTCAAATAAGTTTCATTCAGAAAAAAACAAATATAATTTTATTAGTTTGATTTTTCTACACATAAAAAAATATAAATAGTCAGAAAAAATCAGTAACAATTAACAATACGAATACTCTAAATAATCAAAAATTTATCAGAGAAAAGGAACAATATAACAGATAATAGAACGAAAAAAATTCATATTACAAAAGTTAATTTCATTCAAAAATATAGATATAAAAAAGACATTTAAGTTACGATATTAACTTATAACTTTCATTAATTTAAATACAAAAATTATTAAATTTTCATCATTCAATATATTGAAAATAGGCGAGTTAATAAATTATATATTTATAACGGAATAAACAAGCATTGGATAGCTGGAAATTGAATTTTTGGAAAGATCTTCATTCATCAGTGGATAAAAAGATGTAGTTAATAGTAAATTTAAAATAATAACTTACAGCTATATTATCGCACATGTATTTAATCAGTAATATAGTGGCTTCTTTTACTTGTTGAACATCCCATTCCGCACCTTTGACTAAAACCATTGTCGCATGTAATTTTGGACGAGTACGTAACATCACTTCAACATTATACTGTTGTGAAATATGCGTTACGTATGGTGAATTTACATCGGGGGGTGTTTGCGAACAACCCATAACGGGTAATTCAAACGTGAATACCAATGGCGTTAAATTCTATTAACATAAAAAAATCGACAAAATAAAAAATAAAATCATACGAGAACATTATTTGTAAATACATAGAAACGTGAATGACAAATTATTTTAGTTTTAAGAAAATAGTTTAATATATATCTGAAAAAAATGTATTTTTATATATACACCCTATTTAATCCGTACATAAAAAATAGAGATTAAATAAGGTAAATAAAATTATATAAAGATGAAAATAAAAAAAATACATATTATTTATAACAATAAGCATCTGCCCGACAAACGAAAAAACTAAGAAGAATGATAATGATAAGACAAACAAGAATAGTTCAGAAAAAAAATCCAAATAACTCACACGAACTCTTTCACGTGCGATCTCTGCTTGCGAAATATCGCCAGCAATCGACACCTGGTTCGATTTCTCTGTCGGATTTGTTCGGTTCGAATCTGGAAAATGAATGTGGCATCCAGTTTCGTTCATTACTTGTTTGATACGAACACCACCTTTGCCGATTATATGCGAATGACCAGTATAACTTACATCCATTTTCATCGTCACATGATTATTCTAAACAAGTTAGATCAATCAGTCGATTTTAGAATTGTTTATATCTCAAATATTTGTTTCGATATCGATATTTTATCAGCATATACGAATCCATACCTTAGTATATAAATGAGATAGTAGTTTTTCTTTCGCCGCTCGTATATCTTCAAGTCGTCCTGCAACTCGGATGTAAGGATCTAGAAAATGTTTTGTTTACAATCTATACCGGTCAATCAAAATCTGATTATGCATTCTATCAAAGATTTGTACTGTTGTATTTTCTGATCATATTAACTATTGTTTGCATTTAATAAATATTTTTACAGTAATCATTAGAGAAGACAATAATACCCCTTTAGATAAAAATAAGTCGATGTTTAAAAAATAGATTCGTAGAAAAAAATCAAAAAAAAAAAAAACATATCAACATAAACAAAGATTATATTACTATTGTATATTTTCCTGTTATAAAATCCATTGAAATTTCCCTCGTTCAATTTCATTCTCAAAATATTTAAACACAAATCAATCAACTCTTTTTCACACATATTTTAAAAAAATATCAAAACGAGATTATGAGAAGAAAAACTCTATTTATCAGATATAAAGTTAAACAAATTAAATGGTATGAACAAAACGCACTGTTATGACTGAGTGGATTTAAAGTTTTTTAAAGTCTGTTTTTTCTATACTGAATTATTACAAAATTGCTATTCGAATTAAATTACAAATACATTGGCGCCGTAATTGTCGTTAAGAAACGACTATGTCTGGAATGAAATGTTTTTTTCAAATTGACTATTTAAATTTTTTTAACTATTCAAATACCGTTTATAATAATATAAATATAAATACACACATACGAATTTACATACATGTACATACACACACTTATTTATTATTTAACAAAAACTTAATCTCAATGACATAAAACTGAATGAAAACTTGATAATATAATTTACTATAAAGATTTCAGTTTATTTATTTCCAAAAAATTAAAAAAATATATATTCAGTCACTATGATTTAATATAAAATAAACTATTCTCATCGACCATGTAGTTTAATTTTTCGTCTGTTTAGTAAGAACAGGATTTTTTAAATTTTTTAAATAATTATTGCATTTTCTAGATTGATCTGGTTTTGAAGTTAAACCTTTTTTTCTTACAACCATACAAGCATGAAACAACTTTACTCTATTTATAATTTTTATCATCGTAAATATTTTTGTACATTAAAAAATAAAATTTACAAGAAATTATATTTTTTACTTATTTTCTAACATTGTAAATAGTTGTAAAAACAGCAAAATCTACGATAATCCATACAAAATACTAGATAAAATTTATAATAATATAATTAAAAAAAAAAAACTAGATAAAATTGTTATTCATATATTTACTTCCAAAATTGTTCTTATTCAATTGAAAATTAATTTAAATAGTAAATATGGAAATAAGACCTTTGTTGAATATAATTTTCGATAAAATTAAACTTTAATGAAACTAAAATTTCAAATGTACTGAGATTAATATTAAAGTAAATTTCGTACATATGATTTAATTTCAAAATAAATTCATTTATTATATTTTTATGAGTACAAGGTAACTGATTTTAATAAAGATTCATTTTATACTTACAAAAAACAATCAGTTTGTATTTTACTTAAATTAGCAGTGTATTTGTAATATTTCGAGATTTCTTTAAGCAAAGTTGAAAAATATCTATCTGGCAGTGTTTAATAAGTCTGGAATTTTACGCAACTGAGGAATTGTAGAAAACCAAAGCATTTCATGGAGAAAAATTCATTGCACGAAATAATTACAACTAAAATGTCATTTTAAAACTAATTACCAGTGTGATAGATTAGATTATTATTATATAATTTTTGATTAGAGACAATTGTAAAATGTAACGAATAAAAAATCGAATCGTTCACTTTCTTTTTGATTGTTATAAATAATCAAAATTTCACTAAAAACATTCATAAGAGACTATAGAAAACTTAATTAAAAATGTATCTACCTCTTTTCGTTTTTGCACCAATTTTTAATTGAGAAGGCCAAGTTATAACAGTATTTGTTTCTTCCATAATCTAAAAAAAGATAGATATTTTGTAATATTCACAAAATTGAAAATTTAATACTATAAATATATTAATTGATTATAGTAAAAAGTACAGCAAATTTAAAATTATGATTAGCTTTTATCAAATATCGACAATTTTTAATTATTTACCTTATGGAAAAATGTATCAGCTGGTTCAGGTGCTTCAATATCACCTGAAATAATAAATATATATATAATCTTTTTATAAAAAATATTTATTACTCTATTTCAGTATAACTTTTTAAAATACTTAAATTATTTAAATTACAAAAATATTCTTTCAATTAAATATTTGAATTTTTTATCAATTTATATGAATGTACCTAAGTACTTTATTACAAGGTAATTTAATTTTCACTTATTGTTTTCAATAAATTATCGTTAATTTCGATTAATTACACAATTAAATTTTTAATAAAAAAGACGATATTCAGTAATATATTTAGAGAGACTTATTCAAAGTTCGTGATTTGGGAAAAAGTACTTATCTGATTTGAATATTTTTGTATAATTATTTTAAAAGATATATTATAAAAGATAAATTATTTCAGTTCAAAGAAATTACATCTTATACTAATCATCGATATCAACAATAGTTCCATTTTTACATGAATCAGTATCAAAGAATTATTTAATAAAAATATATTTTAAAATCATATAAGATAAAGTTAAATATTTTCCTAAGTTTTTCATGAAGAATAAATAAGTTTTAAATTACATGAAATATACTTAAATTTATTTTAATTGTAATGTCTAATTTAATAAAAAAAATTATACTGTGATGTGTGTGTATATATATATATATATATATATATATATATATATATATATATATATATATATATATATATATATTATGTTGTCAAGTATCTCCCTTCCGCTTTTTTTTTGTACATAGCCGCGAAATTCAAAAGACAAAAAGGCGGAAGGGAGATACTTGACAACATAATATATATACTCGTATATATATATATATATATATATATATATATATATATATATATATATATATATATATACATACATATAAATGATTAGTATGAAAAATCTTTTTTTAAAATTAAACTTGAATCTGTAAGAACTTTTTGATAAATGAAAAATGTTATCAATAAACATATACAAACACGTAAGTAATTCTAATCCTTTTTTCCTTAATCTGAGCTATTATTTTAAGAATTATAATCAAAATATAAAATGGATTTACATATCTAGGACGATTGGATGTTAAATATTTAACTATAATACAGTAGATATACAATGAATTACATTTGAATATTTAATAATTTATTTGTATTTGTTCAATAAATAATTACAAAATGACATAATTTATTTAAATAAGTGATTTGTTTTTGAGAAAAGTGTTTGAAAATATATTAATATTTTTTAGTTATTAATAATTAAATAATAATAAATGGACTGTTTATTGTGTAATATAAAATCATTTGGGATAAAATAATATTCCGATACATGTAAATATTTTTAAATTTGATTAGTGAAATTAAATTTAATAGGCAATAAAATATAGAAAATATTAACACACATACACGTATATATATATATATATATATATATATATATATATATATATATATATATATATATAAATTAAATTTAAATATATTAATAATGAATCCATGGAAATTGCGATAAATACTTTTGTTAAATGTGTATGTATGAATAAAATAAAGTGATAATATGAATAAATCATTTGAACTTTTTAATTAAAATAAAGGATAGGAAATAAAAATGTAAAACACGATAAAATATACAATAAAATCGATGTGTAAATATCAATAAAGAGACTGCTATCAAATGAACAGAGAAATTAATCTTAATATACCATCAAATAAAAACAAATTACAAAATAAATACCACTGACCCAATATCATATGTTCCAGTTTTTTGCGATCGACGCGAAAACGATCTTCGTGCAAGTCTTCAATTCCAGCCAGTCCTAAAATCGACACCAGGTCCCGAAGATCTTCACGAGAATCGGAAAATCTCGTTATCCGTTCTGACAAGCTCGATGTATCCGTATTGGAACCACGCAGTTCGGATTTCATATTTAAAAAATTACAAGCCATTTCACACTTGAGCTTAATTTTGATGAATTACGATGAAACGAAAATGTCAAATAAAACGAATCTGTTGTTGAATTCGTTTAAAGAAATTCTAAAAGATGTAATGTCACCTCAACATGTGTAATTTTATTTGACTGGAATGCCTCAATAAATGGGCTGACGATTTGCCGATGAGAGGTGACTTCTTATTTTGAATGAATGCAGAAACTTACTGAAGTTTCAAAAAAATATATATTCTTATTTACATTGTATATGGAAGAGTATGCGCAATATAAATTTATTTTCAATTTTAACTCAGTTATATAATCAAGTACATGAATTCTGTAGTTATTAAACATCGCTCACTGCTGCTTTTTATTTCATTACTTTCTTAGATGAATTTTACGATTTTCCTATATTATACAGTTTTATACTCATCGCAAAAATATGGAATATCTATTATTTCCTATTATTATTATTATCATGCTTTTATGATATTTATTTCCTGGTATAACAAATCTCAGTCTAATTAATTTCAGTAAGTATACACTTTTTAAGTTGCACATGTTTACATTTAATTTATTTACATTTACGCAGGAGTAATAATTCTAAATTCCTATTCAATGGTTTATATTGAATTATATGCCGAATTAAATTTAAAAAAACATGTGAAATTTGAGAATTGTTTAAAGATTATTATTTTTATGTATGTGAAAGTGTTCTAACATTTTTATCTAATATTCATTTTTGTGAATTACGTGAATTTTTAATAATTAAAAAATAAAACAGAAAATATCTTTTCATAAATACATAATAGTTTATAATCAGCTTAATAGAAACATAATTTACAAGTTTTATAATAAATGTCTAAAATACAGTAAAGAATATTTTATCGTAACATTTTTTGAAATACGAACAAATATTATTTATTAATTTTCATACTTTTTATTCACTGTTGATACTATTTTCACCTGAATCAGGTAAAAAATTGTTCATTGTTAATTCAAGACTGGTTGAACATATGTGTATGAATGTGTGTGTAAATATATATAAATATATATATATATATATATATATATATATATATATATATATATATATATATATATATATATATATATATAAATATATATATATATATATATATATATATATGTATGTATGTATGTATGTATGTATGTATATGTATTAGTGTATGTATGTATTTATTTATTGTTTAATTTAATTCAATTTCTTTCAAAAAGAGTTTTTTTAAAACCCATCATTTTACCATACTTATCAAACGACCCTTATGTATATATATATATATATATATATATATATATATATATATATATATATATGTATGTATGTATGTATGTATGTATGTATGTATGTATGTATGTATATGTATGTATATGTATGGTGTTCCATCAGGAGCGCACACTAATCATCGCTCTTTCAAAAAAGATGGGTTTTATTTAAAAATTAAATTGTACGCTCTTGATGGAACATTGACTTTATATATATATATATATATATATATATATATATATATATATATATATATATATATATAATTATATGTATATTTGTTTTTATTTTGTATTCTAAATCATTTTTCTATGTAAAATGATTTAAATTATTTTTTTAAACATATTTTTCAAACGTTAATGAACCTAATAAAGTCTAACTTGTCGATAATATTAATATCTGTTTTCTTAAAAGAAGTACATATTGTATTCAAACATACATAATTGTAATAAAAAAATATTAATGGAAATATGGGCGATATGTTGAGGGAATTAAAAGAACGTTCAAAAAAACGAAAGCAATTAATAGCCCAAAGTGTAATTATTTTTTAATTGTTCATATTTCAATTATCATAATTATAACCTATGTGTTTAACATTTTCTAGTTAGGAGTTTCTGGAGTCGATGAATTAAGACAAGCTTTGGGTACAACTGTAGAAACATCATTGAAAAAAAAGCCTAAAGAAGAAGTTAAACCCAAAACAGTCATTCCATTGGAAGTTCCTGGAACTGAGAAAACAAACCCAGATGAACTTGTATACACAGACTCATCTACCTTTCTTAAGGTTTTTATCATTTAAATAAATTTTAAACATCTAAGCATATATATATATATATATATATATAATATACACACACACACATACATATATGTATATACACAAATGTGTGTTATATTGTAGTTGTTTAAATATGTTTGTTTATATTTTAATGGTGCTGTTTTTTACAGGGTACTCAGTCATCAAATCCTCATAATGATTACTGCCAACATTTTGTTGATACAGGGCAAAGACCTCAAAATTTCATTAGAGATGTAGGCTTGGCTGACCGTTTTGAAGAATATCCAAAGTTAAGAGAACTGATTAAATTGAAAGATGATTTAATTGCTGAAACTGCAACCCCACCCATGTACTTAAAATGCGATTTACAAAATTTTGATTTAAAAGAATTAAATTCAAAATTTGATGTAATCTTAGTTGAACCTCCATTAGAAGAATATCAAAGAACAATGGGGGCAACAAACATGCAGTTTTGGTCATGGGACCAAATAATGAATTTAGATATAGGAGAGGTGGCTGCACAAAGAAGTTTTATATTTTTATGGTGCGGAAGTTCAGAAGGTTTAGATATGGGTCGATTCTGTTTACGTAAGTGGGGATTTCGCCGGTGTGAAGATATATGCTGGATCAGAACCAATATAAATAATCCGGGGCATTCCAAGAATTTAGAACAAAAAGCCGTGTTTCAAAGAACTAAAGAACATTGTTTAATGGGTATCAAAGGTACGGTCAGACGTTCGACCGACGGAGATTTCATCCACGCGAACGTGGATATAGATTTAATTATATCGGAAGAACCGGAATACGGAAGTTTAGAGAAACCCGTCGAAATATTTCATATCATCGAGCATTTTTGTTTAGGACGTCGTAGGTTACATATATTCGGTAGGGATTCGACGATCAGGCCCGGTTGGCTCACTATCGGTCCGGAATTAACGAATACGAATTTCAACGCCGACATATACGCAAGTTATTTCACACCGTCTACTTTGACGACAGGCTGTACCGAACGTATAGAAGCCTTACGACCTAAAAGTCCTCCTCCTAAAGGAAAAGGATCTGCCGGAGGAAGGGGAAGAGGTGTTTTTAATCGAGGAAGAGGCAGAGGAAGATAGTTACCCGAAACTTATTATAAAATAATAAGTTGTCTAATTCCAATTTAAGATTTTAATATACCTTGACTTTTTTAATAAATTGATTTGTAATTATAACAGAAAATGTTTTAATAAATTATTTGATGATAAAAACATTATATATAATTTCTTATTATTCTCACATTTTTCAAACTGTATAGTAGTTTAATATGTAATTTGAAAACTTTTAAACTGATTGAAACAAATTTTCTGTTTATGATATGATTTACTTCAATTATTTTATATAAAAAAGACAATTTAATCTAACAATGACTGTTATTCATTTCTAATATTTAATTTGTCAAAAATATTAGAAACCAAAAAGAGAAATCATCAATCCACAAAATTAATCAAAGTACATTTAATCATTTCATTGTCATCTCTTAGATATCTGCAAAAAATATACACAACAAATATTTAATAACTGCTCTAATTTAAAAATATAAACCAGTTTATATAAATTTATTATAATTTATTTTTATAATGAATATTTTATTTTGTATATCACAAATATTATTTTCAGTAAAATAATCTTCCATAGGTACAAGTCAAATAAAATTGATCATTTAGACTATTCAAAGTCTAAGTAGTAATGAAACTTAATATAAGACGAAAAACAGATAATTCATAAAAAAAATATCATTCGATATAATTCTTAACATTATTTAACACTAAATTCTTCTTCTACAGAACAATATGAAAAAAGAAACTATTTTATTGTTTGGATACTAAATTTTACAATCTAGATATCCTATAAAATCAAATCTAATATTCATTTTAATTTATACTGTCATACTAAACATTAAACATTTTCATTGCAGTCAAAAATAGTAAATAAACATAAACTTATCTTAATAATATTAACTGGTCAAGAACATCAGAATGAGATGAATGAAATAATGATTTAAAAATTGATTGATCGAATAACAATTTACAAAAAATTGAATTATTCCATAAAGATGTAACTTGGAATCGAATGAAAGACAATCAAATTTGAATGTAAGTAAAATTAATTTATGTTCATCATTAAAAAAGATAGCAATAACACATGCTCTTCCTTATTCTTATGCATTTTCTACTATTTTAAATTATGAATGATATTTTTAAATATGATAAAATAATTTATGTATTCATTCTGAATTTTAAACTATAATTAACTACATTTCAAAGTGGCACCATAAGTACATTAAGTATAATGACCATGGAGTTAAAAATACCAAGAGAAAGTGTCAATATAAACAAGCACAATGTATTTTTTTATACATAATTTAACAACTCCCAATCTTATTTACTTTAAAATTATGAACTTTAAATAAAAATAAATAAATAAGAAAGCGATATTTTTCAATAAGTTTTCTTACAAGAAGAAGGTAGTGATATTGTTTTAATTCAATCGCTAAATGGACAATGAACAATTTTTAATATATATATATATATATATAAATTTTCTTACACGACAATTTTCTAAACTAAATATGTAGTTTTGGCTAAAAATTTCTTATCACACTTAATGAATAGCCATTTTTTATTTAGCTTTTGCACTTCATTTAAATGTTCTCTCGTAGTATTCTTACTCCATGTTAAATAACAGAACAAACTTAATTATAAATATTATTTCATTTTTATCTGCAATTTTGTACACATTTCAAAAAGCTTCAATTTATTAATTATTGCGATTTTTTTTTTTTTTGAAGATTGAGAAAGTTTAAATAATTACAAGTATGAAATAGTGCACGAATATATCATAAATTCAGCTACATTTTATTAATGAAATTCACAGTTTAATCATATTTGTACGAAATGCATGAACAATTTTTTCAATGAATACAAGTTATATTCATTTTGTGAATGTAATATTTTTATACATAGATAATTGACATTCAAGAAGAATTTGTTGTCAGTCTATGTAAATACTGTAAATAATAGCAAAACAATTTTTCTTCATAATTGGTTGCATACTGTTAAATTATTTATACAATATTACCTGTTGAAATATTACACTAAATATCATTTACTTTTCATTATTACTTGAAATAGGCGGACAGTTACTAATTAATATGTTTCAAGTGTTTGATATAAAATTAAAGTTTAGAATCTATTATAATTTTCTTAATTTTACTGTTTGAGAAACGTTTTAAATGTAACATATTTTAACAATTTTGTATACATATTTTGAATAATGTGCAATGTAAATTTACATAACTTTCTTGAATATCAAATAATAACTAATTTAGAATTTTTATTTTAGTAGAAGAAAACAGTTTTGTCAAAAAAACATACTTAATACACTTAAAAGAAAATATTTAACACACTTAAACAGTAATAGAAATCTGTTATGTGTATATCTATCATAATAATTTTTGTATATAATTTTTATAAGCAATACGTGAAGGCATTGTTTTTGTTTATATTAATTTCTAAACATAAAAAATTTAAATATATTTTAAAATGCCAAATAAATATAAATGGAAAACAAAATGAAATAATGTATTTTTTTGAATATTTATATGTCGATCTTAAATAAATTAAAATGCTTTGTACCTTTTTTAGCAAACATAAACATTTATAATTTTTATAAAAACAGTTACATGTTAAATAATAAAAATGAAGATTTCAAATAAATCACAATTATTGAAATCGTTAATAATTAATAACATTTACTGTGAAAACGAATAATTAAAAAAATATTTGTAATGTTACAAAAAAAATTAAACTTTTTAAAAACATATTTACTGATTTAGTGTAATTATCTTTTAAAAATACAGAAATTTATTATTATGAAAAATCAATGTTTTAAAATTTTCATTAATCGCTATCAAGATACACATAGTTCATTATAATAATAATAATAATCCTTCTCAATATTCATATTAAACGGTTATATAATATATAATAAATGATATATTTAAAAATGTGATAAATTATTTTAAAATTGGCAAGCAAATAACTATCTGTGAGATCAAATCAACATATAACAACTTTTGTACTCTAAGGTAGTAGACATATTGAACACTACGAAAGAACTTGTTGATAAACACCTCGTTTTCTTTACATAAATCACAAAACATACTAACTTAATTTGTTTCAGATGAGCGTTATATCTGCTCGTAAACTTACAAGTATTCTATTAAAATATTTACATTCGAACATATAAGACATAAAAACTGCTAATTATCTTAGAAGAACACAAAGTGGAAACAAAGCTTTATCAATTACAAAATAATACTTAGCAATATAACCACTTATCAAAATTATTGTTCCTAAACGTCAGGTAACGTCAATAATTTTCAATATGTAATTTTTAAGGAACATATTAATGATATTTATCATTGTTTCATACTATGATTAACTAGTCAATGATAATTTTTATTAATAACAATCTGATTGCTATTTTTAATCATTTTCAATTTTCATCGAACAATCATATTATGTAATAATCAATTTAAATTTAATCATTGAACTTCACAAAAACCATTCATTTAGAAACAATTTTTATTTGAATGATTTAGCCTACATAAATAAAATATTTTCTTTATATAACACTGGTATAAAATGATCTTCCAGAAATATTCAAATGAAGTCATTTGAAACTAGACAGACTGTATTGTTCATCTAAATAGCAATGGTGTATAAGCTTTGATTAGTCATAATAAATAATTTTTAACATAATTTATTAAAATTGGACTTTATGTCTTAGTATCTAATGATTGTTTATGAATGAGCTCATTGAAAATTTTGTTAAAAAGGATCCACTTCCAAATAATAATTATTAAGTATTTATTTTTGGTCTTTGTAAAAGTATAAACTATTACTTTACTCTTACATTTATTGTGTCTGAGTTTTTATATATTCATACATACATACACACATATATACATATATATATATATATATATATATATATATATATATATATATATATATATATACACATACATACATATATATATATATATATATATATATATATATATACATACATACATACATACATACATACATATATATATATATATATATATATATATATTTATATATATATATATATATATAAATAAACAAACAAACTATAGTGATATGCTTTTAAATTGATTTGTTCATTTATAATGATGAGTATTAAAAAAATGAAGTATTATAAAAATAAAATCACTGTAACAAAAATGAAAGTGGATTTGTTAGTGATGCTTTTTTAATGAACATTTATATATTTACATACATTACACATTTATGTCAAAATAAACATGAACTATGTATGATACAGTAGTAGAATATATTCACAGATATTACAGGTTTTGTGTGTTTATATATATATATATATATATATATATATATATATATATATATATATATATATATACATATAAATGTATATAGACACACATACTCACACACATCACATGTATATAAATACATATAATCATACATACAAGACTGCATATGCTTATCTATGCAAATACAAACAACCATACACACACTTGCACATAAATATTTACTTATTTTATTTGTACTTTGTAAATAATTATATATCATTATATAAATTGGTCATTAACCAACATACTACAATGAATTTTAAAATTAGCTTTGAAAATTTGATGCTTTAGAATAAACACAGAAAATTGCATTATTATTATTTTTATATATATATACAATAATCCATTCTATTCAATGTCTGTCTATTCAAGGAGAAACCTATCAATATAACCTGTAATAATTTGTGATTATAATTGAAATAATTTTACATGGGTACTCCAAAACCATGCACAATGGTGAATGTAGCCATGTTTAAGCAAACAGTGGCAGCCAATAGGCAGGAATCGAGGAGTCGACTGGGACAGTGCAGGTCACAGATATGTGGATTCCCCTGGAAACAAGCATTCACCATTTGAAAACCATATTTCCAAAACATAACTGTAATGAAATACAAGATTTTAAATGTGCATCAGTTAAGTAAAAAAATAGGATCATGTGCTTTTTTTAATATATGATATGATTCAAATTCTTGTATTTCATTTTCCATATAACAAATTCTTGTCATTTAATGGCTATACCCACATTAACATGCATTTTTAAATACAAAATAATGTTAGTGTTATCTTTATCAATGTTATATTGTTAAATTTAAATGCAAACTTATTATAAAAATACAAACTGACATGATTATGTTCATGAATGTTTTTAATGTATTGACTTTTATATATAAAGGAAAATGAAAATGTATACAAATCAAAATGTATATTATATAAATGTACACATACATTCACACATTTATGTTTATGCATGTGTTTATATACAAACATGCATACATACATACATACATATATATATATATATATATATATATATATATATATATATATATATATATATATATATATATATATATATATATATATATATATATACACACACACACACACATACACACATATATAAAATATATACAACTTGTATATAAGCTAAACCTCTTTATAAATATATATTATCAACTGTTTTTAGTATATTAATAACTTTACAGGTATATAAATTAAATAAAATTATACATGATGATTAAATTATTTTAGAAACAATAATTTAAATTTGTTACCAATAAATTTTGAGTTAACAAAATAATATACATTTATGTATTTTCTTTACTGAAAATAAAAATAAACATTTAAATTTAAAAAACATTAAAATTATATTTTCTACTTTTAACATCATCTAAATTATTGTAAAGAAATTATAATAAGATATATTTGACAAACATTATTTTGTGAAATAAGATCTTTTAAACATTTACTCTAAATATGAAAATAATTGTGCACAGAAAAATTAGACATAATTATCAAATTCACAGATACTGTTTATATGTGTGTGTACATATGTATATATGTATATATATATATATATATATATATATATATATATATATACATATATATATATAAATACACACACATATTAGGTCATGTAATATGAAAATGTCGTATTATTATATCTGAAATAAAATAAAAATCCGACATTTCACTTTACATTACCTAATATATTCAAATTTGTATATCACTCAATCAATGGACTTAATATAAACACAAAAGCAACTATGTACAATGTTCAATTGTGAACACAACATACAACTGATGTAATAACATAAAATATTGCATTTTTTCAACTTTTATTACTGAAAACAAAAACATCATGAAAAATGAATATGAAATGACAACATAAAGAAAATCCTTATTATATACCCATCACCCGCAGATGAGGATCATTTGTGGTAGAAGTAAATTACTGGCGTTGGTTCATGCGAGAACTGGTTCTGGGGCATCAGCAGATGCTAAATCACCCTCAGAGAGAAGACGGTAACGTCCTACTGGTGAGTCCACTGAAGCGTTCCATAATTGCAGCACCAAATAGTTATGTTATAGTAAATAAGCAGAATATTTAACAGATAAGATAAACATTTATACAGATCCTTTATGTAATAAATTATAAGGTATTTACTACTCTCCTTTTTAAATATAGAAAATAAAATACTAAAATATATATGATACTGCTAACTAACATTTCTGATAGAGTATATTTAAGCTATTACATTATTTAAATGTTACATTAACTATGAATTATTATGATTTAACTTCATTTAGAAAATGTATTTGTATAATATATGTAGTTTATCAAAGGAAGTAATGTGCATATATATATATATACACACATACACATACACACACACACACACTCACATGTATTTATTAATATCAGTTTCAAAACAAAACAAGTATCAAAAAATTAATTTAGTTTTCGTTAATATAAAAAACAAAATTTTGAAATTCATTTTTAATAAATAATATAATAAATAACTAAAGAAATAATTCTTTAATTATAAAGAAAATTAAATTTGAAATATAAATAACAATTATTACGAATCATTATACATACACATGTTACAAAATTTAATATAAATACAATTTACATTGAAATAATTCTTTTTTTTTCAAAAAAAATAAGATAAATTTTTAGTGCAAATAAATAAAACATAAAAAGAACATAACAAATAAAGAACAAAATACCTATGAATATTTTGTGAAATATCATGTGTTACTGTGAGAAGAAATAAAAAATTAAGAAGTTAAAAACAAAATGATTATATAACTATAAATATGATAATAGTTTTTCATTGTGACAATTCATATTTTCACTAAGGTATCATTATTAAAATGCTATGAGATTTCTTAAAAATATTTGATAATTATTTATTATTCATGTACTATTTATATTATTATTATTATTATGAGAATGAAAATATAAGTAATAAAAAGTAGACAATAAGTAATGAATGAAAACTAATAAAATTTAATAGCAATGAAGTAGTGATTCTTTTGAAAAAATATATCCAACAAATTACTATTTCATGTATGTGACATAAATCAATAAAATTAATATTAATTTTAAAATTTACTTGTTGTTTAGTGTAATTAATAAATAGTTGTGCTTTAATGCAAACAATATTAATTTGGAATAAAGATGCATTTAGAAAATTCATATTGTTTGTTTCCTTATTTTTTCAAATGAAATAAAAATGATTTTGAAAATTAGGAAAGAATTTGATGGATACTTAAATAAGTAATTTAATTATGCACAAATTTGAATTAATAAAATACTGAATGAAAGAGAGTTATGGAAAGAATATACTAAAAAAAATACTAATGTATTCAAGACAGTCATATAATTGTAAATTAACTACATTTGTAGACTATTTTTCCGTAAAATTTATCACAAATAAGAATATAAAAAATATTGATTATTAAAGATCTTAATGATGAATTTTGCATATATGTGTACGTATACAAATTTTCCAATATTAATGCACACTATATGAATGTTTGTTAAAAATATATATTACATAAACATGCTTTTTTTAAAAAAATGTAACTTGTATAAATATACTTTATAATTTTTTATAATGTATAAAATGATTTTGTAAAACTTCCAAATTTTACATATAATAAAAATCTATAATTTATACTTACACATTACATCTCTTTTTAGTTTTGTATAATATGCATATTTAACAAACATCCACAGCATACAAACATCTTTGTAAACAGATATAAATATTAAGAAGAGAATCACTTTTACAAACTTGAAATTGATTTAAATCATCAAATTCAAAAACTGTTTGTGGAAAAAATAAAATATATAAAAAAAATAGAATTAACTGTATCTGGCTACAGATTTTGAATTTGTCTATTTATATAATTAATATAGTTGTATTTAAGTATTTCAGGTACATTTCAAAATAATAAAAAATATTATTCCTGGAGTATTTTTTGTGCCCAGAAAATTACACATATATTATGTGAATTCATTAATTTTGTTGTTTTTTTAAGGAAGAATAGATTTTTTTATATGCATATATCATAAACATCATATTTATAATCACTGACCTCACCACTTATACACAATGCTATTTATAAATAACATCTTTTATATATTTATGCAACATAAAACATGCATGCATTTACTATAATATTATATATTACTTTTTTTTCATTGAAAATATAAAATTACATTTTCATTATATTTGCTAAATAATGTTCATACTGAGCACCAGTGATTCCCAAGTAGAATATGATGTACACTGAATCACCATAGATGTGTCATGAATTTCATAATAATACCATAAGTAAATATTTATAAGACATAATGATGAAATTTCATTGTTATTTTAAATAATGAAAACATTGTAAATTAAAACTCAAATTATTTTACCTTTATATATATATATACACACATATATATTATAATAATAAAAAGAAAAAATAGGAACCACTGTTACACTTTGATAAACAAATGTGTTCAAATGTCAGTATTTCATAAAATTTGAACTAGGTGAACCCTTTTATGAAATAAACAAGAAAATAAAAGGCAGACAGTAATAATATATAAATCAGAAAATGAATTTTATATATATATATATATATATATATATATATATATATATATATATATATATATATATATATATATATATATATATATATATATATATATATACACATATACACATATACATACATACATACACACATAAATAAATGAGAAACACTATATATTATAAGAATTAAAAATTAATATACTAAAAATATATAAAATATTTTGCTTTTTAAATATAATACAGTACTTGTTGAATAAAAATCAATCAAATAATAGATTGTAATGTTAGAGAAATATAATTTTCATTGCATACACACACACATACATACATATGTATTATACATATATATATATATATATATATATATATATATATATATATATATAAACACATATATACATACACACACACATATATATAAAAATTAGGATTCGTAGACATATCATTTTCAGACCATACTTTTTAATTAGAATTACCTAAGTCTCTAATGTCTGCTAACAAATTATCTGGTTTCACTTACAATAATAATATAATTTATATATATATATATATATATATATATATATATATATATATATATATATATATATATATATATAAAACATTTATACATTTATTAAACAATTATATAATGAAGATCTGGCATTTATCACATATTTTACCAATAGACTTTTTATTATTAAATACTAAATGATCTCAAAAATAACATTAAAAAAAATATTTGTTAAAGCAAGAACAAGTAAGCATAAACTAGGATTTATATATATATATGTATATAGAAAAGCTTCTTTCAATTTATGTTTAGTAAAAAATTACAAATACTAAATTTTAAGTGAACATTTCTCATTTTATTACTAAATATTATTTTATCAATTGTATAAAAGATTATTTTTTAATCATCATAAATAATCTATAAATTATAACATTCATATATATATATATATATATATATATATATATATATTCACACACACACACACACACAGCCCTCCTCCTTTATGTATACTTTGCACTTTATCACATTATATTTTAATCTGTTTGGCCGAGTCAAATAAATTGTTACTAATTTATAAGATTATCTATTGCTACAAAATTGTAACTTCGTTAAAAATTGAACATAAAATATCATATTACCAAATGCTAGATTAATGAGCACAACTACATAACAAACAGTGGTAATCAATTTGTACTCTTTAAACATTTGTATTGACTATATGACATGCCACTAGTACTCATTATCTACAACACTGAAACTGACCAAAATTATAAACAAAGAATAAATATAATTAAATATGAAATAAATTTAACAATGTTACAAAAAATCTTAAAATATTGATAGATAATTACAATATATTGAAATTTTTATTAATATTCAATTGTTACTATAAAAAAAAAACTATTATTAATAATAACTCTCAATATATAAAACAAACGTAAAAGAAGTGGCTTTATTTTAAATAATTTTATGACTAATAATAAAATCTTAAACATAAATATTTTTTATGGAAAAGTGTGACATGTTTTTAGTGTTTGTTTATATATATATATATAAATATATATATATATATATATATATATATATATATATATATATATATATATATAATAAAATATATATCTATTACTTTTTAACCGTGAAAAATCTGGTGTTTTTCTATTACTTTTTAACCGTTTTTTTAAATCCACAAAAAACTATATAATAATTTTTGTTTATTTTATTATAAAAAGCATAAAATATATGCTAACAAAAATCATTTTTTTATTAAATTATGTATTGTATATATGTGTGTGTGTGTATATGTATATATATATATATATATATATAAATAAATATATATATATATATATATATATATATATATATATATATATATATATATATATATATATATATATATATATATATATACATACATTACACACACACACACACACACACACACACTAAGTTATTACACTTTTGTGAATTAAAAACCTGACTGATAAATAACAGAAGAAAAATATACATGAAAAAATATTACAGCAATCAAATTTATATCAATGATAAATGATAATTACTGAACGCATATTAATTATATATTTATTTAACTTGAAATGAATATTTAAATGGATTTATTTTTTATATAATAGAACATTTCAATGAAAGAATAATTAATTAACGAATATAAAATGAACTGTGTCATTTTACATTTGAATTTTTTCATAAAATTTTTAATTAACATCACTATTTTAAAGCCTAAAAATGATATGCCTCAATCAAATATGTCCATGAGTTTCTAGACGTGCCTCTCTGCCAGCTATTGCTACACACTCACCACTTTCCCATCCGTCTTCATTACTGTCATCTTCATCTGCACTACTAGAGTTACTAGAATCTGCTTCTGAACTTTCCGATGGAGTATCCTGCAGTCGTGGTACACGTGAAGTAGACAACATGGATACTGTTCCGTCTATTGTGTCGTTTGAACTTAATACAGGTGACTGTGTCGCACCCAACCAACCTGGACCGGATGAGCCTCGAGGTACTTTTTGCATTAATAAACTCACCTAAACATGAACGTTTATGTAAAACGAGTTTGTCCAAAATCCATTTTAAATTAAAAAGAAAAAATAATTCAAAACTATAGAAGTATAAAACATTCTTATAACTGTTTTATCTTTATGGAACAAGATAATTTTATATCAAAAATATATTTTTTACCTTAAAATCTGGGTTATACAGTTTATTTTGTTTGTCCTTATGTGCATCGTCCAATTCCCATTTATCTAAAGTTAATGAAAGTGTCCTTATTTCACTGTCCAAACTAGCCACACTGGTACGATGTTTTCGTACGGCACCGGACAAATCGACTCCGTCTTGTTGCACCGTTATGTTTCCGTTGTCCATATGATCGTCGAGCACGAAATACGTATTGAACCAGAAATGAAAAAGTTTTTCTTTTCGCTTCATTTTCGGTTTATTGAAAAATTCTAATTTAATATCTCCTGTTAAAGGAATGCATTGATCTAAACGAATCGTTATGTACGGTAGCCCCTTTTTTAATTCGTAAACACTACTCGTAAAAACTTTATTACTCGATTCGGATATCGTGAACTGAAGATTACCCTGTCCCCCATTGAATATAGGTAGAGGTTCGATGTGTATTTCTTTAATAAAAATAGTCACTGGCACGTATTTTAAATTTTCTTGAACTAATCTCGCATAATAATTGACATATCTTCTTTGACTCGGTATCGTAACGCCTTTTCTATCGTGAGTACGAGTCGTGCCGTAGTGATTCAGAGCTTCGTTCGCGGTCGGATACTGTTTACTGTGGAGTAGATAACAGCAAACCATCGTGCCGGTTCTTCCTTTTCCGGCTTTACAGTGCACCGCCGCTACGTTACGATTATCGGCGCCGAGCCAACTGTGGACGTCTTCGCAGAACGGTTGAATCAACTCTATCTTCGGTGGGTTATGGTCGTCGAAGGGGTAGATGGCGACGCGTTGTTGAAACTTTGCATAATCATAT
Source organism: Neoneuromus ignobilis (assembly GCA_029203775.1). Classification (NCBI taxonomy): domain Eukaryota; kingdom Metazoa; phylum Arthropoda; class Insecta; order Megaloptera; family Corydalidae; genus Neoneuromus; species Neoneuromus ignobilis. The sequence goes on from CP092092.1 coordinate 39,504,267, forward strand.
GAACGTTCTGAACACAAATTATAAATTTTATAATGATCCTTATGTTTAGATTCTAAAAATTTTACAACATCATCTATATGATTTCTATAAACACCTTCTAATTTTTCAGCAGGATATCCCATTGCTATTAAGTTTTTTTTGATATCTATTAAAAAAGTTAAGGTTTAATTAAACGTACAATTTTATGTAATCGGTAATTTAAATACAATCGCATAAAGTAGAATCGAGTCATTTAAAAGCGCAATGAATATTTACAAAAGAACTAAAAAGAAATTTATTTATAAGCGTATCTCGTAAATCAAACAGTACATCGGAATTATCGCAGAGAAAGAACAAACGATACGGAGTACGAACGATACGATTTTCGTAATAAAACGCATCGTTTTACAACACGTCACATTCAAAGGATACAAGTTAAGTCGAGATTAAATCCATCCGCGGTATATCTTTTCCTTCGTTTACTGACCAGACCCTTGATAGGGTTTGTCATTTTCATATTTGATATCGTATTCGCCATAATCTCGAATGAGGCGGGGGGGCAAACACGGCCACCCCACACCCGTGATTCACTGTGAGCTTCTTCTGTCAGTATAGTCAGTACATTATTAACAATAATGCAGTATTTGTCTCCTAACAATTTTATCATAACAATAGATTATAATTATACATTATATTCACCTTCAGAGTTCATATTTAAAAATAATCAACACTTCTGATAATGTGTAAAATTAAGACAAGGATACAAGGGAAATAATGATGCAAAGACCAATTCCTATACCTTCAACAACAGCTACCTTCGTTCTGCGGCAACTTAAACATATGCCCATGTAAATATTTAAGAAACTCCACTAGTAGCATTTAACTCCATAACTAACATTTGAGCACTTATACAACACATAAACAAAATTTCAATAGCATTTGGCACCACTGACTATGCACTCAGCATAAAATTAAGAAATCTGTATAAAATAATTTTCTTTGCGTATGAAAATGTATTTTTCGTACATTTTCGATGCCTTTTAAGTATAAAATTATTCATAAATTATTCGACTTAAACTGAATGAAAAATGTCAATGCATGTCCTACATCCAACACGCTTTTTTATGAACCGAATACACATAAACTACTATAATTTGAAGATAAAAATGTTTTAAATGTATTTATACCACAACCACACTACAAATACCACATTATGCAAGTGGACTCCATATCGAAACGATTAAAAACGATATTAATCAACTATGGTAACGAAATATTACCAATATTTCTACAGGTTTATGTTCGAATACATAGGCCCATAGACTAATAAAAATCATCAGCATCGCCTTACACTTGCTTTGTCCTGTCGAGTTGATTTTTTTACCTCTTGATGTCGCCTTAATGCCGAAGCGGGAATTTGAAACATTTTAAATTTCATACTTTTTTTAATTGTTTCTTTTTGTTGTGAATATCGAACGCTTTTAAATAAAAAATATCAAATTCATTACCGATAACTATATGAACTATAATTTATATATGCATTTAATAACATAAATCTATTTATACATTTCGAAAAATTGTTCGACATGTGCGTTATTGAATTTCTTTTTGTAAATGGAAGTATAGAAATTGTATTTTAAAAAAATATTTATACATCAAAAATTAAGTGCTAATATATACAATTTTAATACGACTTACATAACAAATTATTTTTTGGTATTATGATAGTTTATATCACTTTTTATATCTTATTTTACTTATCAATACTTTGATGTCATTATCGATATACTCATATGTATATAATGTAGCATTAATTGGTACAAATCTTTATTAATTGACTTTTTTATCTGTAAATTTCATTGTTTTAATTTCATCAATAGATAACTTTAATTAACACATTTTTTTCAATAAATATCAAATAATAAAATGTATTATTTATAAATTTTATTAAAATTATTTTTAAACATTTTCAATTTAAAACATTTTTTCATGTAGTTGTATTATAATTACTATATGCAAATAATCTTATTTTAAAACATCGATGACGTTGCAAACGTTTTTCTTATAAGATTTTGACTTTGTACAATTTGTTCTTAAGTTTAATGTACACAAAAGGTTTTTTATATCATTGAATGACTACATCGAAAGACTTAAGAAATCGTGAAGATTTTTAAAGTGTGATTTTTATAGATTTACTATTGAAATTCATTTTTACAATTTTAAACAAAAAACATATGTAAATTTTATTACTATCTATGATACATAAATCAATATGCTTCGATTGATAAGTATTCATTTTCATAGAAATTATGTATTTTAGTTTCAACAAATTCATATTTATAAAATATCAACAGATACTTTTACATAAATATATATATTTTTTTGTAACAATAAAGTATTTCTAGTTACATTGCTCAATATAATTTATTAAAATTCTATCAAAAACGATACTCGAAAGCAATATATACTACTACAAAATGAAGTTTATATCCATATAAAACATTCAACTAAAATTCAAATTAGAAATTAAAGCCACGATCAATCGAGATCTATACGTGGAACCGTTATCGAACCGCAGTACATTTTCGATTCTTTCATTTTATTCAACGACGTTATCAGATCGTCCATCGTGATCGGCCGTAGAGCGTCGTGAAATTCGTCTTCCGAATCTCCGGACAGATGGCTTCCGGACGTGCCGGCTCTTTCTTTACTTTCGTTCTTCATGTAGTCGCGCACTCGATATACCGACGCGTTGCGACACAGCTCTCTCAAATCGGAACCGGAAAATCCGTCCGTCGACTTCGAAAGACGATGCAGATCGACGTCTTGGGCTATCGGCTCGTTTTCGAGTATCAACTGTAAAATCTTATGTCTCTGCTTCAGCACGGGTAAAGAAATATGGAAGGTAGCAGGCATACGTCGTAATATAGCACGATCTAAGTCTTGCGGACGATTCGTCGCGCCCATTATGATGACGGTGCAATTGGGATCCGTGATCAACCCGTCCCAGAACGACATAAACTGCGCTTTCATCATCGCCGTCGCCTCGTGATCGGTCGTGGTCCGCATCCGCAAAAACGAATCGATCTCGTCGATGAACACGACGCAAGGCTGTAACTTGACCGCCAGAGTGAAGACCGCAGACGCTAGTTTCTGACTTTCTCCGTACCACTTATCGGTCAACATCGACACGTCGAGATTGATGAAACTCGTGCCCGCTTCTTTCGCGGTCGCCTTCGCTATCAGAGTTTTACCGCATCCCGGAGGTCCGTGAAGTAAAACTCCTTTGGGCGGCTGCGTGAGTTGCGAATCCGCGAACAGTTCTTTGCGTTGGATAGGTAAAATCACCGTTTCGCGTAATTCTCGTATCAGATCGTCGAGTCCGGCTATATCTGCCCACGAGACACTGATATCTTGAGGATGTATCAAGTGCGCCGCTATCATCAATTCGTATTCAGATAATTTCTCGATTTGTAAAGGAGTTCCTAAGCTGAAATTAATTTCGTTTTAAATGTTTTACAAAAATTCGAGCTTGAAATCTTAATACTTACATGTGAATTGCATACATACAATACACTGAAAGTATTAAATGTTATCTATTGTATTTTAATATGAAATAATTGATAGTGAAATACCGTTTTAACTGTTCTTCTGCTTTTTTCCTTGCAGTTCGTTTATTTTTATTTGTTGGATCAATGTGATTCATTAACCATTTTAAACTAAAAAAGGTTACAGCAGACACCAACGACAATCTAACAACTAAACTAACAATTTCATTTCTTGTGAATGGGTTATGTTCCATTATCATTATTAAAATCAACTTATAGTGGATTGCAATTATATTCAAATTACATGTTTCTTTTTAATTGACTACGAAAGTACATTTAATGGTTACTTTTTTACAACAGTACTTCAATACACAAACTTCTAGACAATAATTAGCTTTTGCGCATGCTTCGATGTAGTACGTATTACGTTACTGCAGTCTATAACTTTTAACTCTATGGAATAAAAATAGAAATTTCAACATATATCAAATATTTTATACCCGATTCTACCAATTTTATTGCTTTAGAGGTATTATTTATATTTTACTATCAACAATTATTGTCCTTTTCTATTTTACAAAAAAAAAATCAAATAAAATTCTATGGATATCGTTGAATTCAAAATTTTAACCCTTTGACTGCCGAGGACTCCAAGTTTAAACACTTTATGGCATACGACTCATAGTTGCGATCGCTGCAGACGGAGTATTTTTTCACATTTCGCCTAACCTATCGAGATATACTGATGATTATAAAACGTGCAACTAAGTTTCATTTCAAATTTATATTTTAAGCAATAGAATGCTCATTTTTAAATCACATAAATACTTTATATACACATGTGACTAAAACTAGAGTTTAATAAACATAATGTAAATGTCGATTTAAAAAATTAATAAATCAAATATTGTATTATATAGATAAATAGATAGACAGGTATGTACAAATTAAAGATAGTTAATGTGTTACGACATTTTATGAATTCAATATAAAATAAATGTTAAATCAAGATTAAAATAAAACAAACATCGTAAGCATTTCAATATATTTATTACTCCACATAATGTATGTATATCAAAGTAAACAATTAATATATGTATTGATAATATTTTAACAATAAATCTAAAAGATATTACTTTAAAATTATTATTTAATTTATGAAATTAATATAATTTGGCGAAATTATTTTAAATATTAACATAAACGTAACGAAATGCATATTGAATTAAACAAAGTGAGAATAATGTAAGATGAATCAAATTTTATATTTTTTCTTGTCGTTTTAACAAGATATCAAAACAACAATTATATTTTATAAACGACTGAAAACTCAGTACTCGATTTTTGACATCTGTTTTATTGAATATGTTAAATTATTATCAGTAAAATATCTATACAGTATTTTTTTATTACATACATTTAGTTTTTGAATAAGACAATAGACGTCACTACAAAAATGAATAATTATTATAAACAATACACAAAAAAATTTGAGTTATTGATGGAATATACTTAATGGTATTTTAACTTAAATCACAAAATACTGTCTATGTAATTTGAATACAATGAAAAAATGTATTGATTATTTTTTTACGCTGATGGATTGCTATTTTTTATTTTATTTTTTATTTATTCAATGTTATGATTACTTTTTTTTATTCGTTCATTTGGCGGTCTATTATCAACGAGGTGAGAAATCAACGTTAGGAAATGTTTCATTGAGAAGTTTTTCAAATACTGAAGAAAAATGTTCAGTAATATCTTCAATTTCTTTATTAGGATGCACCTACATTTTCGGAATCATTCAGAAAATAAATTAATAAATACAAGTTTCAATTAAAATTAGTGTTCAATAATACTCAAAACTATTTATATTATTTTATAAACTTTAATAATTTATATTAACTTTTAAAAAACATATCAAATTGAAAAAAATAGTTATAAAATCTAAAAATTAAAAATGATGTTTATCTCGAGTATATTTTTATTATTTTTTAAAATGATAAAAAAATGGTTCAATTACTTACAGAGAAGAATGTATGAGCATTCTTAAAAACATTTCGAATATCATCAACAACTTCATACATATCTTTATATTTGCAGTCGTCTAATTTTTCTTGAACGTTAATAATGAATATTGGACTTTTCACAATTTGATAATAGTCCGAAATCTAGATAAATTTTACTTTTAATGAATTACAAACTTATTTATTACATTAATGCATATTCATTTACACACACACATGTATACATATATATATATATACCCAGGAAGAAACTCATGAATAGGAATGGATTGGAAGAGAAAAACATTGGAAAATGTTAAAGGAATCGGTCAAAGTGGAAAATTTTGGTAGAGGCTTTCATCCAGTAGTGAAGAAAAAGATAATGATGATGACTATTATGATATATATATATATATATATATATATATATATATATATATATGTATGTATGTATGTATGTGTATGTATATATTAATAAGACCTAGGAAGAGACTCATAGATAGATGGGACAGATATAAAGAAATTCGTTGAAATGAACCGGAAAAGAAGAACATGGAAAATTTTGGAAGAGGTCTTCATCTAAGATTGGATAGAAAGAAGCTGATATATATATATATATATATATATATATATATATATATATATATATATATATATATATATATTTATATAAAAGAAATAAAAATTAAACTAAAATGAATTTTATTTTAAAAAAATTCTAAATATTTTTCAATTGTATTAATCTACGGATTAAAAGCAATTTATTGCTAAAATTATTCTTTTATATCTGAATATAATATTTTACATTCGAAAAGATTTCAAATAATCTCATATGAATTTTAATATTTAATAAGAGATTTATTGTATGTATATGCAACATTCATGGAACATAGATGTATTTTTTCTTTGAAGTGACCGACAACAAATAACTATCAGCTAATGTTCTTTCCAATAATCTTATTTTTCTATCGAAAGTATTTTAATAACATTGTTTAATGTTATTTTTTATAGTTAAATACATATATATATATATATATATATATATATATATACATATAATGTGAATTAAAAAATACATAAAATCATGTAAAAAAGAAGAATACATACGTTGTTAATATCGACTTCGAAATAAAAATAACTCGAGTTGGACATTTTATACAATGTGTTCACAATGTTTTTAAATTTTTCTGATACGTTCCTCGTAAGACATCCTCGATATTTGTTGTACCAAGACGATATGTTCAACGTATCGATTTCTTTTTTCTGCGAGAATTTTTTATCGTTCGTGTGACTATTTTTGGCTCCAATTGTGCATTTGAACAATTTCGTATTCGATCGTTTCTGTTGCATATTCGAAGAATTCATGAACCGTTTTGCATTGTTCGTTTCTACTCTTTCGATTTTCGATTCGCGGTTCCTGTACTCTTTTCTCGTTTGTAAAGGTTTATTGTTAACTGATTTACTTCTTGTCAATGACTTGTGAGTCTTATAAGTGTTTCTATCGGAATGATTCGAGTTGTACTTATTGAATTCGTTTAAATTATCAGACGACGATGAAGAAAATGCAGATGATATCAACGATGATGATTTGCTGCTATATTTTTCACATTCTTGTAGATTATGGTTATCTAACGAAGACACTGTTGGATATTCACGTTTCACTATTTCAGAGGTATCGCATAAAATTACGTCCGAATCATAATTACTGTACTCGTCTATCGAGATTTGTGTCGATACGTCGATTTTTTCAGGCACATAGTTGAGTAAAAACACACTTTGAAAAGAAACAGCGTCTTCGGAATCTGCTGAAGAGAACGATTGATCTTTTTTCCCATTTAATATCAAATTTTTATATTCAGATGTTGGATATTTTGGAGTTTCTGGAACATCGACAGAATTTAATTTCAATAATGCAGAATGCATTTTTCCTTGAGGAGTATTTTTGAACGGGACAAAATCACTTTCGATTCTATTTCCGTATTTTGATATCTTCATCGGTTCACTCGCGTTGCCCATTTTCAGTTCACTGGCAACGTGCATATTTTTAAAAATCGACTGTTTCGTTAAACCGCAATGGTTTTGCGTTGGCGTTTTAAATGAATCGTTGTCTGATTGGATCGGAAGAGGAATGTTTGAAATATCTGTTCTGGGTTTAATTACCGGAACCATGTTTTTTAGTTCAGGGACAGCGTAAGAACCAGGTTTTATATATTTTTTTGCTAAATCTTCATCGTCACTATCTATTTCATTGTTATAAGTCGGTGGTTTTATTATACGGTTTTTGCTATTTTCTTTCACGCTTGCGCCGTTTTTTGAAATTAACGGCGTACTCGATGATTGCATATTTGTTGTCTTATTAGAAAATCGAGAATCTGATTTAAATTCGTTATCGTTCTTCGCATATTGACGATTTAATCCAGTTTCTTTTGATTCCTCTTCTATTCTACTCGAAGGGAACATTCCAAAAGGAACAGTATTTTTTAAACATTGTTCCGAGTTATAGAGAGGAGTACTGTGAGCTTTCGGACTCCATTTACCTCGACTGTTATTGCCGAGTGCAATGAATGTTTCTAATATATCCACCGATAATTGTATAGATGCTTTTTCCCACATTTCAAACGATGTTCTAAGTTTCGGGGAATACAATTTTTCGATTTTATTAAAAACTTCCGATTTCTGTCCGAGATATCCTTTGAGTAAATACCAGATGCTCGTTAATCTTGTAAACACAAATATATAATCTTTTGTAGCCCAAGGAACGCCTTGTGAATGGATATTTCGATGAGTGCAATGAGGTGTCATTACAATGTTTTTAGTTTTTTCACATAATCGTTTTATATTTTTGAAACATGGAATATTTTGATATTTAGTTGCAATTTCTTCCCCTGTGTTCAAGCCTTCGATTATCAGATCGACGAATTCTCGATCACTGAGAGTATCGAATCTGGAAAATATTTCATCTGCTCGTAACATATTATTATTATTGTTGTTGTTAGATTTGTTTTCTTGTATTTTCGGACAATTAAATTCTCCATTAACGATTATATCTTCGTTCGATACTCGTTTTGAATGAGACTTTTCGCAATTATAGATCGGTGATTCGGCACAATCGATATGTATAATGTTTTCCATTTGTTTTGGCACGTTTACGACATTTTTGCAAAGTTTTAATTTTAAATTAGCACGATCCGAGTTCATGCATCCATCGATATTTAATTTATTTTCTGAAACGCTATTCGACGTATTATTTACTATATTTTCAGTATTTGCACTGGTAGCACTTGATGTTTTAGGATTGTTTAAAAGTTGACTAATCCCATTTTTGTGTTGACACGTTTCTTTTATATTATTATTTTGAGTGGCCCTAAATTGATTTAATTGTCTATGATCATAACTTATACTACAACGAATACACGTTTCTGATGTTCGTTTCTGACAAGATCGATCGGTATTACAAGTAGTCGGGTTCGATTCTAGTGATAACAATGCATCGTGGATCTGATAATTATTTTGAGCTAAATTTTGATAGGATCGTCCGTCCCTCGGCGGTGGCTCGAATAATAATGAAGGAGTCAATGCCGATGTAGATGGAAGTGAAGCATATCCGATCGGAAGTGATGGCGGGTAATGAATGTTCGATTCCGGTGGAATGTTCTGATAATGAAATTGTGTTATCGACAAATATGAAGGAGCTACTGAATTTCCACGATAAAAACTCGTATTCGGAGATATCACATTTGCAGAAGTGTAATTTATTAAATGACTAGCGATCTATAAAAATGTTTGTAAATTAATTTCAAATACTTTTGTTGTCAAATGATCTACAGCATGACACAAATCAACTAAGAGAAAAATCGTACATTAAAATATCACCAAGTCGAGAATCTATTGCAAATGTCAAATTTCTAATAAATAATTAAAATGTATTCGAATGACCACATATTATCATTGTTCGTTCATAGGAATATATTAAATTACAATAAATCATTATTGTGCAGAGAATTATATTATGTTATAAAACACATTTTAAATCGACACATCATTTAACAAATAGTTTTTAAAAAATAATTATAAGAAAACAAATCAGAAATCAGTTTATAAGGCATGTATATATTTTAATATAACTTAAAAATAATCGAAATAAAACATAACAATACACATATTCTTTATTTCTTATTCACAATAATAAATAAATCCAATTAAAATTCAGAATTAAAATATTTTAAATGTAAAGTGCTATTTAAAAGTTGAATTATTTTCTATCGACAAAGAAAATATGTTCGTTTATTACCAACAAAGTTATAATTTTTTTATGTTTAACATACGTACGTTTATATTAAATTTGAAAATAATATTCGTAACTGTATTTACCTGTTCGTTTACATTGTGTGTTGTATTTGGCGAATTTGCTTTTTGATTTTCTAAACTAATACAGAACTGATGCACATTGTTCGGAACTTGTTTATCTATTTCTCTTTCTGATATGTGTAATAAATTATTTGAATTTGTTTGTTCTAAATTATTTGTTTGTGAACTAGACGGAAGCAACAATTGTCTGCTAGTTGAAGACTGATTGTATGAATGTGGAGATAAATTCACCGACTGTTCGAATGAGTCACATAAACGTTGTGTTGATTGTTGATGCCATGAGGATCTTGCTAAAATAATTTGAAATTGATTGTTTGTGAAATAATAAAATAAAAACTACAATGTTTGTTTATTGATAAAAAAATATTTTTTTTTATATAACATTATCGATGATTTGTATAAATCTTACTTTTGAAATATGTTTTAAAAACATATTTCTAATTAAATATGATTATATATAGAATATATCAGATGATTAAAAAATATGACCGTTAAAAGTAAAATCGAAGGTCTTACCTTCATTATGTTTATGCGATTCTTGAAAAGTGTTTGATTGATTTCTAAAAGAAATATTCGTCGATTTACATTGTGAACCTCTTAGCGAAGATTCGTTTGACAAATTTGCAACATCTGGAGAAAGTCGATCTCCATTTCCACGGCCGAGCGATAATGAATTATTTAGCATAAGAATATAATCGCACAACAAATGAATCGTAAAAATATATAAATATCAAATTAACTATAATAATGTATTTCACTTTTACACCTGAAATTTGTTTTGTTTTTTATTTTATAAAAGAAATTTCAATTGTTCGTCGGATTTAATTTCACAAAATAAGACATTAATAAAACACGTAATCGATTCAAGAATTTGAAATTTACCTGCGAAAAATCGTTTATTTGCACGTCGGGTATAGTGTGCATATTAAATTGACAATTAGTCTTGTGCATCCACCGACACATTGATCAATTATCTACCTGATAAATACTACTAAGTACAGCAAGATCAGGCGATGCTTTAGTACATAAAACATATTTTCAATAATGATCCTTAATTAAAGTCGTGTTCATTTTTATGTTCCCAAATATTTTCCAGATTCAAAAACGCCTTTCAATGAAATTAAAGGAACAATATTTGTCACTAAAACAATTCATTTGTTTCATATGTATCTTTTTTTCGAAAAACAGCTGGCTTCGAAATGACAATAATTTGAGAATTTCAAATCATTTCACTTGCATTTTATAACAAATGTAATCAATCTAAATCATAAGTAAGTTATTATCTATGTTTATCTAACTATATACCTATCTACTTATCTATCTGTCTTTCTATATATATATATATATATATATATATATATATATATATATATATATATATATATATATATATATATATATATAGTACCGGACGAGAATGTCGTTTTTTTAAATAGAAAGTCAACTTAATATATATATATTGAACAACAAAAGAAGATATTAAAATAATGAGTTAGTGGGTAATAAAACAGACACTTTCAAGTATATTAAAAAAAATTAAAAATATGAAATGCTAATATGAAAATAAAAAAAAAGATAAATTCGACATGTATCCATACAACCTTTTTAACAGCATTATATTATATAACTTATCAAGTAAAATTTTAAAAATATGTTATTTAGATTTTATTTCTTTCTTTATTACTTATTTATTTTCGCAGTAATTATACAAACTTGTAAATAAAAACCATATAAGCCAAACTATATACACATGACTATAAAATGATGAGCTGTTTCCGGCAAAAAAAATGCAAAAGGCCTTCGAACAACAATAATTATATAGTAGTGTCATTTATTTATAATAATCGCTAAATTATTTATATATATATATATATATATATATATATATATATATTGCAATTATTATATAAATGAATATATGATAAAAATAATCTACACGACAGAAACTTATTTTGTAATATAACTTTTTGTAATTCAATATAAATGCAAGTTCATGATAATTATATTGATATTTATATTATTTATGTGCTATTTAATAGTTAAAAAGAAATTGATTATTTTAAATAATTCTTTATCATTTTAAACGTTTTTTTTTAATCATATCGTTTATAATAACAATATGTATTAGCAACAAAATGAAATACTTTTCTTTTTTTATTCTACTAGTGTTAAATGTGTCTAAATATTATATTTTCTTAAAATGGAAATATATATATATATACATATATATATATATATATATATATATATAGATGGATGTAAAATATAAATGAATAAGTATTTAACCTACATTTGTAATTTAAATTATACATAAGACAAATGAAATTACTTGTCTTTGATTTCATTAATATTTTAATGTATCAAAAAACGTATTAAATCTATAAAAAATACAACTTAACAGTAACAAAAAATGTTGTTATTGAAATAAAATAAATATTAACTCTGTATATAAATATGAAAAATATTAAATTTATATTTACATATGTACTAAATATGATACATTTTATATTGAAATTTCAACAAGTTTTGTAAAAAATATTTTTGTCTTAAATATGACAATCTACAATGTACTAATTTGTGACAAAATATTTTTCTAAAACAAATCTTTTTTAGCAAAATTAAGATCTTTTTTAATAAATTTAATTATTTATATTTTATATAAATAAATTGGAATTGAGCATGAATAAATTTTATAACAAGGTTTATTAATAATCACTTATGATTTATCTATAATTACTTTGACATAGTTGCTAAAACCCATACACTTTCTATAGAAAAACGATCTTGTCTTTCTTAGTTTATCTTGTTAATAATAACAATTCTAAATTGTGAAATCATCTTATTACTAAATAATTTTCTTTGTGCATGTGTGTATGTAAGTAGGTATGTATATATATATATATATATATATATATATATATATATATATTATATCTCCCTTCCGCTTTTTTTTTTTTATATTTTTTTATTTATTTTTGCACATATATTATATTAACCTAATATATATATATATATATATATATAATATTATTAAATTTGATCTTAAATTATTGACCTTTAATGAAAACAATCACCATAAAAATCAACTTTAATTTCGTTATCATTTAATTATTATATTTTTATAAAGAAAGATAACCTTTTTCAAAAGATTAAAATTTCGAACGTGTCTTTACCTTGACTTAATTTCAAATAAAAAAAACTTGTGACGTTAATGAATTACAATAATTTTATATTTAACTATCTGATAATTCTTAGTATTATTTGTTGTATTTCTTATATATATATAATTTTGTTCAATTTTCCATTTCATTACATTTCTTTAAAGCAAATAAAATATATAGTAATCTGTTGTTTTTTATGTTAATAAATGATATACTTAGAATATAATTTTTTTTTTAAATTTTATACAAAAACATTTTTCTTCATTTTGATCTTAAATTACATTATAATGTTAAACTATGTTTATCAATTACATTTTTATAATAATTTATTTCAATTAAACATATTTTTATAATGATTATTACAAAATTCAATAAATATCAAACATCTTTCAATATGTATGACTTTATATATATATATATATATATATATATATATATATATATATATATTATAATGTTTAGATTTGTATGCATAATTAATTAATCATATTGATAATTAAAGTGAGCATAGAGAATAAAAATGTAGATTAAAAATTGTCAAGCAAAATACAATAACTTAATTTTTTTAAATAACAATAATTTTTTGAATAAAATTTTCGTATAATAAATGTATTAAAAAAATACAATAATTCTATGCATATTTATGTAATTTTTTCACTTTATGAAAACTTACATATTATAAACTCATATTAAAAACATGTCATTAAAAATTTAATTATAAACACTTAATGAACTTTGAAATCATATAAACATAAATTAAATGTTATACTATTATTTATTAATTATATTTGTTATCAGTATAATGTACAGTATTTAACAATAATTCAATGTGTTATATTTAATGAAATGTTACTATAATTTTATATAGCACAATGCAATCAATTAGTTTCATTTTTGTTAAATAAATAAATTGCATTATTTACTTTTTATAATGAAACAAGTTTTGAAATGTTGTTTAAGTAAACTAATTTATTGATTTTTTTCTGAATAGCTATACACAATATTAACATTGAACTTGTAATAATGATTGCAGTAATAATACTACTAATGTATATATTTTCTTAGTATAAGAATATCATTTTTAAATAAGTACTACAATATTATTTTTAAATAATATAAGGAACTTAATTGATGCTATTTAATCAAATATAATATTTAAATATATAATAATAATAATTTTTAATTTGCTACAATGCTAATCCTATTATTACAATATCATTTAAATAGAAAGTCAGTACTTGTTTATGTGTTGTAATAATTCATGTACTTATGTATGTAACACTTTTTTTTAATTATAAGGTAAGATTTTTAAATATTTTTTACAGTTTATTTTAATATCATCATTTATATGTACGAATGATTTTTTCCTGTTAACTGTCAAATATCAACTAATCATTTTACTCGGTCAAGGACATTGTTTGTTTTAATATGAAAAAAAATCCATCTAGTACTTAATTTCTAACCTTTTTCCTTAATAATATTTATTGAAAATAGAGCATACATATATTTATAAAGAGAAATTAATTCTAAGAAACGGTTTTTAAATATTCCTTTGAAAAAGATTTGATACAAGTTTAATTTTATTTCGAAAGTGAATTACAATCAGTTCAAAAATGTTTAATGAGGAAAAAATATCTGAAATGTATGTAATTTATAAAAAAATAGTTTAAGAATAATACATAAATAAAATATTTGTTTATTTTTTGAATGATTAAATAAATATTACAATTAAACTTATATCTAGAATAAATAATGATTTTATTCATATTATTTGATTTGTAAATTATAGAATTTATCAAAGAAATACTTTTGAAATATATATATATAGTATATATATATTATTAATAGTTCCAAATGTTAGTAAAGAATCCAGAAATTAAACATATCATTCAATTGAAGAAATTCTTTAAAAAAATGTCAGTTTTATAACAATTTTAATTTTAAAATTAATAATTAATTGAGTATATATTTATGTTCATTAATAGGTATTCCACAGCAACATTTTAATAATTTTTAAATTTAAACAAGAAGAACATTTAAATCAAGTGATAATAAACAGATTTAATTACAATTTAAATTTGAGTTTTGAATTCTTTCATGATTATATAATTTGAAAAATTTAATTTTTATTTACAACTAAAGAAACTGAAACTTTATAAAAATCAACAAACATGTTTTGATATATTTTATATAGATGTTGAAAAATGTTTATAATATCAATATAAAAGGTGTGACGTCTAGATTTGTATTTTATTAAAAAGAAACTATGCACATGTTTCTTTCTAATGAAACACAAATCTAGGCGTCACATTTGAATGACACTTATATATATTTAAAAATTGAATACATGTAGGTAAATTATTGTAGTTTATATATATTATTAAATAAAAATATTAATTGATTTATTTTTAATTTTCTACAAAAATTCAATTAACATTTCAAATGAATTCAATGACATTTACGAATAAATTTTATGATAGCACTTTATCAAAGATGTATAAAAAATATTTGTCTTTAGTATTGTTTTATTCCATGTTATAAGCTGTAAAGAAAATCGAGAAACTGTTCAAATAAGAAGTACAGATATCATCATTAAATAAGATTAACACACCGAGATAAAACCATTAATAGGCCAAAATAACATAATGAAAAGTAAATAGCAACAAAGTAAATTACCAGCAGTGTCTTTAAGACAATTAGACGTTTATTGAAAGCAGTACATTCTCTAATCCGATGACATAAATCATTATTATGAAACGTGCACACCTGAGAAATGAAAACGCCTGAACTATTTCTAATGTTGTACCTGAACTATTTACATTTTCTTAAGTAAGTTATTGTTTACTATTCGTGTCTCTTTCTAATATTTGTGCACATATTTGCTATAAGTGTAACATTTGGAGGAACATTAATTACAATACATGCATACTAACACATTTGTACACACAAACTTATATATAATTTGTATAAGCGAATATATAGTACGATATGCCGTCACACACACACACACACATATACGTACATCATATATAATATATGGTATTTTCGAATTCGATTTTTAGTATCTCAATGTTGCTGAGAGCGCAGATACCTGTTGTCTGTTTGCAAGACTTAAGTTATTTATTAAGTGTGTTTCGCAAGTGTACACAGTCAGTATATTTGCGTTAATTGTTGGTGCTTTATTTATAATACCACCTAATAAACTAATTATGGTTATTATTCACATTCTGTTATCTTACCTCTAAAAAAAAAAACTTAGTGTTATATAATTTCATAAATTAAATCAGTTCTTTTCTCGTAATATGCATATAACTTACGCTTGTATTTTTTCCATAAATATTATTTGTGGTTAAAATATTAACAAATACATGTTGTGAAAAATACACGGTTTCTTTTACAAAAAAGGAGAACAAGTGGAATATTATTTATGTAAATTTGTAAGTAAATAACCATACATGTACTTGAAAACAGTATATATTAGAATGTATTTTTTTTGTTTGTTGTTATTACACGTTTGTACCTGAAGATTACTACTTCCCAGAAGTTAACATTTTCTATAACAGATATATTTATTTTTAATATTAAAAATAAGTTACATTTTTGAAATAATTTTAATGAAAATTACTTTATATTTCTTTCATAAAATTATCTTTGGAGATTTTTAAAAAATGTGATTTTTTAGATTTCATTATTTTTCGTTCGTTTGTTAATTATATTCATTATTACCCAAAATGAATTTAATTTAGAAATTTAAAAAATCAGTGGATTTAAAAATATTTACATCTCTCTCTCTCTCTCTCTCTCTCTCTCTCTCTCTCTCTCTCTATATATATATATATATATATATATATATATATATATATGTGTGTGTGTGTGTGTGTGTGTGTATGTGTATGTTTTTTAAAAAAATGTATTTAGATTTTTTAAAAAAATGTGATTTCTCAGATTTTCATTATTTTTCGTTGGCTTGTATTATTATTTTTTATTATATATTATTTATTATATTTATTTGTGTGTGTATATGTTTTTTTCTAAAACTGTCCTTGATTTTTTTAAAAAGATATGATTTCTCAGACATTCATTATTTTTCATTGATTTTTCTTATTATTTTTTATTAATGAATTATATTTATTTGGTGTGTATGTTGTTCTTTATAAAATTGTATTTGATTTTTTGAAAAAAATGTGATTTTTAGACTTTTATTATTTTTCGTTATTTTTTATTAATTAATTATATGTATATGTTTTTTTATAAAATTGTCTTTGGATTTGTTTAAAAAATGCGATTTCTCAGACTTTTAATAGTTCTCGTGTGTTTGTTAATTATATTTATTATTATCTTAAAATGTATTTAATCCATGAATTAAAAATAGGAAGTAGATTTACAAATATTTATATCTATTAATCAACACATTCACACGTATAAACACATACACACAGATATATATATATATATATATATATATATATATATATGTGTGTGTGTGTGTGTATTTATGTTTTTTTAAAAATTATCTTTGAATTTATTTCAAAAATGGTTGTTGAGATATTTATTATCTTTTGTTAGTTTATAACATTTCTTATCATCCAAAAATGTATTCAATCGACAAATCAAAATAGGAAGTAGTTTTATAAATATTTACATCTCTCTCTCTTTCTCTTTCTCTCTCCATATACACACACACATATATATATATATATATATATATATATATATATATATATATATGTACATCTATATCTATTTAGTATATCTATATTTATATATATATATATATATATATATATATATATATATATATATATATATATATATATATATATAGATATAGATATAGATATACTAAATAAATTATAAATAATAGTTTACAGTAGGTTTTAAATTCAACACGTACTATATTTCCCATTCTAATAAAGTAAAACTTTCTACTATATAACATTTTAAAAATAACTGAAAATTAGAATTAGTATTTTTTTAAAGTAAATTTTTATATCAAAATAAAATATATTTATAACAAAAAATATATAATATATAAAATAAACCTTTGATTATTTTTACATAACATTAAAGTTTGTCCAGTTTTTAAATAAATATATAATTATTTGTTATAAGTATATTATTTTTAAAAATTTTATAAATCTATATAACTATTGTAATACAAATGTCTTAAGAATTTTTCTCGATCAAGAAATTAACAATTATTAATCAGTTAACATTTTAATCAAATATAATTTCGTAGTGGATTAAATTTTTTCGTTCATATTCGTTTTTTATTTTAAAAAACGATAATAGAAATATAATTGCAATATTAAAAAATCCACAAATAAAATATTTGTAACAAATTAAGAAATAATCTTTGAGAATAAAAATAACCAGGTATTTTAAATCTTCAAAAAAGTTCAATCTGTATAAAGGATATTTTATTAATAATTATTTAAAATAATAATATGTTATACATACTAATTTTTTTTCAAAAAAAATTTTAAGCTCTTTAACATTTTTAACAATGATTATACCTTTGTATTTTTGAATTTATAATTCAATATTATTTCTTGTATAAGAGTACAATAATAAAATACAACCATTAATGTTGCAGTTTTTTTTAAAAAAAAAATCATATTAATTAAAATCAAAATGAATAGACATACATTTCTAATATTTAATAGTTTATAATAAAACATGTACAAATATTTGAATGTTAATGTTATCGAACGTTATCTTGTTAACTTTTAATCTTATTAGGTAAACTAAAAAACCAACAAAAAAGAAACATTTATTTCCTACAAATAAATCACAGGAATCAGATTGTGGTTTTATATAGTAATAACACATACAGTTATCATATTTTTCAGTACTGTTATCAATTGTAATATTAAAATATATTTTTGTATGTATATAAATATGTATGTGTTTTCGAATTAATTTGCCATTTCCTTAATAATGATTTAAACCATCACCTCTCATTCTGTGATAAAATATATGAATGTGATATGTTATATTACTTTTATAAATAATTAATACAAATAATAAAATTTTGAGTAATTTGTATATATATATATATATATATATATATATATATATATATATATATATATATATATAATAAGTTTTAACCGTTATAAAAATTATTTTATTTGTTGATAAATACATACATATATATTTTTTATAAAATTCTTGATACTATTTATTTATTTAAATTTTCAAAGATAGGTTATTAAAAAATAAATGATTACATATTATAGTGGGTGGTGAGATAGTGATTGATATTGCTTTAAGTTAACTTACTTCCGTTTAACTAAATTCTGTATTTAATTCGAACATTATTCATCTTAAATCTATTAAAATAATAAAAATGCTAAGATTTATACATTGTTGATATTTTTATTATTTAGTATTTTTATGTAGCTAAGTGCATGTTTATATAATTTGGAAGTTATTTTTTAAATTTTATCTTCACATTTATAACCAAATACACAATCATATTATTAACTATGCACGTTGTGTTTATATCAAATAAAACTTGTTTATTCAATTTTATCATTCGTTTTTTCTAACAACAAATTCAAATTCGACTTGAGTAATATTTGTATTCATATATGTGTATACATTAGTGATAACGTAAAAAAATGTTTATATAAGTAAAAATATTAATGAATACATTTGTGAGAATGGTTTTTTTTCTGATGTTTCAATTCAAAAAAAGAGAATAATACAAATCCAAGGATATCCGGGTATATTGTTGCTTTTGACAAGGAAGTTGTCTTAATTAAACACTTATTACGCACGTGTGTTAGATTTGTGTTTACTTTTTCGACAATGAATTATTAATAAACGTTGCATTTGTTGTTGTAATGAATTCGATTTCACAAAAATACATGTCAAGCAGCTTGACAGCTTAATTTTGTTTATTCCATTTGTATTTCACATTAATTCAAACACGTCAAATAAATTCTATTACAATTTTAGTATAAACATATATATATATATATATATATATATATATATATATATATATATATATATATATATATATATGTATATATGCTTAAAATTCTTAAACAATGATGTAATCATACAAAAAAAATATTAGTAAAATTAAAACTTAGGCATTTCAATAAAAGACAAAAGTATTTTTAAAACATTGATAATTTACATAATATTATTGAAATATCATTTATCTTTTAGTTTCATATAAAAAACAAGTCATTTATTTTAATAATATTTTATAATCTTTATGTTTTCATATATATATATATACATAAATAATCAATGTTTTTCTACACCTCATAATGACTAAACTAATTGCACGGTAATAAAAGTGTCACATTTAACTTTAACTATAAAACTACACAAATGGGACACGTGCTTAGATAAATCAATATATTAAAAATAATTATAATCTTTAAAAGTATTTATATTCCTTATAGCTCTTTAGGTATTTCTTTTTTTATACAGAAACATTATTCATTTTAAAAAATAAAATAATTATAGTTATCGATGTAGAAAGAATTTTAAAAGAAGAAATAATAAATTATTATAATTAATAATTTTTAATTCGAAAAGAGTGTTGTACTATTTGGTTTGAAATAGTGGCCAATTCATTTTCACATAAATGGATTATCATCTTTTATATCACAAGATATTTTAAAAGTATTCAAGTGAATAATAAATGATTATTGAACACTTTATAATAAGTTGTTGTGTAGGGGATGATAATTAATTTTTGTGAAAATGGAGTTAGGTATTTGAAAAAAAATAATATAAGATTTTTTTATAATTGTTCTAGGTCAATAATACTTTTCAGTTTCTCGAAACTTCGAAAATATGATTATTATTTAAAAAAATAAATATCATTTTAGTATTTTTCTGACCTTAGTTCTTACACATTCATATATTATAATTATTCGCTAAAAAATAACCTTTCTTTCATTACAAACTTTAAAAAGATTTTCTAAACAATAAATACCACATGTTTATTTCAAATACCACAATTCATTTCGTATATATATTTAAAACATTTTTAAGATAAGGATTTTTAATTAAATATATATTTCATAAATATGTAAACAAGTTATAAAAAAACTTTCTATTATAGAAAATGTTTTTTAAGCTTGATAGAACTTTAAATTGAATCCCTATTGAAAATGTTATCTAACCTAAAAAAACGTCTATATATATATATATATATATATATATATAAAATTAGTTTTTAAGTATCTCCCTTCCGCTTTTTTTTTTGAATAGCTGCGAAATTCAAAATAGAAGGCGGAAGGGAGATATTTGCCAACTTAATATATATATATATATATATATATATATATAGAGAGAGAGAGAGAGAGAGAGAGAGAGAGAGACGTTTTTTAAGTTAGATAACATTTTCAATAGGGATTCAATTTAAAGTTCTATCATTTTTTTAAAAAACACTATATATTTGCAATTTATCTGAAAACAGAATAGGACGTTATTTGATTAAATTTTCATTCGATTAAAAATAAAATCATAATTTTTTAATCATAAAAATTATTAAAAATCTAATGACTAAATTTTCATCCGATTAATCGACTGATTAAAAAATTAATCATGTTATTTTAATCGTTTTTTTTTAAAAAAAATGTAATCAAATAAAAGACATAAAAAACAACTAAAATCTCAAATTATTTTTCCCTTACCTATTCCTTCTTTTTCAGAAATGAATTTTATTTTAAAACAGAATTCATTTCATTTTACTGTGTTCAATGGGATTGAAAGTGTGAACAAAGCCATTATATGTTTTTCATTTTAATTTATTTACACATTTTTGTGGAAATAATTTAGAGATTATTATATTCATTAATAATCATTTAAAATGAAATTACATTAAGAATTAAAATTAAATTTTATTAGAAACTAATTATAATTAATTCAAACAAAATAATTCTATTTTAAATTTGATTTTCAAGTTTTAAATAATTTTTAGTAGACGATTTAATAAGTCGTATTCAACTAGTATTTAATCAATATTGTACAATTTTGAATTAGTAACTTCAAACGATTGATGACTAATAAATCAATCACAACTAATAATTAATTTATCAGTCATTGATTACAAATTGATTTGAAAACGATTAATTATAGATCAATCGTTTAATCAATCATTTGGAAAAATTAACGATCAATAAAATAATTGTACCTAATAATTAATTTAAAACCACTACCATTTTAGTTATTAATCGTTAATCGAATAATTTTTGTTTTACTCTATTTTCAAATAAATTTAAAAGATTGGATAAAATAAACATTATACTGATAACTTATTCAATCAAGAGATATTTCTTATGGTATTAATTCATTTAATTCTATAAAATATGAATCTTTTATAGGTAAAGATTTATCAACATACATGATCTTAATCAATATACATATCTTTGTATTGTGGTTTCCTAATTTTGTTATTTTTTAAAAAACAGGAAATTCCTACAAATAAACTAATTATTGCAAGTAGAAGTCACATTACTTTTTTTGCATATTATTTAATTGAAATGATTTGAATCATTATATCAAATTATCACATATTTTTGTTCGTAATAAAAAAAATTATAATACACACGCAGATGTTAAACATGAGGAAATGTTGATATTTGATTATATTTTATAATTATGATAGTTGGTAAAAATACTTTTATGCATAAATTGCATATTTTCATTGCATATTGCAAAACTCGTTGTTTACTTAATTGAAAAATGTATCTTGTTAATTATATTTGCTTTCTGATATAATTTTTGAAATATTATTAAATAATCATATCTTTGTTGAAAATAATACAATAATCTGTTTAATTTGAAAAAAGGTCGTCCTACTGAACAATAATACAAAAAAAATCTGTCATACAAATTCTTTTAAGAGAGCTTATATCAAAAATTGACCAGATACAAATTTACATTATTATTTTTGAAAAATTATAAATTTCATATAAATAAATTCATTTAACTTAACACCTAAACACTAAAATTTATTTCAATAGAGGAAACTTTTGTTATAAAAAAATAAATAATGTGTATAAATGATGATATCCAAGGAAATTCTTATTTATAAAAGTAATCGTTTATATTGACAGTATGTTTATATCAATTACTGTAAAAAAAGTAAACGAACGACTTTGAAATTTATTAAAAATCTATGTGGAAATAATGCTTTATAGACGTTTGATTTTTCATGTCTGTTGGAATTATTTATAGCAGTGATTTATTATTACAATTTTCTATATATAAATTATGTTTGTATATTTTATATATATATATATATATATATAACCATTATATCTGCCCGTCAATTTCTTAATGGGAAAATTTTGTATTAATTTTACGAATTTCAATTACATTGAAAATTTGAATACCTATTTGTACCAACTGTATGCCTACATGAATTGCTAAATGGTTATTAACAGACAAGCTAATCTACTTTAAAATGCATACGAGTTTACCAAGACTGGTTTCCCAAATTATTAACGCCTGTAAAAATTAAACGGCATTCCAGACTTAATCCAAATACTAATATTAAATTGATTCTTTTTAATCTTAAGCCAAATATTAATTATAACTGCCACTTATGTACAGTTTAGAAATATTTACATTATATTTATTTATTTTATGATTTTTTTTTTTGATTTTATGAAATATAAGATCATAAAACAATTTTTTTAATTATATTCAAATGTGTTTACATTTCTTTTAATATTAATTTAATATCTTATTATTTTTATTTTTTGCTTGAAGCAAGAAATCAAATAATTGTATTTTTTTCAATTATTATTATCTGATTGTCAAAATTATATTATATTATATTATATATATATATATATATATATATATATATATATATATATATATATATGTTTAATTATTTTAACAAGTTTTTAAGTTGAACTAATCTTCATTAAGTGTCATGTCTTCTGGTTCTTCACCATCCTTGGCACTACAAGCCCTTTGACCGGTTAATTTCTTTTCGTATTTTTTCTATCTTCTATTGGATTGTTTTACTTCATGGTTTCTGCATTTCAAGAATATATATATATATATATATATATATATATATATATATATATATATATATATATATATATATATATACACACGTGACATACATAAGCATTTATTGTCATAATTCACATGAGTAACATAAGCAATTTATTGATATAATTCAATGAAGTCGTTAAATTAAAAAATATATATTTAATTGAAAATAAATATAATATTCATTAAATTTATTCATTATATTTATTTTCAATTGAATATATATTTTTTAATTTAACGACTTCATTGAATTATATCAATAAATTGCTTATGTTACTCACGTGTGCCATGACTTATGTGCGCCAGTGTATATATACAGAGTTGGACATAAATTGACTAAAATTTTGATTAATAGTTGATCATAACTAAATTACATATTAATTATTAACCATTTTTCTCCATTAGTAGAATTTGTTAATTTATTTTCAAATTATTTTTAGCCAAGACTAATCACAAATTATTAATCATTAGTCATTGTTTGTACTAAGTGATTAAGTCTGAGAAAGAATAGGAAATGTAAACATTACTAACACCAATTTACACCCTTTAATCCTCGAATGTGTATTCTAAACCCTAAACTAATATTACACTCGATTCAACCTTAGACTGTCTTTGTAGAATACTGATTTATTTACTACCTATTTGCAAAATTTCTTACTCAAGAAATTCTTTTTGAAAATTTGTAAAAAATTCAAAAAATAAGATAGTTACTCAAACTATGTAACTAATGATTAACTATTTCATATTATTTGGATTGAAATCTAATTGACTAATTCAATTATTTTACATAAATGACTGATTTAGTCATTAGTCATTAATAATTGACCAATTTTAGATTATTTATTAATTATAGAAGATTTGTGATTAATATTAATTTTTTATTGATTATGATTTTGTTATTATCATTAGTCAAATTTGTTGATTGAATTTTAGCCTATTCTGATATATTAATTCTATTGTCAATTGTGTTGTATTATAATTCATATTAATTTACCCTGCAAAATAAAGTAAATATATCTGTTTTTCTTACACATCTATATATATATATATATATATATATATATATATATATTCATATACAATTTGAATATGAACAAAAGTTGCAATTACTTATAAATGTTCACTAAAGTATATTTAACACCTAGGACTCCGAATGAAAATAAATACAATACTACTCAAGTCAAAGATCGATCAATACCAGCTATTATCATTTTGTTAACTGTTCTATTATGTCTCGAATAAAAATTACAAAATGGACATTTGGATCAACAAATCTATTCATGGTTACCATAACGTTATTAATGACGATGATAGTTTGTGTTCGAACTCAGAATGACAATTTGAAATTACTGATTTTGCACAACAATGACATGCATGCGAGATTCGAACAGACGTCCTCGTTGTCTGGAGTCTGTTTGAAAAGACCGTGCTACGGGGGATTTGGGCGTGTAGCTCATGTAATACGCGAAGAACGTAGAAAAGCGAACGAATCATCAGAAGTACCACGAGTTTTGTATTTGAATGCCGGAGATACGTATACTGGTACTGTTTGGTTTACGGTCCATCGAGACGTAATCGTCAGCGAGTTCATAAATCTACTCGATCCTGATGCATTGGTAAATATGATGTATTTTTAACATAGATGAATTCAGTTTTCTATCTTTTTGAATATTATTTTATATTTTGGAGAAATATTAATTAAAGTATAGTATTTTTGAAGATTATTCTGTAGTTTATATATTTTAGAATTTTGGATAATATTCTTGGATATTTGGGATAATATGACATTTTTATATTTGTTTGTTTTTTATCTACATTTATTTTAAAAGATGTGTTGTTTTCTAACTTCATTAAACTATTTTTTTCTAAATACTTCAAACCAATTTTAACTTTTTAACACGAAAACAAATTGAAGTTAAAAAACATCACATCTTTCAAGTATGAAATAAATCAGTGATGTTTTAGAAATGAAAATTCATTACTTCTTACGTATTATTTTATAAACAAATTAATATTTTGTGAATATTCTAATATTCATTATACTACTATATGCATATGTTTCTTAAAAAAATAAACAAAAAATGTGTTTTAATATAAATTACATAAATTAATAGTCCCTAGGGAACCATGAATTTGATGACGGTGTAAAAGGGTTACTGCCATTCATCGAAAAATGTAAAAGTCCAATCGTGGCTGCCAATTTAGATTTTTCTAACGAGCCTGAACTACAAAAATCGAGTATTCAAAAATCAGTCGTACTTACTTTATCTACCGGACATAGAATCGGTATAATCGGTTATTTGACACCGGACACGATGTTTATTTCGAGTCCAGAAGGAGTGATATTCGAAGACGAAGTGACAGCGATTTTACACGAAAGTGAAAAACTAAACAGAGAAGGTGTTAAAATAATTATAGCATTGGGTCATTCGGGATTTGTTACTGATAAAATTATTGCTGAAAAAGTTCCTCTCGTTGATATTGTCATAGGAGGTATGTAAAATGCAATTATCTAAATATGTCGCCATATATAAATATATATGTACATTTTTTGTAAAACTATTTTGATGTTAAAAGAACATCATAGACTTTAATCACTTTATTGCCAGATATAACATATAATTAACACCCAAGTACAGAAATATTTATTAAATACAATAAAAATATATTTTACGATAATTTACTTTTTATAATTCAATATATACACATATTTATTTTGTTTTTTCTTCATTAATATCAATTGTCTTAAACTAAACCCTTTTTATTATTTAGGTCACACAAACACATTTCTTTACAATGGAATGCCACCGAGTGACGAAATACCCGAAGGTTTGTACCCAACAGAAGTAACTCAACCGAGTGGTAAAAAAGTGCCGGTCGTACAAGCATACGCTTATACAAAATATATGGGTCGTTTATCTGTCGAATTCTCTCCAAACGGTGATTTAATAGCTTTTACAGGCGAGCCACAATTATTAGATGAAACTGTGCCAGAGGCACGAGATGTTGTCGAGCATTTGAATAAATATAGACCTGGTATTGAAAATTTGAAAAAGATGGTCATTGGGAAAACGAAAGTTTTACTGGATAATAGAGCGTGTAGAATGAAAGAGTGCAATATTGGAAATATGGTAACGGATGCTATTGTGGAATATCATGTGTCTCAGTATGCTGGACTTTACTGGACGGATGCATCGATCGGTATGATAAGTGGCGGTGGAATAAGAACGTCTATAGATTTTCAATCTAATAGAGGAAATATAACAATGGCAGAACTGTTAGACGTATTACCTTTCGATAATCCAATAGTACGTGTTAACGTTACAGGTAAATAAAATAACCGTGAATACATTTATTTATTCCTAATTTAGTTATTACTACTTGGAACCGCTGTATTAATTTTTATCTTTTAAAACTTGATTCGGATCTAAACTTAGATATTTTTATTTTCATTGTGTATCTAAGTTTTATTAAAATTTGAAATTTCAGCTGACTTGAAAACCAATCAAACATACAAATTTCCAACGATTCAAGAACAAAAAAAAAACTATTTCATTTTCTAACTGATAATTTTACTTCATTGCACTTAAACATTAAGGGGATATTCTAGTCTAGAATTTCGAAAAAATCGATTTTTAGCATATTTTGAAAGTTTAGACCTTTAAGAATATGCCCTTAAGAGGATTTTTCGAAATTCGAATTATTTTCGGAGTTATAGCTATTTTTGTGACGCGCCAACCAATCCGGTCTGGCCGGAACTCCAAACTTTAAACGCGTTTTTCTCGAAACTGCTTTTTTCGACACGGTTGACGTGATATCTCAAGTTCTAATGGACCGATTTACTTGAAATTTGGTACAGAGCTTCCCAATATAACAGTGATTGCCCCCACCTAGGATTTTTTTGAAAATTTTGTTCTTTACTATTTTTAAAAAATTCCGAAAGTTGAAAAATAGGGTAAAAAATGACTGTTTTTTCACACTGCCGCCATTTTGCGAAAAAAAATTTTTTTTTAATTACCCTAGGCGGGGATACTACTACAACTTTCTTTTTCAATAATTTCAAAAAAATTTTTGTTTCACATGACGAGCCACTTGCCAGCCTGTACCTTTTTCATTTTTTTGTTTTTAATAATACTTTTTTATACTCTTAAAATGTCAATAAATAACTGATAAAAAATGGATAATAAAAATATTTGTTGATTTATTTTTATAGCACCCGAAAAACACCTAAAATTCGTGCATCTAGACTAGAATACCCCCTTAATCTCATCCACACAATTACTATTTCACTCCTGCTATTAATTCTCCATTTCCAGGTGAAGGTTTATATGAAATATTTGAACATTCCGTTAGAGGATACGACATTGAGAAAGACGGTAGATTTATGCAAGTCTCTGGAATTCAAGTAACTTATAATATCAACAGATCGCCAGGAAGTCGCGTCGTATCGCTAAAAACGAAATGTTCGCAATGTTCTGTACCATCGTTCAGTGACGTTGATAGATCTAAAACATATAGTGTCTTAGTATCTAAGTTTATTGCAGACGGTGGTGATGGATATGATACATTAAAAAATATTAAAATGAAAACCATTGAAGGTATCAACGACGTAGATTCAGTGGTATGGTATTTAAATAAATATAGTCCTATTTATCCTTCTGAAGAAGGACGTATAAATTTTTTGATAGATGAAAAAGTGGATAACGAAAAAAGAAGTAATGGGAATCAAATCACTCAACAGTACTTTATTTTAAGTATATTTTTAGCTTTAACATATACTATTAATAATTACTTAATTAAAATTAAACTTTAATTTAAATCAATGCAAATTAATTTATTATAAATTAATTCATTTAAAAATGTTCCATTTTATTTGAAATAAAATATTTATTTACTTTTTTTCTATTATTACCATCACGTACACACATACATACATATTTCATAGATTTAAATACATAGTGAAGTATTTTTTTTTTTAAATATATACATCTAAAAAATATAATACACGTCTCACATATCTCCAGTATTAAATTACACTTTGTTCAAATATCTTCTTTAAAAACTAATACTATTTTTTTATTAAATATTGTAGATGTTTAATTTCATAAATTGAGATTATAATCACAAAAAAATGATTAATAGTAACATTAAATATCATAAGTCATCCTGTTTAATAAATTATCATTCTATTCTCTTTATTAATTATTATATCTTTAAGTTTATTAGTAAAAATATTAATTAAATTTATATACAATTAAAACTAATCATATTTTAAAATAGTTTACATGTTACCATAAAATGTGCAAAGGAGCCAACTAAAAAAAATGTATAAAAATAATAGTTTTAAGTAATTAACTTTCTTATTATTGAAATTATTGAACTAATACAAAAAATCCAAATGAGAACGAAGGATATAAACTGATATTAAAGGTTACATCCTTCATCCTTATTTGGGTCATCCTATATATATATATATATATATATGCATAATTAAAATGCTAAAAATTAAATGAAAAATATAAAAATGCAAATAAAAAACAACAAACAGAAATGTAGAGTGAAATTTATTTAATATCTAGCAGTCGAGTGAAAATAAATAAATAAAAAAACATTCACATCAAATATCAATCATAATCATCTGTCATCATTTCATTATGTCTTCATTAAAAATCCCAAGATGGACGTCAGGAACAAAAAAACTATTTTCAATTATTACAATATTATTAATAACAATAACAGTTGGCGTACAAACGCAGGATGGCAATTTGAAATTATTAATTTTACACAACAATGACATGCATGCAAGAATTGAAGAGACGTCTACCTTGTCTGGAATTTGTTTTCAAAAACCTTGTTATGGTGGATTTGGACGTGTAGCCCATGTAATACGCGAAGAACGTAGGAAAGCAAACGAATCGACAGAATTACCACGAGTATTGTATTTAAATGCTGGAGATACGTTTACCGGTACTGTTTGGTACACGGTTCATCGGGAGAAAATTGTTAGTGAATTTATGAATATGCTTCATCCTGATGCAATGGTAAATTTGTGTTGTTTAAATATTTTTTTATATTTTTATTTATTTTATAATATATGTGTATTTTAATGAAATAACTTTACTGAGAAATTAAATAGATTATTTTCTTCAAAAACGAAATTTATTACAAATTGAATAAATTAATAGTCACTAGGAAACCACGAATTTGACGACGGTGTAAAAGAATTACTGCCATTCGTCGCAAAATGTAAAAGTCCAATTGTGGCTGCCAATTTAGATTTTTCCAAAGAGCGCGATCTCCAAAACTCAAATATTCAAAAATCAGCCGTACTAACTTTATCTACTGGACATAAAGTCGGTATAATCGGATATTTGACACCGGACACGAAGTTTATTTCGAATCCAGGAACAGTGATATTCGAAGATGAAGTGACAGCGATTTTACGCGAAAGTGAAAAACTGGATAGAGAAGGTGTTAAAATAATTATAGCGTTGGGTCATTCAGGATTCATTACTGATCAAATTATTGCTGAAAAAGTTCCTTTCGTTGATATTGTCATAGGAGGTATGTAAAATTCAGTTATCTAAATATGTCATCATATATAAAAATATTGATTTTATATTTTTCGAAACGCACATCGGTATATTGTTGGCATAAACAAAGTAAATAATAAATAATTATTGAATAATTTTTAATATGTTAGGGTATTCGGGACGAAACATCATTTGTGTGAATATAAAAATACATGTTTTTCGTAAATTTTTTACAAAAAATTAAACATAAAATCTGATCATTTTATCAATAAAAATGATATAGAATGTATATATATATAATCTAAATTAATAAATAAAAATATTTTATATTTACATTTTTCTTTTATAATACTAATATGCAAAATTAAAAGCTAGATATTTTTTTGAAATATTACTTCGCTTAGGCCACACAAACACTTTTCTGTACAACGGAAAACCCCCAAGTATCGAAACACCTGAAGGGTTATATCCGACAGAAATAACTCAACCGAATGGTAAAAAAGTCCCAGTTGTGCAAGCATATGCTTATACAAAATACATGGGTCGTTTATCTGTCGAATTCGACTCAAACGGAGATTTGATATCTTACAAAGGACAGCCTCAGTTATTAGATGAAACTGTGTCAGAAGAACGAGATGTGATCGAACATTTAAATAAATACAGATCCGTTATTAACGTTTTAAAAAAAGAAGTAGTTGGTAGAAATACAGTCTTACTCGATAACAGAGCTTGTAGAGTAAAAGAATGTAACATTGGAAATATGGTAGCAGATGCCATTGTAGAATATCATGCGTCTCAGTATATTGGAAATTATTGGACTGACGTGTCAATTGGTTTAGTGAATAGTGGAGGATTGAGGACATCTATAAACCTTAAACATGATAACGAAAATATATCAATGATTGAAGTACTAAATGCATTCCCTTTCAATAATCCAATAGTACTTGTTAATCTCACAGGTAAATAAAACAGATGCTGTTTGTTTTATTCATGTCTTTTATAAATGTATTCAGAACGGTTTTATTGTTCTCTGTTTTCGGATATAAATCTATTTTCATACAGATTTTATTGCTTTTATCATGCGTTAAAAGTTCAGTTGTATCTTGCAATTTCAACTAATCCAAATTTAAATCTTACAAAGGATTTAACATTGAAGTAAATCTTTTCAAAACCATAAATAGTAAGATTATGGAAATGAGACAATTTTATTTTCAATTATAAGTAAATCTGATCTCACTCCTCTATCGTTTTACCAATTACTCACTTCCAGGTCAAGATTTATATGACATATTTGAACGTTCAGTCACGGAATACAAAGACAAAAAAGACGGTAGGTTTATGCAAGTTTCTGGAATTCAAGTAGTTTATAATATCGACAGACCAAACGGGCAACGAGTTGTATCGCTAAAAACGAAATGTTCATCATGTTCTGTACCATCATTTAAAAAGGTCGAAAATTCAGAAACGTATAATGTATTAGTACCTAAATTTATTGCTGATGGTGGTAACGGATATAACACATTCAAAAATACAAAACTTCTAAAGATTGTTGAAAAAGTCAACGTTGTAGATTCGATTCTATGGTATTTAAAGAGATATAATCCTGTGTATACAGCTGAAGAACAACGTATAACTATATTGATGAATGATAGATTTGTTACAAAAAACGGAAATGATAAACAGTACGCTCAACAATACTTATATATAAATATAATTTTAGCTTTTGTGTATATTTTTAATAAATATTTGTACATAAATAATCACCAATTTTAATATAAACCGTTTAATTACATAAGACACATCTTTGAACAATTCATCATTGTATTTTGTTTAGGAATTAATATTCTACAATATTGTAAAAATATCAATTAAATAAATTCCTATTCAAAACAATTTTTATTTTAAAAAATTTCAGAAATTATATTTTCAGATTTATATATATATATATATATATGGGGGGTGGGGCAAATGAGACCGAAAGGATTAGACTTACATTTACTTGCTTATTATTAATTACAATTTTTTATTTAGTTTATAAGTAATTTTTGTTTTCATATAAGTTTTTAATTTTTTTCCTGTCACTTGTCATTATAAACTATATAAAAAATTAAATTCAATAACTGAAAAATGTTTCTCAATTTATATAGTACAATATTTTATTTTAATAGAAAACTGAATTGTATTATTACTTTTGTATTTTTCTCTTGTACTATTTTATTATAAATTTGTACTGTATTGTATTAACTATCCTTCAGTTTATTTGGGATTTTCCTATATATATATATATATATATATATATATATATATATATATATATATATATATATATATATATATATAACAACAATAATATTTAACAAATTAATTCGTATTTTTAAACATTATTATTCCTTAAATAGCACAAACATTATCAAAAATATAGACTACGATATTAAAGGTATATAATCTGATATTGAAATCTTATATGAACGAATTTATTTACTGAATTTATGTTCAATATAAGAAAATATTACTCAAATCTGAGACTATTTTATGTTTATTCTTCTTCCTAGCACTGTTTATTCAATAGACAAAA
Organism: Neoneuromus ignobilis; assembly: GCA_029203775.1. Classification (NCBI taxonomy): domain Eukaryota; kingdom Metazoa; phylum Arthropoda; class Insecta; order Megaloptera; family Corydalidae; genus Neoneuromus; species Neoneuromus ignobilis. The sequence continues at coordinate 39,537,486 of CP092092.1, forward strand.
CGTAGCACACTGGCAAAATAGATACCATGCTTTCACTTGAAGTATTTTCAAATAGGTGGCAGATGTAGTCAGTATTAAATTATCTTCTTCTAATATTAGGATGGTTCAAATGGTACTAAATGGTTTAGACATAATATTTACTTGTTTGTTACCATTTACGATTTTTTACTATCCTTCAAAATCATTTAAATCTTTGTCTAGTTAGTGGAGGTTTTCAGTCACTAAAAAATACAAATATTATTGTTAGTTTTGAAAATGTGGCAAATTCACTTCAACACAAATGAATTATCACTTCTGACACCATAACAGTTGTCAAATGTTCAATAATTACTTATTATTTACTTTGTTATTTGTATAAACCCATTGTTGTAATAAATAATAAAATGAACAATAAATGATTATTGAACACTTTATAACATATTTTGGTGTTGGGGGAGGGGGGGGATTAATTTGTGTTAAAAATAAAATACAGTGTTATATTTATTCTATAAATGTGTCATTAGCTTGATTTTTATTTAATTTCTTGATTTTATTTTCAAAAAAGAATAATTTATTCTCTTAAATTTATATAAAATCTCATAGTATTTTTGACTCAATATAACAAATATATATATATATATATATATATATATATATATATATATATATATATATATATATATATATATATTGAGAGAGAGAGAGAGAAAAAGTTAAAAATTATGTATATTTGGAATAATTTATTAACAATAAAGGAATGTATATGGAAAAGTGAATAAGAGATTAAAAATGAGATTGTGTCAGTTTGAAAAAATCGTATATTATAAAATTGAATATTCCTCTATATTTAAAAAGAAAAGTTTTCATTTAGCAGTGAATAAAAAATGGATGCTGATATAAACATATAAATATTTATAAATAAATGATTGTCAAATAATACAATCAAAAAATTAATTATTTTGTTCAAAAATCATATTTTTTAAAAAAAATATCTACAATATAAATTATAATTATATTCAATTTGAAACTATCATACATAAATAATATTATTGAAAAATATTGCCAGATTCCAAAAACATATTGAAAATCATTGATATTCTTGTAAAGTAATTATTTATATAAAAAACAACAACGCGTTTGCTGTAAAATAATATTAAAATATACCTTTTTATGTTTGAATCATGCTACTTGTGAAGAATTTCAAATAAATACAGTATTCAATTTCAATTCTGATACATCTTTGTGTACGAAATGAAAATTTAAATTAAATCATAGCACTGAAACAACGTACGAAAATTACGATCAGACACATATCAATCACACGTTAGATAATTCGCAATATATAGATGATTTTTATGTTTCTGTATTATCAAATACACATTAAGTATATATTTTAAAAAATAACTCTTTGATCTATGCATTATTTTATGATTGGACGAACGTATCTCTTGATATTGATTAACAATTGTATTTTATTTAATTAATGCAATAGTTATAACAAAAGAGAGCTTCTCAATATAACAATGATTGCCTCCGCCTAGGATTTTTTGAAAATTTTGTTTTTTACTATTTTTAAAAAATTCCGAAAGTTGAAAAAATAGGGCAAAAAATGACTGTTTTTTCACACTGCCGCCATTTTGCGAAAAAAATTTTTTTTAATTTCCTTAAACGGGAATACTACTACAAACTTCTTTTTCAATAATTTAAAAAAAAAAATATTTCAAATGAGCAGAAGAGTTGGAACCACGTCAACCAGAAGACACTTTTTTTTTCGAGCCCCCACTTTGCCAGCCTGTACCTTTTTCAATTTTGATTTTTTTGTTTTTAATAATACTTTTTTATACTCTTAAAATGTCAATAAATAACTGATAAAAAATTGATAGTAAAACTATTTGTTGGTTTTTTTTATAGCGCCCGAAAAACACCTAAAATTTGTGCGTATAGACTAGAATACCCCCTTAATAAGAGCTAATATCATTCGATGAGGCTTTCGTCCAGTAATGGAGTAATATAGGCTTTTATGATGATGGTGATATAAAATATAATAATTATTATAACAAATTTTCTTAAAATACAAGATGACTTTCTTCAAATCATTTTATTTTAGTGATGAAAATTTTTTTTTATTAAATCCACAAAATAAATTTATAAATAAATAAATGTTATGAATTTGGAAACTTTTTTGAAAATGTATATTTAAATATAACGTTTTAAAAACATTGATGATTTTATATTCATTTGGAAGATGTAAATAAATCTTAAATATATTAAAATTGAAATATAAACAATGTTGAAAAAATTAATAAAAATCTTTTGCAATGATAATTCAAAAAAATAAAAAAGATATTTTCATAAAGGAAGAATTGGGAAAAGTGTAATATTTTTTTATTTAAGAAAAATTAAACAGGATTTAATTAGATTGGATTTTTAAGAGATAAAATATTTTTTGTATAAAAAAATCGAAGAAATGACAACATAACAAAACGTTAAATCTTATTAAAAAAAACAAGTAAATCTATGTTATCAAAAAATGAAAAGTGATAATAAGAGTTCAAAGAAATATGTAGAAAATAATTGAAAACGTTATTTGAATCGTGTCGAAAAAACTATTCATATATATAAACTTTGCAAGAATATGAAAAAGAATTTGATAATCGACACTATTTATAGTTTAATCAATATGCAAGGTACGAACCCACAATCATGTGTAGGGAGTGTATAGTATCTTACCGTCAATTTTTATTGAATTGACTCATCTCTGGTACGATGTATGCGCATTGCATAATAGACGAATTAGTGGAAATTTATTTTTAAAATATTTTTTGATGTGAATATACAGTTCATTTACGTTTGTGTTTGCGGATGTGCACATACTTAAACACGTGCAAACAGTTAAATATACATTATAATACATACATACATTATAATACATACATACATACATATATATATATATATAATATATTATAAAAAATGCATATTCAAGTTAATAATTAATTACAGTACATCCAAATTTTTTTCTTATAATTATTAATAAGAATCATTAACTTCAACGTTTATATGATATTAACAAAGTAAATAAATAAACCAAGTAAATTTAACCAAGTAAATAACGTAAATTATATTAATATAAAACATTAATATAATTTATGTTATCGAAAATATAAAAAATGAGATCTTATGATGAAAAATATATTTTAAAAATTATCTATAAATTTATAAACGTGTTTTCTTTCTTAAAAAAAGACGTGTCTTATTTACGATTCATTCGTTCTATTTAATTTAATTAAT
>CP092092.1:40238255-40368255 GCA_029203775.1 Neoneuromus ignobilis
ATTTGATTCAATGTTATTTACGAAACGCGATTACGTGCTTGTCTCGAAGGACCTATTTCCTGCCTTTCGCACTGATTCCTCTTTCCTATTCGTTTTTCTGTAATTTGCTGCTATCCAATATTTTTTGCGCTTGTGTTTACAAAAAAGTCCGGGTTTGGTTTCAATCTTCAAAAAAAATACGTGTTACGATAACTTGCGGAAATCGAAACGTATACAAACATACATGAAATTGTTCACCTAGATATAAAACATTTATGTGTTGGTTTTATATTAGAACCAAAACTACTTTTGCTGCTGTGGCTGACAGAAATACTCTTGGCGTTTGCTTATACATTGTGAATAAACTTGGATAACAAATGCTTTTATCGTTTATATATTTCTCCGCACGTTTGTTATTGACTGATTTGTAAATATTTAAAAGTTTTTGTAGACATTTCAACGTTTTCTGTTGTTTTTCTTGTAATTATTTATATCGAGTGTGAAGTTCATGTTTGTTTAAAATCAATTCATTTTGTTCAATTTAAAATTCTGGAATAATAAAATACAATATTATATTTTTTATTTTTCATCCAATTTAAATACATATATATATATAACAATAATATAACAGAAATTATTCAAGTCAATTAAAAATACGAGTTTAAATTTAAATTTTTAAAAATTATTTGTTCATAAAAGTCTGTCGATTCTCTGATTTATTTTATTTATTCCTTTAATTATATTGTATATAATATGTGTCCAAATTTGTGGTTAAGAAGTAATTTATCAATAAAATACGGTTTTTGAAAGAAAAAATAATGTTTCTTGATATCAATATAAAGTAAAAACATAATAATTATGTATGGAATACAACTCTAGCTAAATAGACTCCTCTATCACGTGAACTGCAGACTCCGAAGGTACTTGATTACGAGGAAAAAATGCACGAATTTTTTTGACGTTGTAAAATTTTCACCATTTTTATAATGAATTTTCACAATTAGAATGCATTGTTAGATCATGTAGTGTTCCATCACTAAAATTTTCCTAGTTTTTAATAAACAAATGTTAAATAATGACAGTTTAATATTTAACATTTCATTAAATAATAGACAACTTACTTCCTAACCTCAAATTTAAACACCTGATATTTATATATATATATATATATATATATATATATATAATGTGTGTGTGTGTGTGTGTGTTAAAGAGTGAGTGTATTTATTTATAAACTTGTACGTAAATACATGAAATTCTTTCAAATACAAATATTTCGTACGTATAAAGAATTCCAACCATTTTGTATAACTTCGAAAGCATTCTGTACATAAATATATATCTGATAAAAATATCGTTCCTAAATGACTCAAATTATATCTATAAATTTAAACTTTTAGCCTGAGAGAAAACAAAGAAAAAACTTTTTCCGTGTTAGTTGCATTTCCATTCGAGCGAGAAAATTTACGAAGCACACATTTATTGCCGTTAACTTTTCTTTGTTTTCGACTTTTGGCGCAGGTGTTTATACCTCGAATACACTGATTTGATTGGACGACATCTGCGGACTAGAGATATCTACGACAATAACAATGTACAAGAAAATTCACAACAATAGCAATATATTTTTCTATCGTTTCGTCTGTACGTAAGTACATTTCACACGTACGTTTTTCTCTTTTCAGCGGATCTCTAAGTATGTTCAGTGCAATGTCAACATTCTGAATACGCTACGTATCGATCGTACCAATGTTTTCCCAGTGGGACACCAGTCAACACCAGTCAACATCAGGTTAACGCAATGTGGAACATCATGACAAGGTAACGGTTCAACATATTCAAACGTTTGTTGTTGTTGTTTCTTTTGCGGAAATTTCAAACTCTGTATTTCTTCGACATTGTCAATGTGTCATAATTTATTTCATCGAGAAATTTCTGCACAGTATGAAACGTGATAGTGTCTGTTTCAGGATATTGTAAATAATTATTTCATACATATTTATCTTTTTATTTTTATTCATTATATCGATTTAATACTTCATTTTTGGAAAATTATAATTGAACAAAAATCATACTTAATATTTGAATTTTTGATAAATTACGTTATACATTTCTCAGTTATAAAATCTATTTTAAATTTTTACGTTATATTTAGCAAGGATACAGTAGATAAAAAATCAGTAAAAAAATTAAATATTTTTAATTATTCAAGTAATATTAATTACTTTTTTCCAATACAAATTAATGAAACGAAAATAAAATATCTAAATTTTTGGTAAATTATATTATACAACCATATCGATTATTTTATAATCAGAAATCAGTTAGATGTATTTTTTTTTAAAAAAAAAAAACAGATAAAATTGCAATTATATGAGAATATTGTGTAGAACTGGTAACGTTATATAAAAAAATGAAAAAAAATAAATCAAAGAAAAAAACGAATTAATTGAAAAAGATCCATTTACTTTATAAAAATATTAGATTACATGTTTTTTATGTTGGATAGAATTTTCGATAGGGATTCAATTTAAAGTACAATTAATGGCTTGAAAAACCCCTCTTATATTCTGAAATTGAGACAACTTTTTATAAAATAAAATTATATAATTGATCACAAAATACAAAAAGATCATTACACAATTGTTCAAAAATACAAAGAAAAATAAAGCTTGAAATAACGATAAGGAGATTGTATTAATACGAATGAAATCTCTCTAATTATATCTTAACAATTATAAATAAAGGAACGCAGTATAATTTCACCTTCAAAATGTGTTATTTTGGTACAATTATATATATACATATAAATATAAATATATATATATATATATATATATATATATATATATATATAATATCAATATTGGAAATGGAAACCTTATCAAAATGTTTCAATTCAATTCAATACATGTATAAATCTTTTTCAGAATTTTGCTTGCTGCAAAATAAAGTTTCTCTTAGAGTCAACTATTGTTCGATAGATTCGAGTTAAACATAAAATAGAGTTGTATTTCTATTAATAGTAAAATATAAAATTTACTTTAAATAAAATAACTATAAATGATTTGATTTCGAAATATGTTTAAATCAATTAATTTAGTAATTGAATATTTCTAAAACTCAGTAATAAATTTAAACGTTAATTATAAACTTCCTGTAATATTTTTATTAAAATGTAAATTGCGTTTATATACATTCATACACACATATACACCCACACGAACATTTATATAATGAGTTTTCAAACACCTGTAAAACAGTACCTGTGCTTGCAACATAGATTGAAGTTAGTTATTTACTTCTTTACTTATTTTGTTATAAACCCTAGCATAATTCTCATAGTGTTTCGTCGAATAACAAAGTTTTTGTTCTCATGTCGAGTTCAAGAACTGTATTTACAAAGTTAGGAATAGCAATATGAACTAATTCAAATTTATTTTCGAAACTTTGTTTTATATCTTATTATCTTGTTTCTTAGCACAGTATTATCTGCTTATAATCAAATTGAGATTTTTTGTCGATTTATCTTCGTGTATATCAAATTATTACTTTTTATACAACTATATTTTTTCATATAAGAACAAATTACTATATTTTTAAATAAGTTACGTAATGTCTTACTTCGAGTTTAATCTATGATATTCTTATTTAGATTCTCAACAGAATTCTAATATAAAATTTATTTTTAATAATATTTTTCTAAAATGTTATTTCAATTTTATTTATAATCTACATATCAATTTAGTAATTATTCAAACATCTGTAATTCAAAAAAGATAATAATAATTCAAACAAATATTTAGAATAACATAAATAATTTTAGTAAGACATTGCTGTAATTTCTAATATTTTTTCTTTGAATCGTTGACTGTATAGTGTAGCTCAATTTGCATATATTTCCTCTGCTCAACACTATCTAAATTCAAATAAAACTTGTGTAATGAGATATGTTTGGCTAGAAGTGCATCACAAGTGTTCCGCTTTGATCATCCCATTGGTGCTTTGTTGACGAGCTTTGTATAATAATGCTGTTAGTTTCTCTTAAAGTAAATCATTTTATATATTAGACTGACCATTGTTGTCGAGACTTGTTCCTTAACTATAAATAATACAATTTAATATTTAACTTACCTTTATAATTGTCTAAAAGTATGATATTAGCTTATTAAACTAATATATATATAATAATATATACATATTATGTTTTTAATTTTAATTATTGAAAAATATAATTAGATTTTGATAGAAAATCTAATCAATTTATTGTTTGTATTTCATTAAAAATTCTTTTTCTTACAGATATAGTAATATTTTAATAACTTTTACATACATTTTTAACAATTAATTTTAAAAATATAATTTTCAGTTTTTCCAGAAAAAGAACTGAAATTAAAAAGTATGTCAATCAATATAATGTTAGTTTTGATAAAAATAACCTTGTAACAAATCATAAAATTTGGCAGAGTTATTTTTCTGTTCATATTTTTCCAAGAAATGTCGATCCTTCCTATTATTTATTCATATAAATTCGAGTTTTTTTTTGTAACATATCTCATAAATTATAAATATACATTTTCAATAAACCGTATCTTTTTTATATAAAATTGTGTTAGAATTTTATTTAGAAAAATAATTTCGTTAAAAATATTTTCAACAATGTTAATGTTATGTTTAATTAATATATTTTTTATATAGCATTCTATATAAATCAGATTTTTTAATAGTTACCTTAAAATTGTTGAATATTATTTTTATTATTTCCTTTTTTTAAAAAAAATGACCTATTCAGAACAATACGAAAGTAGAGAAATCTAAAAACAACACTGTTCGTTGTTGTTGTTGTTGTTGATGATGTTTTTGGGAAACATTTTCTTCTTTATATACAAAAATATAATATGTGTGTGTGTGTGTGTGTGTGTGTACATACAGGCACGTGTGCATGTATATTTCCGGTTATAAACGTGAACATCGTACGAAAGTCAATAGAATGAAACGTTATACCACCGTTGCAGGAGATTTATCCTTGCTGACCTTTGTTTTATTAACAATTATTCGCCGTCGGCGTTTCTTGTCCTCTGCCAATGTCCATGTTCTGCAACAGATGACAATCTTTTGCCAAACATTGCTTCTTATTTATGTGTGTGCGAGTGAAAACCGCAGTTTGTGCGCACTCCGTATTACAAATTGATGCTATAACTCTGTAAAACCGCGACAGTGGAATTTCCCTGAGAAAGTTGTATCGGTGAGCTAGCGAGCACTTTCAAACAACAGTAATTTAACCTCGCCGCTCGGTCGCTACGATATAATTTATTGAAGCCAAACATCTGTGCAGCGTCGTGTGTTGCGCCGTAAACACTGTGTTTAGAGATGTTTTATAGCCGTTATGTTGCAGCTTTCACGCCGATATTTAAAACTTGCACACACATCGACGGAGAGCTATCTCTTAACGCGTTCAGAACTTTTAAATATCTAATGAAAGTGATCTCTTTTAAATGCAGTAATTTTCTTTTATATACGATATAAAATAATATTTTTCAAAATCTATCATACAAATTTCTTTATGATTATTATTCTGACAATCTTATTTCATCGAACATTTAATTCCATAGTGTAAACAAATTTCTTAATTACATTTATAGAAATATACTAATAAATTAAATCAATTTACAATAATATATATATATGAGACATTTAAAGTGCAACAAAATAACGTTATATAAAGTAATGGAAAATTCCAGACAAATAAAATATTTAATGGAAACAATCTTATACCACAGATGTAAAATAATAATCATAAAAGAAAATTTATGGTTTTTTAAAATAGATTATTTGAAAAATATAGTAGAAAATTGTATTAACATTACTGTTACAAATGAAAAAGTAATTTAAGTATAAATAGTTAAAACTATGTAGTTAATGATTTACCTCTAGCCTTGACAAGTCAAAACCTAGGGCCTTCTGGCCAAATTATAAAATATTTTTGACAGTTATAGATTTTTTCATACATACAGTATCAGAGGCCTCATAAGTGGAATCTTCTAAGGTCACTTTTTATATAAATCCAATTATGTTTATATCTTTGATTTATTTTTAAAAAATTTATATCGATATTTTATTTTTATTGCAGCAAATTTCTTGCTAAATAAAAAATTAAAGTTAGTAGATATCGAGATTTTCAACAGTTATTTATTTTTTTATACAATTTTATTTAAATATGAATAAATAATCAAAAATTGTTATTAGAGCTATTGATAAATCACTATATTTTGCAAATATCAATTTAAAATAAATTTAAAAAAAAAACAAATTTATACTGTATTCATTTTAATGTGAAATCAAACCATGTTCAAACAAAGCACATATCTCAGTAAAAAGAAATAATTTTTCACTGCGAATAAAACGTTCGACCTGTTATTTCTGATATCTAGAACATCAGTTCTTTAATAAATTCTTGATATTTTTCTCAATATATGTCATGGATCATGAATTTCGTGTCTACCAAAAAACATCATTGCGCGTCAGCTGTTCTACATCTGTATGAGAATTCAGGCAAGTCGTCTATTAGATTTGTTCTCGTGTTGAATTTTTAAAAAATCACAAAAGTTTATGTTAGTAGATAAAGTCCATAAAATATAATTATATAAATGATAATTAAATCTTAGCACATATAACTAATAAGAGAATATTTTTTTAGAATGAGCTATTTATTAATTATTTTATATCAAAAAAAAAATGTTGACAATAAGCACATAGTCGTCTATTTTATAACACTGTATAAAATATATGAATAAATGTATAATAAAAACTAATTTTGGAATTGAAGTCAAAAGAAATTATTAGAATATAAAGAAATTTATATGAGCTTCTTTAAAATTTCCTCGCGAAGTTTTCACATTCTAGAATAATATAAATTTTTCCAAGACGAATTCTAAGTGTATAATTAAGAAATTATTCCAGTAGTACATGGTGTAATATTTTAATTTCGCTCGTGTTGAATATTATATTAATCGCAACATGAGTCTGAGGCGATGTAACTGAAAAATAGTAAATGTACGCATTAAAGAGCACATTTAACATTTTACATGTTAAACTTTTTTCTTATAAAAAATTAAGTACCGTATATGTACGTTAATAGTCGTCGTGTTTCGTCTACGAATAATCTGTTTTAATCCCTAAGTGCAGATGGATTTTTTAATAATTCAAAAAAATGGAATGAAATTATTTAATTATCTTAATCGGATTACATAAAGTGTAATAGATTATTTAAACTACCGTATGTTGTAAATAGAATTTACCTAAGAGGAAAAATTTTATTTTTTTTAATTACACCAAGTACGTTTTCCGAAAATTATTCTTGTAAATTTGATAATTTTTCAAATAATATCTTAAAATATTACCTACTCAAAATATTCTATATATATTCAAATTTACAATATAAAAATATTCAATGAAAATTTCCAATTAAATTTTATTTATTATATCATCTGATACATAGTAAAATATTAAAAACAAACCAAAGAATACAACATATATTCAACTAAATAACATAAAATGAAATTCTGTTTAAATTAAGTTCATAAAAACATTTAATTCTAGAATACGATTTTATATAAAGTGATTTAATTTAATTAACATTAAATTCTAGTCAAAATAAACGTTGTGAATGTTCTTTACACCATAAGAAAAAAAATTGTTTACTCACGTGTCTTTTAGTACAAGATTAATCTAGAAAAAGTCATCAGTTCATTGTTGGTTACTAAAAACAATACTACTTAACTGATACAGTAAATTCGTTGTTTCACTGTATAAATTATTTCGTGGAAATTTATTTCCTTGGAGCCGAACTTGCATTAGAAAGTACATTTCTGTATTTATAATCTCTGTATTGAATTTCAATGCCATTTTTTATTACAAAATCGATTGTAGAACTTTTTGTTTTAGATAGACTTTTTTTATTTGATGTAGTTTTTATTTTATTTTTTTTGAGTTGTATAAGTTCAAATGATAATTATATCAATACTAAATCAATTTATAAAAAAATAGTGTCTAAAATCAACTAAAGACTATAATGAAAATTATATTGAAAAAATATATGTATGTAATTGACAAATTTGAAATAATTCACTGTGAGACAAATTCATTAACAAAAAATGATATTTTACTGTCGAATAAAAGTTGTGAATTAGGAACTATATTAATTTTCTGCTATTAGTTAATTTCGAATATGTTTCGATTTTAACATTTAAATTTAAAAAAAATCAAATCAATGTTTTCATAGATTTATTTTTTTTGTTCTGACTATTTAAATACTGTAATATCATTTATCACAATAATTTATATATTAAATTATCTGTTGTATACAGATTTAAAATTATTCATTTATTAACACAGTTTTTAATCATTCTTTAAAAAATCAAATTTTTCACTTTTTTCTATAACTTTAATTATTTGAATAAATATCTTTTTAACCATTGATTTATTTTGAACATATGTCAATAATAGCATTAAAATTTCAAATAGAAAATTCGAGTTAATGTTTTCTTAGAATAATGTTTTTGGTGACTATTTAAATACTGTTATATCATTTTAATAATTATTTTTGTAAATTAATTTAAAACCACTCATTAATCAAGTTTTTAATATATTTTTAAAATATCATCTCTTACATTTTTTCATACAACTTCTATTATTTAAATAGATCATTATTTAAAGTATGCATGTGTTTTATGGAAAGAAATTTAATATTACATTATTTTGTTGTGTATTTCTAAAAATAAAAATTATATATATATATATATATATATATATATATATATATATATAAGTTGTTCCCAAAGAAATTCATAACTTGATATTGTTGAAAGTTTGATATTACACGAAAAAGTAAACTCGTGAGATATAAAAGTTTAGTATTATAAAAACAGGTGTCATATAAACTTACTGTAAGTTTTATGAACAAATCTCGAATCATACGTGTAGTTGTAAACATATATTTACACACATATTCAAACACACACACACATACACATTCTCAAACATAAATCCCAAAGTGAGAGTTGATCTTAAAAAAGTTTCAGTAGAACATAAGACTAGATCATCTTTATACATATTTGATAATGCGAAAATATAAAACTGAAGATATAACAAGCAATATAGTTGAAATTGTTGTTTGTTCATCCAAAAAGCGTTTCCTGTTCTCAGAATATCGTACGATGTTCATTATTTCATCTAAATACATATATATGTATAAGAATAATATAACATCATCTTGTAAATATTTTAATTTATTTAATATGTTTATATATATAGACAAAAATTTTGAAATATTAGAACTACCAAAAATATATTGAATTTTGCAAATGTTATCAATAAAGGAATATATATGTCGAGTTAAAAATAGACAAAATAATCAAAGTTACAAAATATGAAAATAATCTGTTTATTAAAGAAAATTTGATTAATTTTTACAAGTGGCATATTGTCGTATCTTGTTACAAAATCTGAAGTTTGAAATTTAATAAAACTTTGCATTCATTCAGTCAGATCCAATATCTTCAAACAGAAAATAAAAGAAAAAGACATATCAATATTCTGGTATAAGTTTTGTTAAGTAATAAGTATAAAGAATAGTAGTAACTGTTACAATTTATTAAATTTGCTGTTGAATTGTAGACAGTTGTTAGTTTTAAATAAAACGAGCATCAAAAGTACGTAAAATATTTTATTAATACTTGTCAGTATTGTTTGATAATAAAGTTTGAAATTGTTTGGTTTCTTATACCTAAACCAGTTCTAAATTAAATTCTAAATATATTTTTCTTATTAGATATTAGAAACAAATTGAACTATTAATTTATCGATCATAAATAAAATTCACATTTATATTAATTGTCGAAAAACATAAAAATCTTACTGACGTATGTGTCTGTTTAATAAATATAATTAAAAATTTCAATTATATCAGAGGTAAAATAAATAAAATCTTTTTTATACATCTCATTAAATTTACAATACCCAATTTAGACATGTTAAAAAATTTAGTGTGTTGAAAATATTTTTTTCGAGATAATTAATTCCGGTTAAACTAAGTTTCATTAAAATTTAAATGGAATGTGAGTAAACATGTTATGTATGTATATGTTTGTGTAATATATATGTATATATTATTATTATATTAAACATATGTTGTTTGAAAAAGCGTCCACTAAAATCCTGCAAATTATTCTGTATGTTGAACTAAAAGCTGACATAAATGTAAATTGTGTGATCCAGATTTCGTTAGGACATTTGACAAGGGTCAACGTTTTCAACGATTCATAGCACCTACATTCCAATTCGGTTAAACATAAAAAATGACATGTGTTCATCTGTCAAAAATATAACAAAACGATAAAACACGAACATTACGAGTTACGCTACAAAACTAATAATAAACACTCACTACCGCACAAGATAAATACTTATATAAAATATTTGCAGACTGGAGGGGCTTTTTTTTTGTTTAACATTCGTCACACATACGCATTGTTTATAGAATTTATTTATGATTAACGATGTGAATTTTTTTGTTTCTATTTTGGGAATTTATTGCTATAGACAATTTATTTTTAACAATATATAATATTATACTATTTCATTTTCAAACAAACACAACACACAAGCACGTGTATACAAATAAATAATTGTTAGTAAATTCTCTTGTCTAAATGTCGTTTTCAAATTGAAATTATTTCATAAAACAATTCGACTACATTACATTTGTTATTACCGTCGATTCTCTAACTACAAATATATTTATAATGAAATTGAATTAACGAACGTTCGTTTGAAAAGTTTTAATTTGAGATTAAAAAGTTATTAAAACCAGTAAATATAACTCTAATGTCGATTTGGAAACAGCGAACAAATTATTAATTTTTTTAATCATTACGTATGATGATCATTAAATAGATAATCCGATTTTTCACATTTATTATCAAACATCAAAAAGGTGTGTCGTGACACGCATATCGGACATATTGTTAACTCCAATGAATATTACATGATAGTTCATTGTGCAGTTCATTGAATTGTTTGATTGTAAACACGTATGTTTGAAATAAAATTTGTTATCAGTACATATACAATAAACTTTAATCAGTGGTGCATTGAGATTTATTCCAACTAATCAGTTTTTTATACCATACTGTTTTTTATTTAGAATCATATTTTAAAATATATATTTATTGATCAGGATATAAATATTACGATAAATACATTTTTAATTTTATATATAAATTTGTAAATATGATCTTAAATACTATATTTTTAATGTCACAGTTAAATCGCATGATCTTGATGATCAATCGATGGGTCCATTTCGAGAAACAATGGATTCATCAAACTTTTGTAACAATAAGTTTATTGATGTTTTTACAATTTCTAAGCATTGTTGAAGTGTTAAAAGTTTCATGATAATTTGCCAAATTATACTGAGTTAAAATGTCAAAATTAGATTAAAAAAAAATCAAACATGACTGCCACCAACTGTCAAAGATCTGGCATTCTTATTGGAAATTCCTATATACATATACATATAAATTTCTGAATGTGTGTTATTCGTTTTTAAATAATATACTTTAATAAAATGTTTAAAGAACTATAAAATGTACATCGAGTATAATAAAAATATTACATCGCCATGTACTATTCGTTGTTTTATGACACACAATACACATGTACACACGAGTGTAATACGACAATACCCTCATTGATTTTCTGCAAACAGATAACAGCGAGAACGTCTTCTAATATGACCACTTTACATACATTATTCCGGCTCTGTACATTCATACGAGTATCGAGAATTCGATAAATAATCCGTACGCTGCAGTGAATTATAGTGGCTACGTGCAACAATATACGGTGTGAGGAATGTTGCTGCACAACATGTGTTCAGGGACCCGACACCGTTTCAACGAACGGTTTGTTAACATGAAAACCGTTCCAGTTCTCGTTGAACAGACATCCGCTATGTTTACATAGCGGTGTGTCTTCTGGTCGCTGAGCTTTGCGAATCGGATACTATGAAATTTATGTGTCATGTTACTTTTGGACTATGAACATGTTGATTAGTTCTGCGCTTGTTTATTTAAGATATTGAAGTAACGAGCTTCTCGTAATCGGGTTAACGAGCTCGAAACACGTCTTCGAAGGGTAATATTTACCTTGCGGGTTTTAATTTATTGTAAACGTTATATACGTTTACATACGTTCATTTATTCATTCATGTATATATATATATATATATATATATATATATATATATATATATATACATATTCAACCAAATCTTCAAGAATATATATATATATATATATATATATATATATATATATATATACACATTTTAAGATCCAAATTTAACACTACTTAACCATCGTTTATAATATTATATGTCTAGATACGTTCTATAAACGATAAATTTACAAATACCTAAACATCTCTCTTACAGACATTAACTTGTTAATAAAATTTGTTGGAAAACATCATTCGATGATTAAAATAAAATAATCGATATTTTATTTTTAATCTGAATATATATTTCATTACTGATTTATCTTTTATTATTTTTATTATCTGTTTAAATATAATCCAAAAATTCCTAATTTACTTTTATAATATAAATAGTAATTTATTGTATAGAAAAAAATAATTCCAGTTCGAAATAATTTCTTGAAATTTATTTGATACAAAAATGTAAAATAAATATGGGGTCATCCCAAAGTGATGCCTAGATTTGTGTTTTATTAAAAAGAAACTTTACGCATGTTTCTTTTTAATAAAACACAAATCTAGGCGTCACATTTGGATGATCCTTTATATATAATTTATATAAAAATGATTAGGTCAATGAATTTGCATTGAATTATTTTTTTAATATAATTTTTATATATTATATTTTTAATAACAAGTTTTGTAATTATTTATTTTAAATATTATAATCATGTAATGTTCATAAAACTTGCTTATTTTAATATGTATTTATGTGATAGTAATGAAGTGTATCTTCCAAAAACATTTGTATCAAAAAGAAATTATAAAATTTCGACGCATTAATTTATTCTCTGAATATTTTTATATCTTAGAAGTGTATTTATTTAATCATTCTCTAAAAAATCAAATTTTTCACTTTTTTCATATAACTTCAATTATTTGAATAAATATCTTTTTAACCATTAATTAATTTTGAACATATGTCAATAATAGCATTAAAATTTCAAATAGAAAATTCGAGTCAATGTTTTCATAGAATTATGTTTTTGGTGACTATTTAAATACTGTTATATCATTTTTAATAATTATTTTTGTATATTAATTTAAAATCCATCATTAATCAAGTTTTTAATATTTTTTTTTTAAAAAAAATAACCTGAATAGAAATTGTTAAACAAATCATATTGCAATATTAAAAAAAATAATATAGTTATTTTATCTTAAAATAAAATAACCCTCAAAAATATTAAAGAATATTTTAGTTCAGTTTTTTAAAAATAGATTATTAAATTTCATAATTTGTAATTTTTATATATTTTTTTAACTTCATATTGAATCAAAATAAAAATTTTCTAATAAATTCTTAAACAGGGTTAATATTTGTTATTAAAAATATTATATATATATATATAAGTCAAACAAAAAATACAAATTCTAACTTTCATTAAAGTATTCTTTTTTTAAAAAAATATTTTAACTGTGTTATCATAAAATATGGTTGCTTTTTAATAGGATTTTTATTATCAGTAATGAATACCATTAAATTTTCATTTTTTTTTCGTTAAGTATGAAAGAATAAATCGTGTTAAAAAGTTTAACTGTATTCATACAACGTTGCGTGCAATATCTCGAAGAATCATGCACGAAACAATTTCGTTATTATCTTTGAAGTCACTTTTTGGCTTTTTGTAGTCTCTTAAAGATGAAATTTAGTATTCTTTATAGAAAAGTATATTATTTTATAGAAAAAGTCAATAGGGAAGAAAATTGACTTTTTGTATATTTATATATATATATATATATATATATATATATATATATATGTGTGTGTGTGTGTGTGTGTGTGTGTGTATGTTTATATATGTACACATACATACATACACTTTTACTAAATTATTAAAAAAGAATATAATTTAATAAAAACATACTTATAAATTCCACTAAAATAGAATTTGTTTTAATATGTATGTTTTAATTAAATTGGTTATCACTAAAGTGTATTTAATTAATAGTGATTTTAATATTAAAATATAGTAAATGATATATCAAATATAAATATGATAATACAATTTACTGAAAATTTATTTATATTTTTTTCTACTATATGTGCTTATATTATTTCTACTATACTTCTTTTTAAAATATTAATTTTATTTCCAATAAATAAACTAAATATTTCATTATCTGGTTTTATAATTAAATTGAATATTTAATTTCATCTAAATTTATATTTAATTTCCAATTTAACTAAAAATGTGTATTTTTATTAATATTTCTTGCTATAAATATTATTTTAAATTTTGATATAAATTTGTCATGTTCTTGTGAATTAAATTTGTACATTTTCTATAACGTTACTAATTAATACAACATCAAAACATACAGATTTAATATTATTAAATATCAATTATTATATCTTATGAATTATTGTTAAAACATTTATATATATATATATATATATATATATATATATATATATATATATATATATCGTTTTAATAACGTCATAATCACAAAATAATATATCAGTACGTTTGATATATTATAAATTATCTCATAAAGCTGGAACAATGAACTAAAACTGGATGATTATTGATCTATTTGCCAATTTATTATTCTTGTTTAATTATCACTACTAGAAGGGAAGCATTGCCAATCGAATTATTCGAATAGTGGTATGAAATAGTCATCAAATGAGAACAAATTATCAATTTAAATCTCTATGACATTTCAATTAAAATAGATAACAAGTCTTGAAATCTTATTTCAAATATACAACTTCTCTTCGACTTTCTAAACTAAACTGTTATTTGAAAATACAAGAACGTCTCATTATTTTTTAGTGAGATGTATTATTATAGAAAGGATTTATATATATATATATATATATATATATATATATATATATATATATATATAATATCAATCTTATTCCAAATAAATCGTTTTTCAAAACAGAGTTTTTAATAAATATTTCTCTTATTAAAATCATTTTCTTTTTTTTAAAAAAAAACAGTTAATTGAAATTAAAGCAATATTTGATTTTTTCATTTGACAGTACGATTATTATTTTATTTTCTAATATAAAAATTAAAATATTAAATGAATTGTGTAATTTAATATTAAGAAATATTACAACTGCCTGTATGTAAATTTTCGTAATTTAATTATACTTTTTGAACAGTTTAAATTAACGAATACGTAGTAAATTTTAATTCCGTCTGAACCGAACCGAGTAAATAGCGAATGTGTATTTAACATGTTTTAATATTCTACACAAAAATCATAAATCCATACAAAGTACCTACGTCTAATTGATAACCAAGTTTCTTAAACTTTACTCTTTATGCACGTGTACATAAAATCTGCCTTCGTTTAATTAAATCTAAAACGGAAACCAGTCTTTTAGTTCGGGAGCTTTTCGCCGGAATTACTTGTTTTATTTCATTAGCAATTAAATTGTTTTCAACGTATTTATTGCTAACTCGCCACATAAAACTTTAACCGTAGGTACGTACGTACGTACGTATCCGCCTTCAACTTATTCACTTTATATACTAAAGTAAATTCATATTTAAGCGAATAATATTTGGGAATTTATTCTGTTACATAAATTGTATATATTTATAGATTCTAGGCATCTCTTGCTCAAAGTCAATAACTATAATAAGAAAATTTATTATTCATGCCGAAGCGTGGAAAAATACTTGGATCAAAATTTTAAATCATATACATTAGAGGAAGATTTTTTTCCTATATAACATATGTATCCATCCCTACATACTTTATACATATATATTTTTTTTCTGCCTTTAAAACACCTTACAAAAATATGATATGAATATTTTGAAAAAATCTTTTTCTTTCAAAATATATTAATATACGAGTATTTTGAAAATTTATAATTAAATAATTTTACTATTAAAATTTCATATTTTAAATATTTTATTTTTTATTCATTAATAAAAGTGTATAATTATATGTAAAAAAACAGCAATATGTTTCGTGAAGAAAAATGGCAAAATATTTTGTTGTCAGACGGAACAGAAATTGTACTTTTTGGTTTTAAAGATCAAATTAATTGTTAAAATAATTAGATATCCTTGCAGTAAAAATAAAAAAATCAAATACTATTATTTTTTACACATAATGTATTATGCATTTTAATATATATATAATTTCTAAACAAAATCTATATAAATGTGTGTATGTGTATAACATTTTTGTACAAAAATATTTTTGTATTTTATGAAAAAAAATATTTTTCTATTCATTCTGTTTGTCTTTACGTACTGTTCTCATCATTCACGTCCTTTCATCTGTAATCTTCACATCAAAGTAAAGCAATTTTCTCAGTTCTTTGCTTGTTAATTCAATAATGGTTGAAACAATAACCTCATTAACTTTTTTTCTGTTAAAAGACGCATACCAGAAAAACATATCATGTTCTAAAGTCGATACAATGTTACCCGCACAATACTTAAACAATATTGTGATCAGTACTTGACGACGATAATCAAATTTCCATTAAATCAACGAAACAAGACCTTACATAGTTTAATTAATCTTTTTAAAACGAGCAAACGAGCTATTTTTGCAAGAGGTTGTACGTGTACATGTGAGATAACATTCTAATACTTTATATATATATATATATATATATATATATATATGTGGATGACTTGTATATAAACATCGACCCACGAATCTGAAGATAATCTTTAAACGCTTTCTACATAAATCCGGTAATATTGCGTGGGTAAAGCGGTGAAATATGAATATATCTACTTTAAAAACAGTGTTACTATTCATGAGTTTATCATATCCAATAATGTGTAAACAACAAATGGACACAACCATGTAAGTGAATAAGTTTTGAAGTTCTATGAACTCAAAGTCAAGTTTAATAATATTTTTTTTAAAAAAAAACATGTACTTGCATAAATTTAAATAAAAAAAAAGTTTCCTGTATTAATAAAATTGGAAATAATTTTAATACACTAGAAACAATACATAATTTAAAAAAACATATTTTATTTTATTTCAAATTAATTATTTTTTAAAAAATATTACTATTAATATGTCGAAAATAATCATATAATAAACTCTTTATTTTCTTATTCTATGTTTCCGTGTTTACCAAATAATGTTATTAAATAATTATATCAGATAAAAATATATAAATAATATTTTTCTTCCATTCTATAAATCTGAACGATCGTTTTATAAAACGTGACTAGAAATAAATAAAATGTTTATTATACTTGGAGAGTCTACACGATACTCGTAAAATAATTCACGTGTGGTTAACTCTATAAACTAGCTAATTTATTAATCGGCTTGAGTCAATGTTAAACACGGAGTCTTTACATGCTACTTACTAATTAATTTATGTGCCTTCAATCAGTTGTTAGAAAACGAATACTTGAAACATTGAATTGATTGACTAAATCAGATTTTTCTCTAAATCAAAACTGTTTCGTGCTCGAAAATTCGATTTTAATCATTGATTTCGTTTATTTAATTGACCCTTATTGATTTTAGACGTAAGAAAATTATTTTATAGAATTTTGTTTTTTTATGAATTTTTCCATACTATAGGTCGTTGTTTTTTTTAGCTCAAAAATTGAAAATTTTAAAAATTGTTAACAATCCATCTTTTTCATTATAAATCAATTAATTAAGTAGAAAATAGTCATTTTCTATCAAAAATTACATCATTTATCAGAAAATACGATTTTAGTAAAAGAAAAACGATTTTTGAATATTTTCCATTTTTACTTCAAATTCAAAAAATTGAAAAAAAATAAATTATGTTCATAAAAGGTAACATTTTAATTTAAAATATATGATTTACTTTTAAATAAATGTATTTAATAAAAAAAATGAGAATTCATTATCGAAAAAATCGTTATAAAATAAAAATGATAATTATTTGATTGAAACATTGACTGATTGACTCTAAATTAGGGTTTTCTTTAAATAAAATTCGTTATGGGTTCAAAAATATTATTTTAATCATCAAATAACTTAATTCTAAACCACATTAATGGTTTTAGATGACAAAAATTGAATTTTGAGAATTTTGATTTTTTATGAATTTTTCCATACTATAGGTCGTTGTTTTTTTTAGCTCAAAAATTGAAAATTTTAAAAATTGTTAACAATATATTTTTTTCATTATAAATCGATTAATTAAGTAGAAAATAGTTATTATCTATCAAAAATAACATTGTTTACTAGAAAATATATTTTTACTAGCCGAAAAACGATTTTTTAATATTTTCCATTTTTGCTCCAAGTTTAGAAAATTTTTTTAAAAAAAATTGTGTTCATGAAATTGAAAATTTTAATATAAGATATATAGATTAGTTTTGGATGAATGTATTTAGTAAAAGAAATAAGGATTTACTATCAAAAAAAAGTCATAAAATGAAAATAATAATTATTTGATTGAAACGATGACTGGATTAGCTAAAACAGGGTTTTTTTTAAATAAAATTCGTTATGGGTTAAAAAAATCAATTTTAATCATCATTTTACTTAATTCTATATCAGTTCAATGGTTTTCGATTATAGAAACTGATTTTAGAGAATTTTAATTTTTTATGAATTTTTCCATACTATAGGTCGTTGTTTTTTAAGCTTAAAAAATGAAAATTTTAAAAATTGTTAGGAATTTATATTTTTTTATTATAAATTGATTACTTACGTAAAAAATAGTCATTATCTATCAAAATTAACATTGTTTACTAGAAAATATAGTTTTATTAACCGAAAAAGGATTTTTTAATATTTTTCAGAAAATTGAAAAAAAAATGTTGTTCACCGGACCGAAAATTTTAATTTGAAATACTTAGTTTAGTTCATAATAAATATATTTAAGAAAAAATAGTTATTATTTATTATAAAAAAAAGTTATTGTACAAAAAATCATAATAATTATTTAAATATCATAGAATGATTAAATGCAGTAAATAAATCGGCCAGTAGACTGAAAATGAATTGAATATAAATTATGACTTATTGAATATTACTATATTTATTTATTTAGCTTTTGTAGAATATAAATTTTATTATTCTATATTTTAGATAAACATATATAAAAAAATAAATGATATTGCCTGATTTTGAAGAATATTCTTCAGAAAGAATTTTTTCATTTTTTATATTTAATTGTAATATTTTTATATATTTCAAATTTATTTTTTTAAAACGTAAAAATATTAATTATTATTAAAAAAATTATTTCGTCTTCATCCATTAATAAACACATGTTGTTTTAATGAAAAAAAACCTTGTATAATCAGTTTACTAATTAATTACACTAGAGGCATTTTATATTTATTAATATCAAAACACATTTGGCAATTACTGTTACTACTTCACTCAAAATTTTCGCTGAAATCATATATTCAACGGATTATTTATTTTTAATAAATGTTTAATTTTCGGTTAATAATCGGATTCGTATTTATTTTTTCATTTTAAAATTATTTCTTATCAAAAATCAATTACTCTTATAAATTATATTTATAAATATATGTCAGTCGTTGTATTCATAGACTTTTTCAAAAAAAAAATACGTACAAGTAATAATAAACGAACAGATAAAGAGTAATCATTTTTCACGTCTTCAAAACAGATCCGTACAGAAAAAATTCAATCACAATCCGTTTGTCGAGAAATAAACGTACAAGCATTTAATTTATCCTTTGATTGTTCCATTTACCACACTGAGCATTTTCAATAAGCAATGTCTGATGATAAAATATGTTTCCATTAACACATATAAATCATCCTCTAATCCTATCCAATTCGAGACGATCAGTTCATTCTGTGTAAACCAGGCTGCTATATCTTGTTGTGGCTAGTGTGTACAAGATAAATCACATCCTCCATTTAACAAGCTTCAAGCCTCCCACTATCTTCGCACGCCTGAACGCCCGTCCTACAAACAGGCTATGTCATGATTTGTGGTACAAATCACTACTTGATTTGTGGTCTTCGAAAACGAAAGTTCATCACAACACTTTATATATATATATATATATATATATATATATATATATATATATATATAACTTATAAGTACATGAAATACAATAGTACTTGTCAGTACTGATAAAAATACTCGACACTTTTTAATGTTACGACTGTTTAATATATATACATTTTTTTTAATAATATATTGGGCCAAACATAAATTTTGTTAATATTTTTTTGTGAAATACAGTCTTTTTTATATAAATAAACATCCATTAATCTCTAACTTATATAGAAGAAAATCATGTGAGTATTTTATAAATGACATATATTTTATCTATTTTTATTTCGTAAATAAATCTAATGATTCTTTTCAAAAAATACATTAAGTGAAAAGTCACTCTATTTATAATCGATATTTTTAATATATCTAATATACAATTAATAATAAAATTACTGTTACTTATTTATAAAAAAAAAATTAAGAAAATTCATGTATACTTTTTTATATATTGTTCTACAGTACAAAGCACGAATAATAATTTTTTATATTCATTTTTGTTCTAAAAAAATCTATATATATCTGTGAATTAAATTTAATAACGATTTAAAAAAGAATTACATGTCATTTATAATAAGGAATTTTAAGAAAATTCATCCATAACTTTTTATATATTTTTTATTAATATTTTTAAATCGTTTAATAATAAATAAAAATGTATGAATGTTTAAAATAGTATAAAACAATTGTTGTATTTATTTTTTTAAATTTAAATAACGTATTAAATGAAATTGTTTTCATTTACAAATTGATTTTTGATCGAATGGAAAAATAAAACTTTTAAAATAGACATAACACAAGAGAATTTCTTCGAATTCTTGTTTATACTTTTTGAAGTTTACGATATATAACGAAAAAAAGCTTGTATTGTAAATGTAAATTAACATTGTCTTATTCAAAACAGATTTCCGTGTAATGAATTTCGTTATTATTTCGAAATCGTCCATTTGTTATAATAAAAGGGATACAAAATAAGTAAACACTTTACTCAAACAAATAAAGTCTCTATACAAAAGCTTCTTTCATTTCAATAATTATTTAGTCGAGTGCTCAAGTTTTCGTAGCTCATTAGCTCTTTGAAAATAACCATTCATTAATTATATAATTAGTAAACATTAGGTGACAAATAAGCAAACGGGCGGGCGCAGAAGCTTTAATTGTCTCGGCGAAAGTATTTCGTGCGACCGCAGTGTTCTTTTTGGCTCCGTTCTCACGCAGTTGTATAAACAGTTGTGATAAGTAAAGGCGTCAATCGCAATTTCTATTCTTTTTATATATCTCTTTGTATTCAGAAACAACGTACATTTTCTTACTAGTTCATGGTTGCGTTCCTCGAGGGCTTTTTTTCTATATAGATGTTGCAACTCCATTAACCCTATTTTCTATCTCATTTAATTTGTTTAATAGGTTCACTGTTTTTACTAAATGGTTGTAAACCTTTCATGCTTAAACTAATGCTATTTAAAAGCGTTGCGAAAGTAACAAATATCGTTTGTATTTTCTTTGTCTGCAGTTGACATTTTAAATATATATTTATTTATTTATGATATTAATGTTGTGTTTCAGTTAAGGATAATAGTATTTTTTTATTTAAATTTTATTTCCGATTGAATGACCTGGAAAAGAATGCAGTAAGATATTTTCCGCGTATTATTTCCATTTGAAGATGCGTATAAAAGTTTCCTTTTGTATATTTTTACATAATTTCGTAATTTCAGTTGTCGGAAAATAAATACATTCCTTTCATTTTCTTAATGAATACATTTTTACTCCACTTTGTTTATTTAATTAAATATATGTATGCAAATATTTTTCATCACTTCTTTTTCCACTAATTAACTGTCATTCAATGCGTCGCTAATTTTAAATGTATTTGAATTTTTTCTTCTTATATTCTATAATAAAGGATAATTTATTCATTTTTAAATTATTTATTTTCATTATTTTTGTATGTTAATTAATTGAATTATTTTTTAATCATCGTTTTTTTAAAAAAAACAATATTAATTGTAAAAAAATAATATATATTTCAACATTGTGAATTTTTATTATTTCCCAGTAGTAAATTAATAATTTTTAATAATAATTAAAAATGTTCATAATTTTTCATTTTTTAAGAAATAATCAAATTGTAAAAATCTAAATAATCGTTATTATCTCATTCAAAATGATAAAATGAAAAATATTTGTTTAATAAATATCACATATAAATACTTACCAGAGATAAGACATAAACTATTGGCTTCATTTTAAATTCTATGTCATTTTTAACAGTTGTTATAAAACCGTCCATCTTTGTTTATTAAATATTTTCAGAAAATAAAACATATTAATACAAACTCGACTTGAAAAATTTTTAATTGAAATTTTAAGTATACTTAGAACATTTCATGACTTCATTACTAACTGAATAAACGATTAATGTTGTTTTCTTGTCGTTATTACAGGAGTTGTAATAACACTAGTTGCTTATTTCGAGGATTTTATGCTAGATCTAGCAGATTTATTAGAAATTTTCACACACAGATTGTATATAAAGGGCTCGTTAACGTTTTATGTATTCATTTACCTCGGCAATCTTCTTCATAATTAAAATCAACTTATACATTATACACTGAATATGTTAATAGTTTGTTTGACCTACATATTCCATATATTATTTTAATCGTTTTCCATAAAAAAATTAATAAAGTTTGGAACTTTATTTTTTTGAAACAAAATACTGAAGGTATATAATATATATCAGTGAACTTTTTTCCACTTAAACTATTGTATATAGAATAAAATTATTTATATAGTAATAAATTTCAATTTATATTTTTTATTTCTAATTTAATATATTTATTCAGTAAGAGAGTACTATATAATGTAAACTCTTAGTACTATATAATGCTTCTTTGAAAAAATTAATGATTGATCACATTAATTCATACATATAAATTTATGTACACTCTTTTATACACACCCATACATAAATATGTATATATATATTATTTTTTATCAAATTTTTTTTACCAAATATACAACAATTACATTACATTTTTTAGATCCACATACATATAATGATTTATATCGGCTCAATGGTCTAGGGGTATGATTCTCGCTTTGGGTGCGAGAGGTCCCGGGTTCAAATCCCGGTTGAGCCCTGTTTTTTTATTCCCAGTATCTCAAATAATCGTCCTTATTGTTAAAATCCAATAAACTTATATAAATAAGCAACATTTCTAATAAACAACAACTAAGAAATCATTAGAACTTATATACTTCCTCAACTTTAACACATAGATTCAAAATAAAAACAATTTATATATAGTTGTGCACTTAAATATCATTTTTCAAATTTTGAACCTGTTTAAACAAAAATATTTAAAGTTTTAATAGCTACATACAACAATTCAAATATAAATTTAGAAATTACTTTAACTAAAATCATTTATAAAATCAGTGCAGTAATTAATTACTAATAAGTAAATTCAATAATTTTTATGCTTCAAAAATTAATTTTATATTTATTAAATTTAATATTTTTTTTACTAGTATATAGTTATAAAATGGTCTATTTAATAATCGTATCTTTATTAATACATTTAGTGTAAAATATATAATTAAACATGAAATTTTTTTCAGAAATATATATATATATATATATATATATATATATATTATATATATATAGAGAGAGAGAGAGAATGACCCAAATAAAATTGAAATGTTTAAACATACATTTACTCCTTTATTATTTTTTATTGTCCTTCAATCTCATTTGAGTCACCCTATACATTCATACATTTATGTGTATGTATGTATATTTAAGGAATAGGGATACTGATATATATATATATATATATATAAATATATAAAAAGTATATAAATTATACGTATAAATATATATGTATAATGTTTGTATATAAATATTTTTTTATATAAAAAAAGATTTAAGAGAGAATGCAGGAACAGGGAGAGGTTTCGTGGACGATCAAAACGAAATAAATAAATATTTTCGTATAAATAACATATCACAGATTTATTTTTCTACTAAAACGATTAAATAAATCTCAAAGTTCCCATTGAAACAATAAATGATTACACCTAGTAAAAGTACGTAAAACATTATATTATAATTAACAATATTTTTATTTATATATGTATAGTATGTATGTATATTTATATATTTAATCATTAGCAAAAGTTTAACCTATTCTAAATTTATATTAGTTTAAATTATCTAAAATATAAAACATTTACAGTATGATATGTAGTTGTGTGATTTGTGATGTGATTGTACAGTCAAGCTATGAACAGAGTAAGTTGATCGGTTGTTTTTCTTCCCATGGACGATTCGTTTGCGGGCTGTTACTGTCAGAGTTGTAATCTTCGTTGTCGTCGAAGCATACCTGCAAATAAAATATGAATCATTATTTTATTAATTTTTAGCAGATATTTATATCTGGTCGAAGTAAAAACAAGATTTTTTAATTAATATAAAATATTTATTAAGTTGTTTAAAATATACGAAATATACGATTAAAAACGTTTTAGAAATAAATGAAATATTTTCAAAACATCAATCGACAATTATGAATTTTTCATTATAATTTTGTATGTACATATTTTTAAAATGGCAAAAAGTAATAGTTAAAATTTATTAAAATCGATTTGATATGGAATTCAAGTGAAATAATAAATATATCTAATTGAAAACTTGAACACGACCGAATAATCTCCAAACATCTCAATTTCCGTGTATCCTAATCATAAATTTCATAACTATCATGGCGACCACAAATATTTACACTGAACAGATTACTCGACTTTGCATAAATCCGCAATTGTATAAATTTCCGTTGAAGTAAACAATATGTTCGACTCACCCAAGGCTGATTAAGTCGTTCCTTTTCTGAATATTCCGTATTGAAGTCGATGAGAACACCCTTGTCTTGATGACGGTGTTGTTGTGCGGCCGCGGCGGCCTCTGCCGCTTTCTGTTTAGACGCAGCGCTGGCCATAAAAGTGCACGGGGTCGATGGCGGCAATAAAGGTAATGGTTCCTTGGAGCACTCGCCGCCAAGCATTACACGTTTCTGCTCATGTTTGCGCCACGCCTCATATGCCGTGTTGAAGGCCTGCGCTACGGTCAGTGTGACGGCCTGCGTAACCCTCCTCTTCGGGCACAAGAACGCATGACATTCCATCGTTTCGTTACTGTTTGCCGCAATGAACGCGAATACTCGGTCGTGAGATGCGTCCGCCGAACAGTAGGATATTCTGCAAATTATATTTTTGTTGTGTTTGAATCATTGACGTGGGAATTTGTACGATTTATTCATTTATTCTATGTATAGGGTTTTCCAATAAGAATGGCAGAAGTTTGACAGCTAGTGGCAGCCACGTTTGAATTTTTTTAAACCCATTTTGATATTTCAATTTAATACAGTTTGGCAAATCATCATGAAACGTTTAACATTTCAACAACACTTAAAAATTGTAAAAACTTCAATAGACTCGAAAAACTTGACACAGGATTTTAACGAGTTCATTATTTTTCGAAATGGACCTATCAATTGACCACCAAGACCTAACTCCATTGGATTATTTTTTGCGAGGTTATGTAAAATCATTGGTTTATGCTGATAAATCACGAAAGAACAGAAGCATTAAAAATAAACATTAAACGTGTAGTTTATGAAATTGAACCACAATTATGTGAAAGAATGACTAAAAATTGAAATTAACGAATACACTATATCAAGCGAAGTCGTGGTGGTCATATGAAATAAATTGTGTTCATTCATTAATGCCATAGAATATGTTTAATTTTTTTTAAAAAAATAACTAATTAATTAAATACTTTTATTTTAATTCCATTAAAGTTGTAAAGTGCTTATTGGAAAACCCTAACTGATAGAATTAATTTCATTATAAATTTATTATATATTCAATTTTTTAAGAAGAAATGATACATTTAACCAATACACTTTTTTTTCAATGCATCTAATTTTTCATACAAAAAATAAATTTATTCATTTTAATTAAAACTGTATATCAAAATCAATTGTGGTATGATATCACACAAAAAAGATCATATAGAGTCAAATTTAAATAATCTTAAATAGAATTTATATAAATATATATATATATATATATATATATATATATATATATATATGTGTGTGTGTGTGTGTGTAAAATGATATATAAATAAAAGAGGTTTATAGATATAAAATAAATTTACAATAATTTTCAACATTCAATATTAATAAAACAGTAAATAAAAAAATAATAAAGCCACAGATATAATTGACAGAAATTAATTTGCAATATTTTGATTTTTAGTTTCCGTTTTCAGATTGGTTTTAATGTTAAAAATTGATTTATAAACATCATATAAATATATATATATATATATATATATATATATATATATATATATATATATGTACGTGCTATGTATTTCTAAATGGTGTGATGTAATAAAATTGCTTTTATTTGATTAATATTTTACATTTTTTATTTCGTAAAATAATAAAATATCAATACTGAAATAATGAAAATTGATTTAAAATATAAGGAAAATAATTGAAGTGCACACACACAAATATATATATATATATATATATTATTTTAGAATATCAATTACAACAATAACTTAAAAGTACTTAATCGTGTTAATTTCATTCATAAAAATACAAAGCCGGCATTCATCACTGACTTCCGGTAAATACAAAGTGCATGAGTGAATGATAGAAACATTGTTTCAAATACAAGAGAATGAAAACAAATTGCAGACACTCATTCGTCGATTTTCATTTTACTCGAAGCTTTGTACTTAGTGGAAAAATACAATTCTGAAATGAGTAACTTTGTTTCGGAGTTCTCTGAAATAGGAACGGAAGTGGTTTTTTCTGATATCTGTAATGTCGATGAACTCGATTTAAAATAATGCTGTGAACAATATAGCAAGTTATATATATATATATATATAAATATATTTGTATGTATGTATGTATGTGTAAAATTAAAAAAATACAAAATAAATGTACAATAAAAGAATAATAACAGATACTGATTTCGATTTAGGAGTGTATATTAAATAAAAATAAATTAAGAAATGAATATTAACTTTGTAAAAAAAAGAAATATTTTCAAGTATGACAATTTACAAGGTATTTTTTAAATTTTTGTATTTTGTATATAAAATTCACAATTAATCTCGTTTTAAAAAAATAATATAGAAATCTCTAGACAAAAATAAAATAGCATAACATAACGGATTCGTAGAAATGGAAACGAGAAATCATAACTATAAAAAAATCAATTTCAAACGTTGTGAAAAATAGCAAAATATTTTCAGATATGACAATTTACTGGATATTTTTTTAAATGATATTAAATTTTAATAGTATGTATAATTTTCAATGAATCATGTTAAAAGATTAATAAATTAAGTCCATATTATTCCATTATATTCACAATGGTTATCATCAGATATAACGATCTAAAAATATATCTGTTATTCTAAGAAATGTAAAGAGGAGAGTAGATTTTTTGTAAAAAAAACTTATCAGTACATTATCGTCGCAACTAGAAATTCATATCTTTTGTATACTGAACATAGAATCGTATTCACTTTACGTTGATCACTTTATTATTCAGAAGAAGCGTCGTGTTATGATAACGACCGTAATTACCTGTATATGGAAATATCCATTTGATCTTCGCCCGTTGTTGGATCGCTAACAGTGATACCACGAAGGCATACAGTGAGTTGTACGCGAGGTAATTTGCGGCCACCCGCTTTAGCCACGCGCAATATGGTTTTAATGGCCTCGGCTGTGATACTTTCATCACTGGCAGCATCGACAAGTGTGCTACCCATATATTTTACATTGAATGTTACACAGTCGGACGGATCGTCTATTGAATCTTTGTTGATTATGTTGGTCAGTGCCCATTCCTCGTACAGTTCTACAAAAAAAATAAAAAATAATAACAATAAAAAACATTATTATTATACAATATATAAAAAAATATATCAATCATGAAATCAACATACGAGGAAAATTATATTTTTCAAATTCTCGTTTCATATTCAGTTATATTAAAAATATTTTCTCTATATTTTATTATAAATAAAACAAATGTCTTATTTTTTTATACGAGTATGAATATTTTAAAAGAAACAACGTATATACTTCTCTTGGAAAATATTTTCATTCAATAATAATATATTCGATTCCAAAAAAATCTAAATTCAAAAACTAAAACATATATTACTATTGTACATTTATTATAAATAAATGTATTTATCGTACAAATGAAACACAATATTAATTGTATTAAATCACACTAGCATAATAATACTGAACGATAAATTTCGCTTCAATAATTAGATTTAATAATAAATTTAACACGCTCAACAAATTTATGTAAAAAGTTTAATACGAACATATTAGAATATATGTATCTAAATTTATATTTAATGAGATTAAAACGATCAATATGAGTTGTTTATTATAAAACCATGTCACACTAAATAACATGTTATTTTAAATAGTTATTTATTCCTGGACAATACATCAATCAACACACAGGATCGGTCCTCGTTCGTTTCCAAGAAAAGAATATAACGAGCATAAAACTGATCATTCTCAAAAATAACAAGTCGCATGTATAACAAAATGGTTATTTTATATGCGTAATTACGAGACTCCTCTGTCAAGGATCGCTGATGAGGGTTTATTATTCACATTACTGTCATTGAAATACTTTTGTAAATAGTTTAAAAAAGCAATTATAATATATATATATATATATATATCAAATTCAAAATATTATCTAGTTAAATATTATTCCAGAGAGATATATTTTATAAATATAATCCTACAGAGCTCATAAAGTAATTAAACAAATTGGAATTTTAATTAATTTATTTTACTTAAAATTTTTCGTTACAAATATATATTTTTATATTTTTTTAACAAAGACTCGAATCTTCATTTTTTTATAGTAAAAGATTTTTTTAAAAAACTATTTTTGATATAAATGTTTCAAATATGAAAAATTAAAGAATTATCAATAATAAACACAGATCGAATCAGAAATAATGTAATTATTGTTAAAAAAGTAGCAATATAAGAACATTATTTTAAAATTAGTTACATTTTTCTTTACTTGAAAGTTTTTTTTAAAAAAAGATAATTTATCTTGTTTAGAATTTCTATAATATACAATTTTTTTCTTAGAATTATATCCTGTACATTTTTTTACATTTAAAAGAATTAATTACATCAACATCTTGTTTAATATCTAAATTTCATATTTACAGATCTCAAATATTTTTTTTCTCAAAGTATAATTTATATAATATACAATCAATTTATATATCTTTTATAGCTATATCCTTAACATTTTTTTATATTTAAAAGAATAAAATCTATGATTTTCTTGTTCAATATCTAAATTTCATATTTACAAACCTCAAATATTTTCTTTATATTTTTTTTATTAAAATATTTCTAGTTCAGAAAAATAGAAATTTATTAATAAAATAGCAAAATGAAGAATTAAATTCAATGTATATTTTCAAACTTAAGTTTATTATTTAAAAAATAATATATACTCAAAAACTGGATGTGAATTAAATCCAATAGAATATGTCTGATTAAATATATTTCAATAAATTCGTAAGAGTGTAGTATATATTTTTTTATTAAAATTTATATTTCAGAATAGTTTGTTTTCAATAAACAAACAATTTCTAATTAATACTGTGAAAAAAAATATCAATTCGCAATAAAAACGATATGTATGGTTTTTATTCAAATATTATTTTGAATTTTTTCTACTTTATAGTATACATATTTTTTTATTAAATGTTATATTTGAAAACAGAATGTTTTCATTAAACATAATTAATTTCTGATTAAAACTGTCAAAAAAAATATCGATAAATGAAACAAATCGCAATAAAAATGATAATTAAGGACGTAAATTGTTTTCAAAACGAGTACATCTGAACTGTTAACAATCAAAAATTGCACAATCATCCGACATTGTTATTATTATTTCTATTCTATTTTCATAATAATGAATGGTTTAGTAAAATAACAACATTATCAATACACACACAACTACTGTTCATTACAAACGAATGAGCTTATAAAACAAATAAGCTTATGTCATCACAACAAAGCATGATCAGTGCATATACACAGCATGACGCACATTTTGTATACCAACAAGTTTGACACAGTGTCATCACAAGGTCGGGTCGAATTAAAATTCGGTTTATCAGTTTAGGAAATACACATTTTGCGCATGAATCGCTAATACGTTGTATTCATATTACGGCCTGATTCGAATACAGTACTGTATTAAGAACAGATGTCGAGTAAAAAGACGAACTGGTTTTTTTTTTCATTCAGGTCATTGGAATGATGACAACGTAATTATTATTTTTTATAAAGATACTGACAGAAATTAAAATCGTTAATTAATCCATAGACTCTGTTCGAATTTCATGACCTATTAATATGATAAATAGAGATCATTAAACTACTATTGTACGTTTATTATCAAATGATGATAATTTAATTTCTAATAATATTTTTAACACAAATGAATGTTCACCCCATTATAACATATTTTGGTGTTGAGGGTGAAAATTCGTTTCTATTAAAATGAATTCGTCACAGTTCCAAAACAAGCAATATTTTTTAATAAGTCATTTATTTAATAAAAAATTCCATTTTTTAAAAAAATATTCAGTTAAAAAAAGAAAATTTTCGAATCGTTTGTTTTTAGTATATTTGTTCTAACCGACATCGGTGTGAATTTTCGAAAAAAAATATATCTAATATCGTTGACATGTTCATTTTATTTCGTAAAAAATCCTATTTACTCGCCGACTTGCACAGATGCTTCTAAAATATCTGATCAAATAATCAATTTCGAAGCAAAGTACGATATCGTCCACATTGCAAATACCTAGAGACCAAGAGCACAGAAAATCTGATTTCAATAAAGACAGCATTTTTCGTCAATACGACCTGCGGCGAATCGACATTCACCAGAAAACGGCCCTGCGGTACTTGTATTGCGTGTACGCATATACAAACATGTATATATATATATATATATATATATATATATATATATAATGTGTATGTGTGTGTATGTATCTTTTTTCATATAATGTTGTCGGTGGCCTAAAAGAGAACATCGAGAATAGAGGTTATCAATACTTTTTCTGTGACGAGTAAGGAAAAACGTGTACGTTGTGACGACGCCACAAGCTTTTGCGGTCTTAGCATGCGTCGCGCGAACAGAGCCGTCGGCCTTGTCGGTATGTCAGGGGTCAAGTTTAGCGACGCGCCGCCAGAATATCAATCGGATTCTGCGTCTTTACACTCGTTATCAGTGAGTACGTTGTGCGCCGCGGAAGTTGTGACACGAGGACTTTGTAACACACAGGACTTTGTGATTGAGAGAGTGTCGCAGACGGACCGATAAAAAAAATCAACTTGATTTAGTAACATCGAACAACATTTGTAAACATTATCGATTGGAGATTTTACGTCGTGAATTTTTCTTCTACTAGACTGATAACAGGGTCGATCCAATTAAACAGCACGGTTAACTAATATTCGTTCAATAAAATTGTATTATCTGCACGCATTAATTAAGTGCATTGCACTATTTAGTCATCGAATATTATTATCGAACGCTACTTGTATGATTTCGATTTTTTTCTTAATTTTATATTGTGGGTTTTTCTCCCATTGAACTGATAAGAGGTCGGTCTAATTAAACAAGTGCGTATTTAAAGAAAATGTTTAATAGTACGGTCTATTAATCATAGATCAACGAAAGAAATTTATTTCGCATTAATTAAGTGCATTGTACTACTTTCTTTGTTTTCCAAAACATATTTAATTGCAATTAATGCAAAATTCAAAGCGTTTCAAAAAATACATTAAATTATAATAATTAGGATTTGATACAAGTTCAATGTATCTTAATATAAAACGTATATTTTCTGATTTAAACAATACTTATGTCTTATATATATATATATATATATATATATATATATAGGGTGTACCATCAGAATTGGTTAAATAAAAATTTTAAATAAAACATATTTTTTGAGTGAACTACGATGAATATGCACTCATGATGGAATACTCTGTATATATATGTATAATATATAAATTATAAAATGACAACCAAGAGACAAAAAAACCCTATCAAATATGAAGGGATAATATTGTATTATGGAAATAAGTGTTAGTTGAGATTAACCATAGACAGGAAATTTTATATATATATATATATATATATATATATATATATATATATATATATAAAAAAAAAAAAATAGTAAAATACAAACTAGAATATTTCAAAAAAAAAATAATTTAATCAATACATCTGATTTTAAATATACTTTAATTTTTATAAATAAAGGCCTACATTTTTTAATACAATTAATGAACTATATTTTTATTACACATTCCTGTATTTATATTTCTCTGATAAATTAAAAAAAATATTAAAAAAATTATATTTTTCAATATAATTCGGTAATACAACTGAATTATTTTGAGAAAAATAGATAATACTTTTTTACTATAAAAATTAAATAAAATTTCAATCTAAAAATCAATGTATTTTATTTAAAAATGAAAATTAGTTATGCATTTTAAATAAATAGAAATATTATTTAGTTGTAACGTTATATTTTATTAAAAAAATAATGAAATTGTTTTTTAATCAAAATTTTATAATATAGTATAATTATATATTAAAAACAAATGGAATTAAATACAGAAAGATTTATTTTTCACTAGAAATCTTTATAGATTGAACGATTTAAACAAGTAGAATTTAAAAATTTACTTTTCTATATTCTTGTATTTTTTTTAACATTTTATAAAAAAAGAATATATGTATATATATATATATATATATATATATATATGTATATATATATGTATATATGTATGTGTGTATGTATATAATTCGAGGGTTGTAATAAAAATGAAGAGGTCATATAGTAAAAATAAACGATTATCGACGAACAATTGATATTCTCGAAATATAAAACGTTCAATGGTCATTTGAGATAAGTACGAATATAAAATATTGGATTTAGTAAATTTCTTCAAAAAACGAAATTTAATAAAAGATGTTCAAAAAGTCATTTATAACACACTTCTGATTTTCAATCATATGAATTTGTTTTATATACTTTTCTTGTGTCTGCTAACAGTTATTTAATCAAATATATTTTTTAATGTGAAATTATTTTTTTACAATTGCATTCATATGAAAAAATATTTACTTAAATTCATTCTATTGCATTAAAAATCACTATTTTAGAATTTGAAATTTTAGTTATTGTATAATTTTAAATAGCTTCAATTCCTTTTAAAACTTTAATATTTTGAAATAGTCAAAATCTTATATAAATTCATCTCTGTTTAAACAATTCTTTTTATTCTAGTCGAGTATATATATATATATATATATAAAAGTGAACGAAGTGTTTTGTATTCAAGCTGTTGTGGCAGAAAAACGTTAGACGAAAATCCAAAGTACGTGTCTCAGGTGTCTTCATTAGAAATAGTTAGCAATTACAATTGACATGCAATAAAATGACTAGGAAGCACATGGAAACAGTTCGCTTGATTTCGAGCAATCGTAGTAAGACAATATAGTCAACTTAAGAGCACATTGTGCTCCCGTATCGGCAATCATGTACGACATAATAAATATCTATTGTCGAGCACACAGCCATACATGAAACAAGACGACAATTCTATTTATCGAGACCAGCTTGTGTTCTAATCTGCAATACATTTTACCGTGTTAAGAGTTTCGTTACGTTTGCTTTTTACCAGATGGAATATAAAGATAAAAAAAAAACACAAATAAGTGATTTGTGTGTAGTTTATATTTATTACCTTGCACCATTAAAAATACAAACTCGATTAAACTACGTTAGTTATATATTAATTTGCTTTTATTTAACTTTACATTACAACATATTTTCTGTACTTTGATAAAAGGTTAGAATATATATATATATATATATATATATATATATATATAAACACTCGACTAGAATAAAAAAAATTTGTAAACAGAGATAAAATTCTATAAAATTTCGAATAATTGGAAATAACAAATTTTTTAATTAATAAAAAATATATCTACCTAAAAAAACAATATTTTTTTAAAATAAATTTAATCATTATTTTGACAAATAACAAGATTCTCTATTATATAAAATCAAATTATATATATTATTGGAATAATATGGTTTGTAGGTGTACCAAAATTTTCCAAGACCTGAAGATATAATTGAACTCGACCTGGACTTAGTTCATGTTAATTTCAAACCACAAGTACATCATGTTCTCATTAATGTTAAATTTATATAACTGGAACTGAGTTTAAATTTGTGACATTTAGTTTCAAAGGTGAATGTATAGATTATTAAACTAGAATCGTCTTTGTACAGGTGTTTGTATTAATTATCTTCTACGTGTAAAATAATTTTTAGTATCAAGACTTTAATTATATTATATATTAAATAAACATTAAACATTAATCATATCAACAATTAGTATATATTTTTATGAACTACATTGTAAAAGAAAATTTCTAAGAATAATAATTAGCAAAGAATAAATTTTATTCACTGGTAATTAAAAAATAACAATATATTAAATAGGTCTCATTATATATTTTATATTTTTTTTTAAAATAAATATGAAAGTGATTAGTAAAAAAAACATATATATATATATATATATATATATATATAAATTAAAACAAATAAACTATTACTTTTTGAAATAAAAAAATGTATAAAATCACCTTGTAACAAATTTAATAAACGAAACCATTTTACCAACACATGGTGTATGTTGAAACATTTAATAAAGGTTGAATCTGACCTTCATTCTTTTTATTTTTATTATTATTTCCATTTAAATTTCAACGAAATACTGTATCATAACATAAACAATATTTTATCATTCATTTGTATTCAGAATGATTTTTTTATTGTCCATCGTACATTTTCCACAAATCAATATAAAAAAATCTACGATAAATTAAACATTTTAATCAATGAACGAGTATAAAAAAAACAGATAATTTCGTATGAAATAATGACTACGTTGCTATAAATCAAAATAATTATATTTTGAACTGATCGCAATTACCCGTTCAAAGTTCATATTTATTAATTTTGGCATATTCATGTACGATCTTTATTTTCAAAGTTGAATTATTGATAACCTCTGTGACAATATTTATGATAGACAAAAGTATATCATTGAAAAATCGAATGCAATCTACGATTATTCATATTACTACTCTATTAATAGTTTAAATTACGCATTTAAATTTAACTTTATAATTTTCTATTTTAAGAATTATTGATAACCTACTTTCAATTAGTCAATACTCAATTCAATAATTATTTATATGCGTTATTGATGTTGTAGTTATTGATAATTATCGGTTTTGAATCGATCATTCAACAAGTTTTACTCGCTCCTAATGTATACGGTTTTCGTAATGATTATAATTACAGAGATATATTTTTTAATCCACGAACGAGTCGTTCGAGAAACAAAAATCATAATAAAATAATCACACGATTATTATTCATTCGCGAAAAGGGTTAATTTATTCTCTAACGACACAAACGAAATACTTATTCGCAAAAACGGCACACTGTTGTTGTGTTTTTAGTTATAATCGAATTTGCTTGTATGCAATTTACAGAATGCTCTATCCTTGCAATATCCCTGTAGTCCCATTTCCACCTACCGTTCTTTCGTTCTTCATATTTAATTCATTCGGGTGCCGTGTAATAATTTCAGAGCACGCACCACAATGACTTAACTACACATGTTTAGAACCGACGTGGGAATCGTACGTTCGACAATATTGTGACGAAATCACGTTTTAACTTTTACTTACATATTTTCAAATCATATTTGATTTATTTCTGCACGTTTCTCTTTTACTTCTTTCTAAGAACAAACATTATATACATATATATATATATATATATATATATATGTGTGTGTGTGTGTGTGTGTGTGTAAAGTTTCTACTTATTTTCTTCATCTTTTTATTTTGAATATAATAGATGTTTTATTAGAAAAGTTAAACTGAACTGTTAGGATTTCTGATTTCAAATAAAATGTGATCAAAACTTAAAATTAGTTTTACTTATATTTTTTTCTTTATTTTCAAAACATATTTTTTTAAAATCGCGTTTATCGACATAATAAATAAATATAAATGAAAAAGATGTTAGTATTTAAATAAAATACTAATTTATATATTTATAATATTGTTTTTTGAACAAAAAGTATATTTTATATTTCATAGTTTTGTCTATCTTCTTTGTAGGATTTTATTTTTTTTATGTAATAATATATATATATATATATATATATATATATATAATTATCAAATTTTCAAATTTTCATATTAATGTAATACAAATTGAATTAAAAAAGTATACAATTCATTTTTGAGATTTTTCTAATTTTTTATCTAGGTTGGTTTTCTTTAAACAAAAACATTACAATATATAATACTAACAAGAGATAATTAAATAGAGAAAATATATTTTATATTTCATATTTCTGCCTATCTGTATATGGTCATCCAAATGTGAGGCCTAGATTTGTGTTTTATTAAAATGAAACATGTGTATAGTTTCTTTTTAATAAAACACAAATCTAGGAGTCACATTTGGATGATTATATACAATTCTAAACATTTGTTTATATTAATATATATACAATATTTAATTTTAAAATTCTCACATTAGTGTGGATAAAATAAACTAAAAAGATTTATAAACTATGTCTGATATATTTTTTAATATTTTATTTAAATAATTTTTCTCTTTTTTTTTAATATTACAATATATAATAGTAATAATAAAAAAGTTAAATGCATAAAATATATTTTATATTTATTTTTATTTTTGTCTACTCATAGACTAATATATTTTTTAAAAATTCCATCCAATTATGTCAATTTAAAAGTCAATAAATAAATTTAATTCGTAGTAATTATTAAGAAAAATATTAAATGATTTAAACTAGTTTTTTTTATTTTATTAATACAAGAATGCTTTATAAATATAATTATCATATATTATATTGTTATATATTAAAAAGTTGAAGAGTGAAATAAATCCATTAAGAGCAACTAAAGTTTCTTAAAAACGGAAAAATGTATTAAATATATAGAATGAAATTTATTAAGTGCATAAAATCAAAAAGTAGTCTACAAGACGCTAGTAAGATTTTAATTTTATTTGGTACTTTCGCTATAACCGCAATGAAAAATAGTCACGTATAAGAAAAGCACGTATTAACCTCGACACAATGTTTTAGAGTATAGAGTTGAAAATTCGTGTCGTTTTTTTTGTATAATAAAAGCAGTCAGCCAGATCGGTGTAAAGCATCTGTAGTAATGAACGCCAGGTGCGGCAAAGCCCATTATCCCATTAGCGTTATCCTGCAGGTACGGCCAGAGTCGAGTCGTTAACAAAACTAAGGAACACGAGGAAAAAACGTCGTATAAGAAATTCTTTGTCTGTGCAACGGCAAGATGCGAACATCGGATAGTAATGGGTCACGTCGTTACATACCGCACGAATTAAACGATATCAATGGACGGGACGTCGAGAAAGAAACAGAAAAAACGACGGCGATTGTCGGCGTGTAGATGATTCTAATCTTGATTCGTTTTATCATTACGTAATAACGAGTCGGGCTTCGACGATATCAAAAAGCGTCGAATACGTGTGAGCTGAGTGCTAATATAGAAATAAACTCTTAACTCAATATCTCTATTCAATATTGACGAGGAATTGTGAAGAACAGACAGAAGTTAGTGTTATGCTGACCCCTCTTTCTAGATACGACTATTGCTTGTGAACGTGTTTAATCATCGAAAATCAATTGAATTTTGTTGGACTTCACACAGAATGGCGCTGTTTTTTCAGTAATGAATTTTTTTTGTTGTTGTTCTCCGATATTACGAATAATGCGGTCGAGTTTTCAATACAAACTCACACACCCTTATATTTATATATATAAAATACAATACATTTATATATATATATATATATATATATATATATATATATGTATGTATATAACAAAAGATATATAATATTTTACTTTCCAAACAATATTATTACAAGAAAACATATTTATTAAAAGTAATTTATTTCCACTCAAATGTTTTTCTATAGATTTTTCATAAAAGATAACGTTATAACCTGGAAAATATATATTTTCGGATAATAAGTTCGAAAGTATAATACATTATCAGTGTAAAAGTTTATTAATTCGTTATTTAAAAGAATCGTTTCTTTGTTACACAGTCGATAAAAAGTTGTTATAATTTTGTTCACTGATGTATGATAGTTAAAATAAATAAAGAATATCTATAATGAATTCCAATTTAAATAAACTAATTTACATAATTTTCTAATAAAGTTAAAAATCGGTATAATAATTTAACTTATTCGCACTAGTAGAGAGTTGAGAATTTTTAATGAGAAGTGAACACATCATATAAAGTTAATGAAAACACTATTTTATGAGTACCACTAATATATTGTGGCTTATTACACACAACTAAATTTCACTTGAAGACTATATACATATATTGTAGGTATATACTCGTATGTATATCCATGTTACTAGAACGTGTGACGATTTTCCCATCTAACTAACACACCACTCGAATCTAAATCCAGAACATAAAATTTTCAAATATTATATAGTATTAGTATTTATCACTTTCGTGTCGACGTTAAATATACATTTTTAATAATAGTAAAAGTTTATTTTATATCCTTTTTGCAAAAAATTTATGTGATTTTTTAATGTGTACAATATAAGGAGGATATAGTAAGAGGACGTATAACAATAACTTCGAGTAGGAAAAAGGTTTCCGGCATATAATAACGATAAAGATAATATCACGTATCAGTTGAGGGCTGAATGTTCCATAATGGAGTTCGTTGCTTGGATATATATTTATCACATCTTTACGTTATAACATAGAAATTTATTTATCAATATATATGTATATATATATTTCTCCACATGTAAGATTATTGATATGACTTTTATTACAAAAAACCAAATGTAAAATGTTTTATTTCTTATATATATATATATATATATATATATATATATTTATATATATATATATATAATTTTGTACCTTATCAAAAATATTTGAAAACATGTGATTCAAACATATTTCTTTTATTCAAATTAATAAAATAACTTAAATAAAGATATTATTTATGATTAACCTTTTTTGAACAACTGAGATTAATTCGAAATTTATGTAGTTAAAAATATCTAAAATTATTTTAATAATATGATATTTTTATTCAAATAACTAATCAAATTTAATCTGAAAATTAAATGTTATTATTGACGGAATAGATTGTTCGTCAAAAAAATAAACCTACATTAAATCACCATGTAAATATTTCCCAAAATTTTATATCACTGAATAGATTTATAAGTTAGTAATGAAATCATATTTTTTTATTAAATTTCTATTAATATTTGCAATGTTTTGCAATTTTTCTAAACCTATAAATTTTTTTAATTATATATTACGATTTTTTTAAATAAATCATTTTTTACTCATAAAGTATCTTAAAAATGTTAATATCTTCGACATAATAAAAAACTTGTAAATAATAAAATTTTATGTGCATAAAATAAAGACAAAAACACAAATTAATAAACTTATCAAAGAAAAATTAATGTGACAAAAATTTAATACCGACATAAATGTTTATTTAATTCTCGTATATTCACATTATTGAAGAATAACATTGTTTTATATGAACATATAAACGAAATTTCGAACGATGCTTTTGCTGGTATAAAAAATTGTTTGTTAATTAATTATCGTTATCCATTCAATTGAATGAAAATGCATTTATTAATTACAACATCAACTTTTGAACAAAAGAT
This sequence comes from Neoneuromus ignobilis, assembly GCA_029203775.1. NCBI lineage: Eukaryota > Metazoa > Arthropoda > Insecta > Megaloptera > Corydalidae > Neoneuromus > Neoneuromus ignobilis. The sequence continues at coordinate 40,278,603 of CP092092.1, forward strand.
GTGCTAATAATGTTCATTTAGACGTGTTTATTTAACAATGTGACATTTAATTACTGATAAATGGACATTCGTACATTTTTATTTTAATTAAAATAGTCACAAATATCTTTCGTTAATTAGTTGAAAATTATATTTTTTTTTGGTATATATAATTTTATAGAAAATAATTTTTAAATAATATAAAATAAACTATTTTTTCTTTTGTCAAAATTAGACAAATTATTATTTATTTTTTAAAAATAGTTCTTTAACCTGTCACAATACATTTTGACACTAAAACTAATTTTAAAAAATGTATAGCATAGGGTCATCAGATTTGTGTTTTATTAAAAAAAAACATGTGTATAGTTTCTTTTGCTTCTTTTCAATAAAACACAAATCTAGGCGTGACATTTGGATTGCCCATTATATAGATTTTTTTCAAGCTATTACAATAGTAATAATTATTATCTAATTTTAATATCTGATAATTTGAAATCATTCTCAAAAAATATATTTTTTGAGAATGATATTTAATTTTCGTAATATTTTTCATTTTTTTAATATACTAGAAGGGTTAAATATTATATTTATTATTTCTATTTCACTGTAGATAGAACTATAGATTTTTTTATGATTACAATTCATGTATAACAAGTATAAAATATGTATAGTTATTTTGTAATAACATCTCGTATACAAAAAAAAATTGAATCATTTTATATCTACACAGTTTAGAAAAAAATTCAACTCGTTTTAATTTTCATTTTTGTTCAGTTACTAACAGATATTTATAACACAACTTGCGTTTGTGTGCATGCATTTTTTCCTATTAGTTTATAAATAAAAACCCTCGTTCATGTTTTATTTATAGGTAATATCGTAGATTTATTTTCAATATTCACTTTTTATATCTCATATCGATCGATTTTAAATTAAACACGAAAACAAATTAAATCAAATATTTGAAATATGCTATTTAAAAAAATCATATCAGTATGTTTTGACTATAATTATTATCATTGTAATTATCTTGAAAATCGTGTAAATACATTTATGTAATTACACATAATATAATTAGACTGATGATTTTCTTTGTTGGAATCAAACAATCACTATTTCATGTCGAATAAGACGATTGGTAGAGACAGTAATTTACTATTATTTCTACATCAAATAGTTACATGAATTATCGCTTTTGATCACCGAATATTACAATCCTTGTCATCTTACTAATTACATTACTCTCATTGTACGCAATTTGCTCTCTCATTGTCAGATCTTTATGACCTTTAGTCAGATTTTTCCGAGAAATTATTTGGTATTCAATTAATTTTCCTATTATAAAGTTTCGTAAATCTGTCTGATATCATTTTATATTAAAATATAAATATTTTTTTTAAAAAAATATATATACAATGTAGACTAACGATAAGTTATAATTTTAATTTGAGAAAATAAACGTAACTTGTTAAATAAGCTACAAATACAAATGTGAAAACATAAATCTTTTGTTATTATACAGAATACGAACAAGTATAGGCAAGATAAAACAATTCCTATCTTATAATACAAGTACTTATGTTTCTACAAGAGTTTACTTTCAGTTATTTTAACGATGTGATCTTGAATTATTCAAAAATATCACGGTTCATTTATAACTGTATGAAGTTGCAACCGAGTACGATTTTAATTAATTTCTTTTAGTAATTTTATCTTAAAAATTATTCAAGTATAAATCTCGTTTAATGAATCAATATTTTTTTACATATTTGAAAATTTCTTGTATTTTTATAAATTATAATATATCTGTCTACAATTAATGATCGTTTAGAATATTTTTTGGTGATAAAATTGACAGTATTCGATTTTTCTCGAACGATTAAAATAACAATTACTTTATTTACACGAAAAAGAGGACTACACTGATGTAACTTCTCCGTACTCGACGATATTGATCGTAACGTACGCATTCCAATATTTTACAACCGCATCTACCCAGCCAGGAGCTCATAACTTTCACTCTTTTATTTTTAGCCTTAGGTTAAGGGATGAAGGCAACCGAATAAAAGGCCGTAGAAGTCGAGTAAACAAAAAAGTACCAATTCTGAGTAAAAGCAGAAAAAAATGTCCCGCCATGAAATTATGAATTATGTTTTCTTTTATTTAGTGGAGGTTGATGACATTTTATTTACACGTCTTACGTTTCACGGTTTTTTTTTATTTCGCAATGAAATATTTTATATTATTATTATTATTATGTCTTGTTTTAAATAACGTACAGAATGTCTCTGTTTAGAATCTAATAAAATATTTAGTCGAATGTATACTTTTTTTCTATTTATTTTCATCTTCAAAGGAATATTTTTAAAGAACGTTTTACTTTGATATTTGAATTTATATCATATTTTATTTATTTTTAAAAATGTCGTCGTAAAAATTATAAATTATTTTATAAATTATATTACTGTGAATATTTCTAAAAATAAAATTTCTTTGAAGCACAATTTGTGATTGTTTTTTACATATTTTTTTTATTGATTTTAATTTTCTAATAAAATGTTAATAACACTTAATACTTTTTGTAAATGTCATATTAGAAATTCAAAAAATATATTATTTAAACTACATATTAATTTTATTCAATTTCGGATTATTTAAAATATTTTATATATATATATTTATAGACCATATGATTGTTTATTTCTTTCTCAAATTAAATTTAGTTTTAAAAATTCATTTTTAAAACAATGATATAATAATTGAGAAAAAAATGAAATATTTTCAACTGTATAAATATTTGAACGAATCAACATACAGAAATATTTTCAAAGATATTACAATTTATTTATAGATTTATTACAATAATTTTTTTTAAAAAAATTTAGTTATTTTTATAATTATCTTTATATACACAAATGAATTTTCACCCTCAGTACTGCAATAAAAGTGTTCAATAATCATTTCTTGTTCACTTTATTGAGAGTGAAAATTCATTTGTGTTAAAGTGAATTTGCCACAGATTCAAAACAAATAGTATCCTTGTATGTTTAAAGGATATATGTAAAAAATCGTTATTTAAAGAATGAATAGTTATTTAATATAACTAATACCAAGTTATAATTGTCATTAATTTGATTTATTACCATTTGTTGTATTTAAACCACAAGTAATCGACAAATATATTAATAATTTTAACCATTTTAATTTTTTTAAAAAATAAATCTACGATCGTACAATTGAATGCATTCTTTTATAAATTCTTTACCGGATTTAAACGTTCCCTATTGTTTTAATTTTAAACGATTCTTTTAAAATGAGCAAAAATGTTTTATACATAAGCTAAACAGCAGTTCTTATCCTTTATTCATATCGGATTTAATTTAATGTGGCAATTGGTGTTTACCAAAAAAAATCTCTTCGAAAAAAAGCACGAACTTGTTTAAAAAAAACTGCATATAAAAGCAAACATAAAGTTTATAATAAATCGACACAAGTTACTTTTCGAAATGAAAACAACCCTAATTATGAAAAACCCATTACGAGGAGAGCTTTACCGTTCGAGGGTACGTTCAATCCGATGTTTGTTGTGTTTTTTTTTTCATACGGAAATGACTTTTTTTATGGCTACATCCGTAGTTATTATTAAAAATTTTAATTAGAAAATATTATAAAATGGCTTACTGAGATAACAATATTATATTTCGAGTTTTTATTTTATACTTTTTACAGCTGCTGTTTTACATTGAATTTTTCATTTTAATTATACCTCAATATTAAATTAATTATTTGGTTCAATCGTGAAATTTAACGAATATTATATTTTTCGTTCATATTTAATCAATGTTTCAATGAAACTGTGGTTTTTATCTCAACGCGGAAAATTCAAAAAGATAACACGAAATGTTCTTTAGTGTAAATAAATTTACATAATTTATATATATATATATATAGTTAACATTCTATATTTAGCAGTAGAGAAATATCATTTAGTTAGTTCCCTGTCTCGCAAAAGATGTTTTCAAATAAAAAATACGCGTATGTTTTTTTTATATACTTTCACTCGCATATATGGTTATGTGTGTGTGTATGTCTCTTTGTGTTTGTAATAAAATTGAAAATACTAATCTTTGATATGAATTATATCGTCTATATGAAAAAAAAAATAAAAAGACGCGTATATTTACTCATATTCTTATATGGATTTCATTTGGGAATATGAAACCTTGAAGCATTGAATGGTTGTTTCGCAAACAAATTCAATGTACTTGAGAGAAACGCAACCTTATCCCTGTAATATGGCACAGAATTGAATGGATTTGTTTACAAAGTACCCACTTCAGTGCATGGAGATTGGGACAGAATGTGGATTGGGGATTTTACAACCAGCAGAAGACGAGTTTACATTTACGGTCTAAAAGACATCACACTGCGCTACTGTGTGTATCTGTGAAAGAGAAATCAAGATTGGTGCGTCGCTAGTGTGAGTATGTAGTATTGGAGATTCCTTTTTTTTATAAGGAGAGAAAATTGAGATCTGCTGCTACGCTACGTTTAATAAAAACGATGCGAACTTTCAAAAATTTGTTTTGTAAATATTTAAGTAAGTATTTTTATAGAGTTCGACTAGAAAATTGTGTTTGACATACACCTCTATTGCCACTCGAATATAAAAGGGCGAACGTCTTATTTGTCATTCATACTTTATAACTTTTTACTGCTCGACGTATACAAACACCTATACAGAACTATTCAAAATGTTTGCAGACGATGAAGATACGCAAAAAAGTCATGTAGCTTCATGATGACATTTTTATATATCACAATTTTATATCATGACAAAGTGCTTCAATTTAATAAAGTATATTTCTTTTACACTTCATACTTGATTAAACTAGCTGTAAAATTATATCGAGGACGTTTATTTCTTTCCCTACTCAAAATACACTTGCGTCTATTCTTGATATTCTGTTAATTATTAAAATAAATAATTTAACATTATATTATTTTTTCATATAAAATAATCATTTAATTATAAAACTAGCATAAATAATTAAGAATAAAAATATTTTTATCATATTAGAAAAATATTCAAAATTATATTTCACTATAATTGATTCTGTACGTTTTTAGTTTTTTATGTAATTTATATATTTTCATTTTTAATACTTTATCAATATATAAATAATCCAATTTTATTATAGTATTGTAATGGATTCAGTTGTAAAATATTTTTATTAAAAATTTATATAAAGAAAAAATATTTAAAAAAATACCTCTATCTCTATATTTAAATTTCATAATTTTAAAACAAAATAACCGATACATTTAGGGTTAAGGTAAATAGAATTTTATATAATAAATATTTTAAACTTCTATCATCAAACAAATACAGTCAATTTATTTCTTATATAAAATTCTCATTTTTTGTTAATATCATGTATATATATATATTATAAAGTTCATTGAAAATAACAAAAAAAAAAAACACCCCCAGATATTTTTGTATATCAAAGGTCATATTTACCGTATATGAAAATATAATTCGTTCCGCAGTCGTTAAACAACATTTCACAAACTCCCATCTAAAACACAAAAAAGCTTCTTCACATTCATAATGTTGTTACATATATTTACATCCAATCGTGTATATATATATATATATATATATATATATATATATATATATATATATATATATATATATATATATATAAAACAGAGCAGACCAGAATTATGATAAAATTCAGTAGAGAAGAATAAATAGTATTTAATTTACCATAATAGAAATTTTCTAAATGAACATTCTTTTGAAGATGAAAGTCGTTATTATTTAAAGAAAATGTTCATTTACTAACTAGAATTTATTTTCGCAACGAACGCTTTTTTAAAACTATAGCACGTTCGGTGTTATTCTCATCTAGAACAATAGGCTGACCTGGCTACTGCATGATTTACCTCGTGCATTAATAAAACTTTATTATGATACAACCCCTGCACTGACAACGAAAACCTCTTACGGAACAATGACAAATGCGGACAGTTAGTACCGGGTTTTTAACCCATGATATCATTTTCGTTCGAAATCAAGATTATTATATGTCCATATGTTAATATTTTATATGTTTTAATGCGTTCTCACAATAGTAATATTTTTGACCAGAAATTTTATTCTCCACAAAAAATACCTTTTTGAATTTAATGGACATTTTTAATAATTTATTACATTTAATATTAGAATTATAATTGACAATAAAGTCAATATCTATGATTAACAATAATCAACTAGTATACTACCTTCTGCCAACTCCGAGTCGATTTTAATTTTCATTTACAGAAATAGTAATTACATCAAACGTACGTTCATATTTATTTCATATGTTTACTGTTTTTCATGTTTATGATATGACAATAAATAAAAAAGCTCATGATGAAAAATAAAAAGTAAATATTATTCATTGGGAATTAATTTTTCATTGAAAATAATTGAAAAAAATCTCTTTTCATTCCGAAAATGAAATTAATAAAGTACAATATTTGGCATCTAGCTTATTAATTGGAAATGTTTTTTAATCAGCCGATTGATATTAATTAGGTTCTATATTTAAAAACAAACACTTTTTTATATTTACAAATACACGTTTTTGAATATTTTAAAAAATATATTCAGTTTATATATTGACATTTTTATATTAAACACAAAAATTGTCAAAAAATGGATTTTAATTTTTAATATATTTTTAAATCAAGGTAATTGATATAATTATTAGATTATAAATTGTTTAAATTGTTAAATAATTTTATATTAAATTTACAATTCATAAAATATAATATTTAATTAGTACTGAAGAAAATAGAAATAGAGACAAGATTTTTCGAATATATTTCTTGCATAAATTATGATTTAATTTAAAATTATATATATGTATATAAAAATTTACATTTTTGATCATTAAGTCTCATCTCAATTCAGGTCTTATAAAAAAAGAAACAATTTCACTGTAAAGAAGTATCTGTGTGAATATAAAAATTATAACTGAAATTCAAGAACTGTTATTCGTTTCAAGTGAAAACGGACGTAGGAAAAATTAAATATAAAAAGGAATGTTAAAAATCGTGTTGAATTCAGCATTTTTTTTTATTCGTGATCTCGTTAACACGATAATCCAAAGTCTTAACTGCTGGCCCAACGCAGCGAGCCTATTTCGAATACTTAAAACACACTAATGTTATTATGTTACGTAATAAATTACTTTTGTGCGAAGTAGACGTAACACAATACATAAAAGACGTGGAGTTAATTAAGTAGACGAGTTTTCTTCGAACTTTTGCAAAGTGAAGAGATGCTCTCGTATGCTGCTGTGTACGTGCTTAAAAACTTCGGATATTTACGAATTTTGTGAATTATGTGCCTTAGTTTTCGAATAAACGGTTATGATGATTGATACCGTTTAAGTATTGAAAATTACTATAATTTAAGTTCACTTTTTTGTTCTGTCTTTTCTTTTTAAATAATCGGTGTTGTTTTTATCATAGAGAATAATTTATATATTAAAACGTTTCGAAAAAAATACAATTTTGTAAGAAATTGGCTTTTTTAAATATTTATTTTTTTATAAACACACACACACATATGTGTGTTTATTTATATGAAAATAAATTGATGTACTCATATATTTTACACATGTTGATAAATTATTTATCAAATCTGAAATTTCATGAAATGATCAAATATATTATCATCACAAATAATCACCAATTTAAATTGTTTATTAAATAATTTATTTATTTAGATTTTCATTTATACAAATCATTTAAAATTTTGGAAGATTAAAACATATTAAATAAGTTGTAACTTGCATATTTTTTTAATTTGATCAAAAGCTATTCAATTCACTTTTTAATTATTATAATATAATTTATATTTATTGTATTTAATACACCTGTTTTCCAAAATCTAAATTTAAGAGAAATTATAATTTAGAATTGGTATGATAATTTTATTTTTTTCCAAATAAATGTTTAATTTTTCAAACTAATATTTAAACTTAAATCCAATAATAATATTTATTTTTTTTAAAAAAAACTACATAAATAACACTGTTGATTTTATTTTTTATCTATTAGAAAATGAAACTAACCCATATTAAAACTAGTTCTACAATGAAATTATTATCTTTATCTAAACAAAAACTTGTTCATATAAATGTTTAAATGTGTTCAACATTTTCATTTAAAATAACTGACTTACAAATGATATAGCTATAAAAGACACATGAATGTCGTAGCGATGCTGAGGCCAATGAGCTTGGGTCCATTACACTCAACTGTGATGGTACGCACAGAGAGTATGAGTACGCCCTTAGGCTAATCAGCGAAAACATTTTTTTCCTCTCAGAAAGAGGAAGATAACACTAATGTGTAGTATAGAGCTTTTTCAGTGCACGAATTTCGTTTATTTAGATATACATTCTTTTCTGTTCATCAAAAGACTGTTACGTTTTTTTCAATTCGGTATTTTTTCGTTTAAGTTGAGTTTTTTTATTCCTATTAATTAAATTTTTATCGACATTTTTATATAAAAAGTATTTTATAAAATCGCTAATAAATAATTTAAAAATCCAGCTTACAATAAATCAAATTGTATTTAAAATATTGTATATTTATATTTTTGTACAAACAAACGTCAATTGTAATATTTTACGTTGTTTAATTTGTTTTAGAATACAGCATAATATAAAATGTAATTATGAAATATAATTTTGTAACATTTTAAAATTAACTTCGTTTACAAAATCAATTACCATACAAGTTCAAAAAAATTCTGTAACAATAAACATAAATGGGATATTTTTTAAATATTCTCTTACAAGACAATAATACTCTTTTAAATTAAATATTTTGATGGTATTCTGTAAAATTAACATTAGTATCTGTTTTATTTAAATTGATATTTTATTATTTCAAGGAATAATCATTTTATAGTAAGAGAAATACAAGACATCAAATATTTCTAAAACTTGTATTAATTATACAATAGTTGTATAGTTCTATAAAATTTTTAGTATTTGAAAAAATTGTATAATTTAATTTATTTTTGAATTCAAAAATATTTTAATTAAATTCAATGACATTGAAATTTCGAAATTAATTTTGTTAATTCTATATAGATAATTAAAATTTATTTTATATATATATATATATACAAATAATAATCAATTTAATATTTTTAAGATACCAAATATTAACAGTGCAGATAATTTCTGAAATATTTATTAAATGTTGACATTTTCAAAAAATTTTATAGTAAAAAGTAACATTTTTAAATAAAATATCTTTTTTCTATTAATTAAAGAAATCTTTGGCTCCTTAAAAAGGCATAATTACTTGTTTATTATATAAAAGAGAAAGTATATAAATATTTATATATATATATATATATATATATATATATATATATATAATAAAATAGTTTAGTTGTACTATGAATTAAAAAACAGTCGTATATGGAAATGTATATATATATATATATATATATATATATATATATATATATATATATATATATATAAATATGTATGTATGTATGTGTGTGTGTATTATGTTATTAAAGAATGATATTTTTTACCAAGAAGACGAATTATCTAAAACATCAAATTAATTGTATGTCAAATTATTTTTAACAAAAAAATAATAGTGAATTATTAACGAACAAATAAAAAAATATTTCTCACAAAAAAAAGAAAAAACGAATGAACTATTTCGCAAATTCAAGCAATAATTTTTTAAATTGAAAAAAATATCCAGCAAAAAGAATGTCAAAAATTAAATATACATACACCTGTGTGTTTTATTTTCTTATTTTTTTAATAAAGAGACATTTTCATTTCATTTCAAACTATGACACACGTCGCTGATGTAAATACAAATGTATATGTATATAGAGCAATGTTTATATGCGTATACCAGTTGAATATATGAAATTTGAACGAGGACAATTTAAATAAATTGTAACGACATCCACGAACTATGTCACCTCACCAGAAAACCTGATGAAATTCAGTACGGAATTCGCAAGTATGTCGTGTTGGTGGCGGGAACGCAACGTAACGCATTCATTTAAAAGTAACACGTGTCAGAAACACGTGTCGCGCGAGCCCCGAGCCCTCGCTCTGTGTTTGTGACAGGTGTCGTCGGCCACACATCAAAGACAAATACGGAAAACTCATCTCTGTACACACCGAAACGATCCATCTCTAGCGGATCGTCGTAAATCAGCTAATTAAATTTCCAGAGATCTCTTAATTAGCAAGACGTACTTTGAACGAAAACGCGATCGATGTGGATTCGCGAGTATACAGGATTTGTCGTAGCCATTTTCCTATCGAATGATGAACGAGTTCTCTGTCTAGTAGAGAAATATACCTGTAAATTTCCGATTAAGTGAATTACTGATAATTAGTTTGTAATTGATGAAATTCGGTAAGAGTAATTTTAATTTTCAATTATCTTCAGTAATGAGATTTGAAAGCTTGATATATGACAGACATTTACATCCCTTATATATATCTATATATATATATATATATATAGATATATATATATATATATGAGTCACTCATTAACCAAATTGATTAATTCCACAAATCAAAAAGTAGAAAAATTGATAAAATAATATACATTCTTTTTTAAAATTCATTTTAAAATTTAAATTCAAATAAATATTGTAGAATGTATTATTACAGATGTAACTTTTATCTAGAGTCATAAATAATATATAAAATAGTATATCCTTAGAATAATTGTTAATACTTTAACATTTTTTGCATAACTAAGAGAACTAATCGATTTAACAAGTGAAACTAAAAAGGAAATAATTAATACAATTGAATTATTACAAAAAAAAAATTACAAATAACTTCATTATCATACAACATTATTAATTAGATGGTTTTAGAAAAAGTCAACGATAATTGTTCTGTTATTATTACAACCATTAATGATAGAATTAATGATAGAATACAGTTTCACTCATATAATTACCACGATTTCCCTTAATCCAATTGTTTCAAGTTGTGACATTCTTATTGGAAAAACATACACACATATTTAAAATACATTATTATAAATCTAGAATTTATAAGGACATCTTGTAAACATGTACTATTTATATATTCTTTAAAATATTATTTTCATTTAATAATCTGATAACTTACATTAAAATTTAGTCAAAAATATATCAGTCAATTAATTATAGTTGATATTAATAACGTTACATAATTATATATCTCAATTATAATTTCTACCTTTCTAATATTAAATATCATAATTTGAATATTAAATACTTTTTTTTTATAAAATTAAACAATAAAAATGTCATTGGCATTTAGTATTTATTTGAAAATATTTTAATAAAATAAACTAGTAATCTTTCATTTTTCAAGGTTTGTTAATAATTATACTGTATATTAATCTTTGGTTACACCCTTAATACAAATCTACATTATTAGGTAAGCATATATGCAATTTACTTTTTTATGATAGTAGAAAATTATTTCGACCTTAAGATAATTTTTTTATATATAAAAAACATTTTTCACTTTCCAAAACTGTATCGAAAATTATAATACAATTTATGGAAATATTTTTTCCAAAATAAATGTAAATCTGTACTTCCTATAATCAATCCCGTTACAAAAACGAATTAAATATCGTATGAATATCTGATTACTGGCTGCGTAAAGAAATGAAATTTCTATACTCTTCCTATATTAAAAAAAAACTCGAAAGTGCTGATCATTTGTCGATAATAAAAATTCAAATCGCGCGCATACATTTATATTCTTTCGTTAATTGATACGTTTGTAAAATAACCTTGTTCAATATCCTGTATGCAGTTAATAAAATTACAATCGTTGCAAAGAAACGTACGTACGTCGTAAAGCCAGTACTACAATTAAATTCTGATGCAATTGCACCAACAGCGACAGAAATGTGCGGTTTGTGTGTGTGTGTGTGTGTGTGTGTCTACGACCTCGTATGGACCAGTTATACAGAACAGGCGCGTAATTGAAAATAGTTAATCGTTTCGAGCGGTGTTTTTGCGGGAAAGTATCGCTTATCTCTCCTTTCAGCGATAGACGGTGACTTAATTATACGTTAGATTTTTTTTTCGTCTCTATTCTTAAAAAATTAGATTCTTTTAAAGGTCTATTTTCAAATACTATGTTTAACTAGTTTTTTTAAAAAAATAATACTGTTAACTGAGGTCAGATTATTGTTAAAAAATTTAATCTGAATGTTGATTACAAAGTATTTTCAAATATACCAATATATATTTTGATCAAATATTCTATTTAATTTTAATAAATAATTTATCACATAAAAACTATTCGTAAAAGAAAAAAAAATAGATTGTAATACATTGTACTTCTTAACAAATGTAATATTTTTATTCAAATTTATTTCATTTTATATAAAAAAAAAACTCTGAATGAACCGGTGGCATTAAATTTCATTCGATAAATAAAATGCATATCGATATATTTTATATTCTTATTATTTTATATCGATACCATGAAGATACCTATTGTTAAATATTAATTAAATCTCAAAAAAAAATAAATCCGATTATAAGAAACTTCTATCGAACTTTCGAATTTTAATTTGAACAACAGTTGTACTACAGTTCAAGAAAAAAAACGCCGATATCGTGACTTGTATAAAGCATTTTTCTGTATAATAGAGTCGATTTAAATATATTCCGATATATTTTCTAATACATGTCTACAACTAATTTTGTATGCTACGTCGTCGATCAGAAAAACATGAGTTCGGCTTTTCAGAAATCAATTTCGAATTCATAAATATAAGAAAAACTCGACGAAAACCGTAAACGAAAGCACGTTCATCAGAATATATGAATTTTCAGTTCGAGACAAAAAACTCCATTGTGTGATGAAAAAACAGACATATGGTATTTTGTATAAAAAAGAAATCTTTGTGTTTGTTTGAGAAGATAAATTGATTCTGTGGTATTTTCAGTTAACGTTTGATATTTTTATAAGAAATTGATTGAGTAATGTAGAATGGAAGATTGTTAGTTATTTATTTTTCTGAATATTAAAGTGCGGTATTTTTAAAAATCATATTAATTAATGTTACTTAATTAGCAGGTGTAATTATTTTATTAATCTTTAGACCACAAGCGATATATATATATATATATATATGTGTGTGTGTGTGTGTGTGTGTGTGTGTGTGCGTGCGTGCGTGTATGCGTATGTGTATCAACATTATAAAAATCAATGATAAGGGTACATAGGAAATAACTTATCGTACAATAACTTATTTCACTTCCTACGTACAAACATTATTACATTTAAATTGAAAAATGTGAATGATAAATATACCCTTTGTTTTATATTATTTATTTTTTTGATATACTAGACAAAGGATATTTATTAAATTTTAATAATTAATAAATACTAATTTTTCCAAAAAAAACAAATATCTACAATATAACTTTTTTAACGAATTATTTATTTAATTATAATATTTTAAAATCTTTTTTCTGAATTTATATGTACATATATACATAGATATATGCGTTTTATTTAAAAATTAGGTTGTTCGTTACTGATAGAACACCCTATATATGTATGTATGTATGTATATATATACACAATATATATTCATATATACTGATTTTCTAAAAAAAAAATATTTTAAAAAATATATAAATTTATTTCTAAATTCTTGAAATAATGGTTCTCGAATTTTAAATTTTTTTTAAAAAAAATAATTAAAACTGGAAAAATTAAAAATGATTTATAATAAAAAGAACACAATTATTTTTATATAATAATTTCTCTATATCGATATATAATTATTAAATAATTTCGTTGAAAGAAAAATTCATTTAGTTTGATTCTTTTAATAATTAAAAATTATTTATAATAAAACAAATATTATATTCATAATAATTTTTCGTAATCGATATTTGATGGAAAACTAAATTTATTTTATTTATTTAATACGATTTCAATATTCTAATTCAATTTTTATTTATTTATAATTTCGTTCGATCGGAGTACAATTTAACTATTTTTAAAATCAGTTTGTAATTAGTTAATTGTAATTACTAATTATCTAGTGTGAGTTAATTGTTGTTGAAGGTTTCGTGACAGTTTTTTTCAATGAACTAACAGGAAATTGATTCTGACTAACAACTCTTGGTAGTCTAGTTGAATTTCATTCACGACTAAACATAGAGATTTTCTTGTATTAGTTTTCAATTTACAATTAAACAACCAGTTAGAATCCATTACAACGGAATTAAGTTATACAAATATTTTCTACTAATTGAACGAAGTTTCATTTTAATATTTCTCGTAATAATAATCAATGCTTTATTTTTTTAAAAAAAAAATTTTTTTCAAACTATTTTAATATTTTGTCATATTATGAAAATTATATTTTTACACGTACACATTTTTAATAATTCAAAAATGTTGATATCAATTATCTCCTTTTTATCTAAAAAGGAAATTTATTTATCCAACCATATAACTTATATAATTAATTAGTTACATATCAACGTTAATTATTTTCATGATAATTACAGATAATATCCTTTCATTTCATTCAAATCTACACTTATTAACTGTTACAACATTTAATTATCTCTAATTTTTTTTTATTTTTTACTTATTCACATAATATTCATTTATATTATTTTATTTAAATGTTATAACATTTTTCGTAAATTTATTAATTTTCACGAAAACTAATTACATTTTAAACCCAATAAATAATATATTCATTAGTTAATTAATTATATTTTAGAGTTAATGAATGATTTTCACACTGATTAAAAATTGTTTCATGTATCCCTTAGGAAAATGTATGCAAGGTGGATTTTACTACTGATATGATTCGTTATATTATATTTCATATTTTAACTGTAGGTATTTATTCAGAGAGAAAATAGAAATATGTTTTAATATTTTCAATGTATGTTTGAATTACAAATTCTGTAATATTTGTTTTTTTATATTTTTTTTATTTATTATTTGATAATGAATCGTTATTAAAACCTAATTTCTAATCATTTCTTAATACTAATTTATATATATATATATATATATATATGCCATTATTACATTTCTAATTTGATTTTCTAGACTGAACTTATTTTCAGCGATTAGTTTTTATAATTATACGTCTAGAGTACTAACTGCACAATGTTAAGTATATTACATATGTATATTTATACCGATTAATTTTGTATTAGATACCTTTCAGACGTATAATTTGCGAATAAATTTCACTTTATAAGTTATTAATAATACAGTTATTCGAGAAATAATGAGTTTTAGTATACAATTCTCAATCTTGTTTAATAAAATTTAAAAACGAGTTATAAAATTAATTCGATTTAATAATTATTAGTATATGTTGTTAATAAGTATTGTTTTATATGAACTAGTGTATATTTTTTGCAAACTCCGATTGATAATATTTATATACATACACATACATATATATTTGCTTATAACTGCATAATTTATTTAATAATGATAATTATTTTTTCAAGTTTTATTACTACTTTTCAATGTTATTAGTATCCAGCTCAGTTATTTTTCTATACTAATGCAAAAATTATAAATATGATAATCATTGTTAGTTATGAATTTGAAGATTGGATTTTGTAATTATCAATAATTATTTGTACTTGTAAATACAAATTAATTAAATAATTTTCTGTTGCTTATTTCAAATATATATCAACATAATAAAAGTCCATATCAACCTATTGTTAGTCAAAAGCATCATTGAATGTCAATAGGGCCTCATTGACCAATATTCTTTTAAAATAATTTATAGCCAAACACTTATGGTAGTTTTTTATATTGTATGTGTGTGTTCTTTATATTGTATATTTGAAAAACTTCAATATTTAAATCATTTGCATTGTCTAAGAGTCGCAAAACGTGTTTTTGTCGAGACTTCACAGCGAACCGCAACGGTTTGTCAATCTTCGGAATCGTAATTATTTTGCCAAATTTTCAGTTTTAGGGGAAATGCTTCGTCTGAATAATCGCGTTAGAAATGTTTGTCAAAAGGGCAATCCTGCACGCAGTAAGACGTTTTAGTGCAAACGTTGTTGTCTTTATCACCTGTCACTCTTATCTCTTCTAATTTGCAAATGGCCACTATGACGTCATCAGGGGTTGAGACGTAAGGGGAGTGACCAGTCAGCATGGCAACACACACAATTAATAATATATATATATATATATATATAACAATTCATACTTTTATTATAGTAAATAAATATTTAAAAAAAAATACATCCAATTTTTTCTGATTATAAATTATATTATATATAATAATATCTTTTAATTTTGAATTTAAAAAATAGTTGTATCAAACATTGACCAATATTCTTATAAAATAATTTATAGCTAGGCCATTTTAATAGTTCATTTATATTGTGTGTGTGTATTTATGTACATATGTATATATATATATATATATATATATATTATTGAAAAAAAAAATTAATAATACATACTTTGTTGTAGTAAATATTTTTTTTAAATGTACATCTATTTTTTCTGATTATAAATTATGTATCACAATATCTTCTAGTTTTGAATTTAAAAAATAGTTGTATAAAACATTGGCCGATATTCTTTTAAAATAACTTATAGCTAAACACTTATAGTAATTCGTTTATATATTGTGTGTGTATGTACATAAATATATATATATATATATATATATATATATATATATATATATATATGTATGTATATATATTCATACAAAAAACAGTAAAGCTTCATACAATTATGGTTACTCTATAAAAGAAACTTGTTTGAAGTTCTAAGAAATGCTTCATCCAGACAACAAGACAACTATGAACAAATATGGTATAGAGCCAGACAAGATGTCTGCTTTTTTGCTGTCGATGACAAATCCAGTGTTTCGGAGCTACGACGAGTTGTCTGTTACCTGAATTATATTAAAAGTATGTGAGCGAATATGTGACATTTCAATTGGAAGGAGGATATAATATCAATGAAATATTATCTACTTCTAGAAACAAATTTGTTTTAAAAAAATATTTACCGTGTGTATGTGTATGTATGATTATATTTTTCAAAAGTAATATTGAAATTGAATCCAATCCAATAATCCAGTAAATATATGAGATTTTTTCCTAGTACATTTTTTTAAAATTTTGACGTGATCTGTAATAGATAGATATTAAATTAAAAATAAAGTCATTCTTTTAAAATAAGTCTTTTTCGTTCTTTCTTTTTTCCTAGAATTTTTATGATTGAAATAAAATTTATTTTACATAAAACACGATCTTTTATCCGAATTTATTCCACATCACGTCTTTTAAAAATAGAATTCAGATAACATAGTTTCATAAGACATGTGAAAAGATATCTTGAGTACATATTTACTCTCTTTCTTTTCTTTATATATTTTTTTCAAAAAAATAATCTTTTTTATACTGAAAGATCAATCAAACTTTGTCTCTACAATTTTTTTTATCAAAATATAAAAATAGTTTTTATGATTTATTTATTTATTATTCAATTTTTACTTTTGAATTCTGTCACTGTAAATATTTCCCTTTGAAATGTATAAATATCAATTAATAATGATTAGTTTCTCTATTAACTTTCATTACTTCTTTATTTTCAGAAATAACAATCAATTATCATCTATGAATAGGTAAGAAAAAAGATAATTTTTATTTTCAATACAAAAGTTTAAATTGAATTCAATGAACATATCAATAGACAGTTAAAAATGAAATTCAATTAAAATTTTTTTTAATTATATTTTTGTTCCTATATAAATTATAAAGTTCGATATAAAATTAATCCGATTTTTATTACTATCGAAACTATAAACTGTAAGAGAAAAAAACATTCAAACGCCATTTCTAATGCAATTTTTCTGAAATAAATATGCAATAATAGTAATAAAAATTGTTAATTAGTGTCGTATAATGATACCAGATACGAAATTATATATCTACTGATCCAGTGAAGTAGTTTGGCGTCATTCCTAATAGTGGCTTTCTATAACAGAACACAATTTGCATTCAACCCTCCAGGCTTGCGCATGTACTTTGTAATTGCAAACGTTGAAACATTTAAAAATGTAGTTTCGTTTTATTAACATAATTTCATAGACAGTAATAATAAAAATTATTATTCAAACAATAAAGTTTTTCAACATGATTATTAAACAGATGTATTGAGGTCACAAGTTGAAGCTTTCTCAATTTCAAGAGAATTTTAATTAAATTTTATTAAAATTAGATTCGACAAGAATTGAAAATTATATTTAGTCTAGTTTTTTTTATAATTTTTTTATTTCTTCTTTAAGTTTCAATTTAATGTATCGATTGATAATTACTCTTATACTTGAATTTATTACATTTATAAATATTTAGTTAAAATATTAAATTTAAAAAACAGATTTTATAAAATCGAATATAATGTTTTAATATAAACATTGATAACTTATTTAATTTTTGTAACTATTTTAATTTCTTTAATTTCACATAAATAGTATAATTGCAATTATATAGATTTTATTTGATATTGAAAAATATTCCTACATAAGATTTACATTCGATAAATTCACCATTTTTAAACATTATTTTTTCTTATTAGAATTGTCTGAATTTTTATATTATTGAATTTCTAAACAATACTTTTAACGAAAATATTAGACAAATGAAAAAGAGTTTATTTTTTCAAATTTGTATACCGAGTTATAAAAATTATAATCATATGAAAATATTAATATAGATAGAAATAAATATTAATACAATGTAACAATAATATTTTAATACCAATCAAATTTTATTATTTGTGATTGAATGGTTATACCTCGACCAATAACGATTTCAATATTTTAAAGCTCTTGCGTTTCGCCAAGAGATCCAATTAAAACTAAACAAGCAAGTATGATGTAGCCAACTGTTGACCGCACGAATTAACCTTCCAATGAAAACATGACTGTGTAATCGTAATATTACAACCATGTGGTTGTAATTACTAATGTAAAACTAACTTAAAACTTATTAAATTTTCATAAAATTTATTGGTAATCGAAATAGTGTTAGATTAAACAAATCCATATTTAATTTTTGTACTGAAAATCATACAAATTCTGAATCAAAACATTTTTAAAAGAATTTCACATATTTAACCATTGATATATTTTAATATATCAGTTTATGTTTTCATTTCTTAAAATTTCAATTTAATTCAATAATATAAATAAAATACTAAAAAATTAAAATACATATTCATAAAATAATTTATTAATATATATTATTATTTTAAAAAAATGCTTGATTTATATTTATTGATATTTATAAAAAATATATTTATCTGTCTATATATATATGATAAACGAAAAAAATATTTCAAATAACAACTATAAAAGAAGTCATTTGAACTCCATATATTGTAGTATATGCCTGTAAATAGAAAACCGAACTAAAATAGTCATCAGATGATCGATACAGTTACATTTACCTTTGCTATAAAATTTTATTCTCATCTATAATACCACACATTTCAGAAAATTGACGACATATTTTTAATCAAAAAGTGTCATTATTTTAAAAAAAAATCTTAACGTTTGTCATAAACGTTACAAAATATAAAAATAAAGTTTAAAATTCTTATTAAAGTCTATTGCATTTCTAATAATATAGAAATAAAACTAAAACTTTGAATACTGATATCCAAACAATTACTTATATATTTAAAATATATGTTTATGTATTGACATGCATTATTTGATAATAAATTATTTACACGTCTATAAATAAAATACTATGTTTATTTGTTATGTGGTCAATGCACTTTTATAAATGAAAAATACTGATGATTTAATAGACGTTTGAACTATTCAATAAATTTATTTAATCAATTTATGTCATAATTATATATATATATATATATATGTGTGTGTGTGTGTGTGTGTGTACAATGTATGTATATATGCATGCTTTTGAAACAGTGTAAATATATATATATATATATATATATATATATATATATATATATATAAGTTTTTTGTATAAGTTTTTATTGCAAATTCCATATATAAATTAATTTTAATAGAGCATAATAAAACTTGTGGTAATGGTTAATTTCTAAATAAAATAATTTAAACCATTTCTATTGTGAATATTTTATAAGCCACTCATATAGTTTATGAACTTTTTTAATAACATATAATTAATTCTAGGAATTTTCGAAATTAAAAGTATAAATTTAATTATTAACTGTTTTGACTAAAGTTGAATATTTCAATATTAAGAAAAAATTTGATTGGGAAACTGTATAAGATAAAATTGAATAAAATTTCAAAAAGTATTTTTTTATTAATTCTCATGTATCGATTTTGTAATAATGATTAAAATTGAATTTCGAAGAAAACTTTTGTTAAGGATAATCTGTAATGGAAATTTAATTAATAAATAATTATATTTTTCAATATAACATTTTTTAAATGAAGAGAAGATTTTATTTCAATTACTTTTTTATGTGTAGTAGCTATATATATATATATATATATATATATATATATATATATATATATATATATTACAATAAATTTTGTAGTGTATCATATTTAATTACAAAATTTAACTAGAAAAATATTATAAGTTATTTAAATTAATAAAATAATATTTTTTTATAAAATGAAAGTTCGTATCAATTTTAATTAAACTTTTATATTAGAAAAATATTGTTAAACAAAATAAAACATTCAGACATATAACTAATACTTGGACATTTATATTTTCAACATAACCAGTTATTATAGCTTTTAACAATATATATATATATATATATATATATATATATATATATATATATATATATATTTGTGTGTGTGTGTGTGTGTATGTATTGAAAGAATATTTTATACGATGTACATTTCTGTAATTGTAGAAAACACTATCAAACTATAAATGGTAAAATTACTTCTAACAACATACATATATGTATATAGCATGAAACTTTTATAAACATACAATATTTAATAAAAGTTCCGTTCGACCAATCCCAAACAATAACCAACATAAACATTATTGTAAATATTCAAAATATAAAAAACACTCACTGAATTGTATATATGTAAAAGATATTGTTTGTTAGAATCATTTGTGAACTTTATATATCATGTTTATATATATATATATATATATATATATATATTTATATATATATATATATATATATCCTTTGTATTGTATAGAATTTCGTTTTGTAATTTAATAACGCACATAAATTTGTGCATTGTAACTCGTGCATAAAATAGATTTCGTTAGTTAAACTAATTTTATATTTCTAGTATTTCACAACAATTTTAATTTGTTTTTTATATTAAATTATCTATGAAAATGTGGAATTTAAATTTGAATTTGAATTTTTGAACAATTATATTTTTTAATTAATTTTGTTATTTGAATAAATTTTAAAATTAAATTTATGCATTAATTTTTTTTATTTTTTTAAAAAACACATAAAACTGCAATAATATCAACAATATATATATATATAGATGATTAATGAAGTTCTATTCCACGTGTCTCAAAAACATGATCTCAAAATCTTTCTTGTTCCATATCTAAGCACATGTGCAATTGAAATTGTGACACACGTTTATTTATTTGTTAAATTGTAAGTAAAATGAAAACGAGTTTAACGATAAATTATCGAAATATAGTAAAAAAGGAAGACGTAGTTCATGTCAAGTTTAAAATTGTCTTGTATGGTGAAAAAGCTTCATAAATCTTTTTAAGGAAGACATGAAGGAGCAAAAGTTTTAAACTCAGTGGTATTAACTTTTACACGACATAAAACAGAGCACGACTTTCTGTGACCTGGTATGAGGTGATCAAAATGTTTATAACTTATATATATATATCGAATATTTCATATAAATTTCAATTATTCTCATGAAAAAAATTTAGTTATTAAATATTTGAAATATGAAAAATTATTAATCTTGAAATAAAAAAAGTACTATCCAACTATAATATTTATTTATATTAAGAAAAGAAATATTTCGTTAAAATATTAGGTCAGATTAAAAAAAATATTAATTATAAATAAAATGTGTCATATTGAAACTAGATTATAAACTGAAAAGATAAACATATTTTCAACAAATTATAAACATACAGCCAGATATAATAAAAAAAATGATTAAACTGCTTATGATAAAATATTCTTTCCGCTTATTATATTAAAACGGCACAAATTTAATGATATCTGAAAGTCGGAGTTGTTCACGTACTCATCTCATATAAAAAATTACATAAATGCTAAATTTCAATATATACGACCTTGTGTGAACCTTCTATTTATAGCTGGAGTTTTGAATGCGCTAATGACTGTCTTTAAAAATTTATCTACAGAACACATTTCGTATCGTTATCTGACTTAGTGGCAAATAGAAAAATATTCGGATATACTTTATCAACAAAGATTATGGTAATGGGGATGATGTTCAAATATACATAATTACACTTACTTTTCTCGTGTCAAAAACGAGATAAACGTAATACAGACTACCTCATTACATTATGAAATTATCTCCTATTTTATATACGCAAATACATATATATATATATATATATATATATATATAAACTTATGTGCATAAAATAGCAGTATTTGATCAATTCTTTTTTATTATTTACTGCAAAATTATCTAATTATTTTAAAAACTATGAATTTGATAATATATTTTGCATTTTAAGATAATAATAATAAAATATGTATTCATTTTTAATACAAGGAAAATTAAATTTTTCAAAAGATAAATAGCAGTGAATTAATAAAAATGAATTCAAGATCTTAAAACCTAATATTTTGTTCAATATCCTTTATAGGCCAATACTGACATCGAATCAATTAATTGTTGGCATCTTTTAACAGGAATAAACTCCCACTTGCCAATCAAAAACATTAATTTTATGATGGGTGAACCAGTCTTTTGCAACTTTACTTATATATCTACTTTGGATCATTGCCCTATTAATATACTCATTTCAATGGCATATTCCATTTGACATATGGAAGTATTGTATTTTATAATATTTCCACATACAAATTGGTCGGTATGTTACCTTCAATGAGAAATATAAGTCCTGTGCCTTTATATGAAAAACAACCCCAATCATTGATTTTTATTCCATCATATTTTACAATTTTAACTACGTACTTTCGATCGTATCGACTATTCAGACCTCTCCTTACAAATTGTCTCTGACCTTTAGAACCAAAACATACAATTTTTGTTTTATCTGATCATAAGATATTTTTCTACTTTTCCTAAAAATCAGTTTTCTCCAAAAAACATACTTCTATTTTTAGCACATAATTATATATACAATTTTCTTTTTTAATAGTTGAGAATAATTTTGTAAACACGATAATGAGATATATAATTGGATAAAAAATATAAAAAATATTTTTTTTCAGTTAAATAAACTAAATAATATATTTTTCAATTAAATTTTCGTATACATAAAAAAAATTATAATTGTAAAATCACACCATGTCATGAAATTGTCAATATTCACTAAACAAACAAAAATAATAATTTAAGTGTCACTAGTAATTATAAATATTCTCCAATATTTTACAGTTGATTGAATTTATAAATATATTTTGTATAAAGAATGAATAATATTTTATACATATATTTACAAATAATTTATATATTTGTAAAATGCAAAATGTATAAAATATTCATATAAATTAAATGGACTAAATATGTATTCAATATTTTACATGACTCTATACAGTTCGTATGCATTTATTTTAATAATATAACAGTATATGAACGTGTGTATGCGTTCGAAAATCACTTCTCTATACGGTTTTATTATAAAATTCATGCTTCAGTTAATCTTCATCAAACTAAAGTTTATTCAATACGGAATTAATGTTATATGTACGTACCAAGAGATTGATATTATTAAGACTTAGACTAAAGTGTATATGAAGATATTATTTCCGGGTTATATAGAAATATAGACTTCATATGAATTATAAATTCAATGTTATATTAAAACCAGTAATTAGTTTTAATAAATCAATAATATACCGTGGAAAATATTTTCAATAAATCTTATGAAAGTAATTGTTTTATAATAGTGCTAGTAGGTAAAGTTCATTTCTAATTAATTAAAACAATTGTCCAGAAAGGTAACAACCCTTTCATTGAAAACCAAACACATTAAAACGTTTTCAAGCATGATAATATGAGAACCGTACACAGACCTACGTTCACTCATGTGTAGTAAATATCTCATTTTAGTCTAATAACAGATCCTGATAGGCCTTTTACACTCTACTTACTTCATAATATTCAATATTTCCTTAATTTTCACTAGAGATAATATAATGAAATCAATTAAGTTCATTTCGTTATTGTAATAATACTTAAATTTATATACAGACAATTAAATTACATTTTATTAATGATTTTTTATTTCAATATTTCGAATAAAAAATAAAATAGATGTTTATTTGGACCAAAATTTGGTTATCAAAAAATCGATAAAAATATATCATTTAAATACTATTTATACTAAATGATTTTTTGATATATAAACCCTTTTATTGTTCAACGTAGTGTATCCAACTAGAAATATCATTTCCCAATCACCAGTATATAATCATACAATATTATCAAAAGAGATGTCATAAAAAAATTCGATAATTGAATGAAATTCCAATGCGGAAGTCGTTTTCCTTACGCAATAACTTTTAAGGCCTCGTACAAATTTCTCAAAAAAAAAGTGCAGATATTAAACCATAAAGTACGAAATTTACGTATTGAAAAGAAATAACTTATTGACATACAACTGTGCTTTCGCTCGCAACGCTCTGTAAAGTTAGATTAAACGTCCATAAAATGTTCTATTTACGAGTTCTAAAGACGTTTCAGAACGACATACCTACTACTTTCCAATCTTTTGCCATTTGAAAGCGATGCTAATCCGGAAGTTCACGTTTCCTGTATTGAGTATATTATTACGTTTTATTTCAATTTTAACTGTTTGCGGTTTGATAACGAGAAATGGACGATTTGAATCTATCGGAATATCAGCTCTTATATTTGTTTTAATATTTTTATATATAGTGGATATAAATACTTATATATATATATATATATATATATATATATAAGTGAGTGTATGTGTATAAATATGTTCTGTAATATTTATAAATAAGAAATAATATTTTTTTAATTATAATTAATATATATTTATTTTACTTTACAATATTGTTTTAAAAATTCCATAAATTTAATTCCTTAATTTATGAACATGAACTTAATTTTTTTAAAAAAATGTCTTCATTAATTGTAACCAGAAACATTTTTTTCTAAATAAATTATCAACATCATATTTATTAAAATATTTTTTTGGGCTAGAGATATTTTTCTCTTATCAAAATCGTATTTATTTGTATAACTTTCTTTGATAAGTGTTTTCAAATAAAAAAATATAATAAATCAATATACCTTATCGAATAACATGAAATAAAACTATTCGATTTGTGATAAACGTAAAGCTAAATTCACCTCTGTTGTGAGAATTTCACATATGTATGCTTGTTAACGAGGCTCGAGGTAATTTGAATTTTGTAAAGAGAACTGTTAAGTTGTGTGATACAATAGTAAAAGAAACAGTTTATTTTACACGAGTAAGACTATTATTGGAAACTATAGTAGTCTGTAAAACCCAAAGAGAATTTATAAATGGTCAAACATTGAGTCTCTGGAGAGAAAAATAGTTCGTTTTGTTTTAAATGTATATTATAAATTAAATATACACATGTATATATATATATATACATACATACAAAGATAGTGCTACCTTATCGGTCATGAATATTTTCATTAGTTTCGAACTTTTCTCGATTTTCGCACATTATTCGGTCTACATAATACGTACAGTATGATATCTACAAAATAAACTCATTACATAATAATGTGTGCAGAAATTCGCGTCTGGAGTGAAGGATAAACGCCTACACACATACACATACACACACATACAAACTTCTATTTCAGTGCGGACGTTTCCAGGTGATCACGCGTTTAAACTTCGTACCATCTGGGATTTCGTCACAGGAACTCGTCTTTCGTTCGATGCTTAACTCACAGTACTGTCACAAGATTGAGTCTATCGATTTCCAGATATGTTGACATTCGCTCGTAATGATACTTTATCGAAATATATAATGTTTGTTTTAAAGAAGATGGAAATATTCATATATATATATAATGATTGAAAATTATACGTTCAGTTCAGTTCGAACACAGTTTCGATTATTGATTCATTTATTATTAAGTGTTCTCTTTTCGATTTGAAATTTAGTTAAGTACACGAATTTTAAATCACAAAGATTTATTTTTTGGGAAAAGATATGAAAATAAATAAATTTTGAAACGATTTAATCTAACAATATGTATCTGCAAATTGATATATAAAAATAAAAAATATTTTCTAAGAAAATTTTCAAAAGATCCAATATTTCAAACTAAACTATCTACATTAAAATTACATAATAAAATGTATTAATTTTTTCCATATAACTTTTTTAACACATACAAATTTATGAAAAACTATTCCAAAAAATATTTTTTAAATTTTAAAATAACTATTTTATCTCTGTATAAACACTGGATCGGGGAAGATAATCAAACATAATATTATATATTAATTATTTTATCCTAAATATTTATCTGTACATTTTTAATTATAATCTTTTACTAGTCAATTTTAATAAATGCATTTGTTAAAAAAATAATCCTTTGTATAAATTAAATGATACAATATAAAATTGACATTATGAAATAAAAATCACAATTAATTATATATAATTCAATAATACAATTATGATATATCTGATATAGAAAGTCTCTTTGATAAAAAATATGATTTTTGTGTATTATATTAAAAAAAAAATATTTCAATTTTTCAACATAACTTCAATTGAAATATCTCTGATTCTATTTTATTTGATATTTAATAAAATTTTACTGAAAATCTATAATTGAACAAATAATATTGTTTTATTTATAAATGACAGTTTATTTTTTAATTAGTAAATGAATATTTTATTTAATAAATACATTTGTCTATATGTTTATTTTTAAATACAAGAATTATATACATATATGAATAATAAAATTACTAAAACTGATTTAATTATGAATATAAATATTCACTTTCTAATAAAAATGTCATATTTCATTTAGCATTAACACTAATAAACTCCATAAATCAGAGTTAGATAGAAAAGTATATACTTGTAATTTTAAACGTAGTAGTAATTTAATTTCCCGTTTAACAACTTCTCTATATTAGTACATTAAAGAGAAAACTGTTATTTACTTAAAATAAAAAAAAATATTTTTTTAAAACGATATTAGTATAATATAGACATTTTTAAAAAACGTCTTTGTATATGATGTTTCTTTGAGAGCACATTTAAGAATTCATTTTATTTATTTTAAAAGCACTTAGTATATTTTCACATTTAATTAATTTAAATTGTAAGCGTATTTGTGCAAAATTTCATTAAATTCTTAATTTTTCATTTCGTTTTCTCAAATAATATTCGTCTGTTCATTCTTTTTATAAGTCTCGTTTTACAAACGTGTTTACTCCGTTTTATTATTTTATTGCACTAAAAGTAATTTATTTCTTCCTAATAATTCCATCAAGTGGCACAAACATTTACTTTATTACTGTCTTGATGTTTTTTTTTGGATCTTGTTTTTCAAATTTCTAATCTGTTTACATATATATATATAAATATATATATAAATATATATATATATATATATATATATATAACATTGAAAAAATGTTGTAAAAACATTTAAGAACATCTAATAACATTCTATGAGGTTTTATCCTAGCAGTGGACTGATATAGGCTTTTATAAAGATGAAAATATATATAATGGTACAAAAAATGTTCGACTTTCAAAAACATAAATATTTTCATTATTTATATAATAATTTGAAGCAATACTCTAAGAAATCTGAAACAGAGTAAACAATGGGAATTCACAAGAGGAATAAATAAATAATTGAAGTTCATAAGGTATTCATTTTGAACTTTCGTTTTATGCAGAATAACGAATTTGTAAATATAACCATTCCCTATTGACTTACCAGATGTTTTTCATTCTCATCATAAATTATTTCAAATATATATTTTAATACAAATACATTGTAATTGTATTTATAATGTAATAATATTATTTAAACAATATGATTATATGAATCAATATGTAATTAAAAGAAAACTATTTGTGATTGTTTGAAAAAAAAGAATTTTAAGATTTAAGTGTAATTTTCAAAACGTACTTATATGAATATTTACTTCATAGTAAAAAATAACAATGGAAAATATTTAAAAAAATAATAATAAAATAACAATTCAAAAATCGACAACAAATTATCAATAGCAATTATAGTTCACTGTCTAATCACACCGAAGTCAATAGTTATATTTCATTTACGAACAAGATTATTTTTTTACAAATTCCACATTTGGAAAAAAGATTCCGCTAGAAAAGCTGTGTTTAAAATATTTCAAGTTAAGATTACTACTACGAAAATTTCTCTTACAAACAAATATAATTAAAAAAATCAAATATCATTTACAGTTTTCATTTATTTATTTTACACATTTTTAATATTTACTTAAAAAATATGAATATTTCTTTGATGTTGAATCATTATTAATTCTGTTTAAAATATATACATTTAAAATTATTTATATAACATAAAAGGAATTATCCAGTTGATCAAGTGTATATATATATATATATATATATTTATTTATTTATATATAATATATATATTAATAACGATGTTACATTTGACATATAAATATATATAATATTAAAAAATACCTATATTTTTTCTAAAAAGATAAAGAAATATATTTTACTACGTTTATCTCTATCAATCATATTGATTTAAAATTTAATTACAGAGATTAAATAAAACTCACAAAAAATATTTATATATAGATATTCACATTTAAAATTTTAAAAACATTTTTATAATGTATGGTTTTCTCTGAAAACGTTTAAATAGTATTTTTAGCTCTTTTAAATTTTCACTTATAAATAGATATATTCGTATATACTATAAAACACACGCACTCATATATATGGTGTTTTTTAAGCATAATAGAACTTTAAATTGCATCCCTATAGAAAGTTCTATCTAACTTAAAACCACTATATATGTACATGTGTGTGTGTGTGTGTGTGTGTGTGTTTGTATATAGAAAAATATAATAAAGAATATTTTTTTAAATTTTATATATATATATATATATATATGTATATATATATATATAGTGTGTGTGTGTTTTTGTGTGTATTCTACTCTACAAATCTTTTTTAAATTCATTTTACCAAAAGTTTCAAATGAATTGTTTAATACTTGTCTCATTGTCGTTAATCTAAATTAAACGTATTAAACAATTTATTTCAATTAACAATAATTGATTTATAAATTTTAAAGCTCGTGCTTGTCAATAAACAATCAATAAATCAATATGAGAGAAATATATTAAAAAAATCACTTGTTTAAAAATGAAATGAATTTGAATATATTTACCATAAAAACACGAATTTACTTTTATCAAAGTATCATTTATTTACATATAAAAATTTAACATATATCTTAAAATAACCAATAAACATGTCATATATCTACAGTTGATTTATTTCCATGTTAAAAATACTCGAATATTTTATTATTTATGTTAAAACCTGTCACATACTCTGATCTCAATACCAAATGAAGCTATTAATCTATTTACATCGATATTTCAGCGTTTAACCGAATGTATTCTTGTTTAATACTTAATTATTTTTTTAATTGACAATATCATAAAAATTGTTCAAGAAATCAATAAAGGTTATTACACCGAAGGTCAAGAGTTGATGTCTAGAGAAACTATAAGTTATTTTACTGATAATGAAGGTCAAGTTTATTGTATTTTATTATATCAGGCGACTGAAATTACTTCACAAATAATATTATTTAATTTTTGTACTTATTGAAATTATCATTTTTTAAAAAAATACAAATACTTATAAAGAGCTTTTATATAAACGAGAAAAATGCAATATTTAGGTAAAATGTACAGAGTTAATCATTTACGAGCACATATATATATATATATATATATATATATATATATATATATATATATATATATATATATATATATATACGTCACTGACATTTGTAATTCTATTTTTAAGTGTACAAAGAGAAAATATTAAAGAATAAGACAAAATGCAATTTAGTGGTCTAGACGTATATCTATAAAACTTTATTACATTGTCAATTGCTAACCAAAATACGTACTTACACGTCTGTTTGTAAATAAATACATACATACATACATACATATATATATATATACATACATACGAGGGTCGTTTGATAAGTATGGTAAATTTATTTATTATTTAATTTAATTAAATTTTTCAATTTAGTTTTCTTACTTTTTTATTATACTTATCAAACGACCCTCGTATATATATATATATATTAACAGTATAGAAATTTTTTTTGTTATATTAATTTATCAGAAATATGAATTTATAATTACTGATATTAAAATATTAAAAAAATATTTAACTCTTATAATTGATTACTCAGAGATTTCTTCCTATTAAAATAATGCACACTCAACTTGAAAACGTTTGTATAAGCGAAAGATAAAATCGTCTAAGTAACATTTACAACTTTCCACATAGAAAAATCTTAACCAGTGAAACGTGTTACACTTAAATTGTATTTTACTCTCTAAAACTTTTTCCATAAAAGCTCGAACCTAGTTTTTTTTATTACTTTATAAACAAACTTACAAGTCAGTACTATTTTCACTTTTTATGACGTTTGTTGTGTGTTTTTTTTGAATATAAAATCATTTCGAAACTTAGAATTGAATTCTCTTAAAACAAATCTGAATATTGGATTGCCACATTTTTTCAAATGTATGCTGTTTGAATATTTTTTTCGTTCAATTTAAATTTTGAAGAAAATTGAAATCATTTATATATAGGCACATAAGTTTAATTCATTCTCGCTTCCTTGTTTTAAAATATCGTTATATAATTTATCATTTGTATTTTTTAACAATTTTTCATAAATAACACCTTTCATTTTTTTAGAATTATTTTTAACTGTTTAAATTTTTAACAAATAAAGAAATAAGTATTTCATTTTTTATTTTTTTAAAAGAAAATATTAGATAGTTCATTGATTATAATAATACGAATTGATATATTAATTAATAGAAATTTAACCATAATAATTCACATAAATAAATAATAATACTATTTAAAATTATCTAATTTTCTTTGGCTGAAAATGTTTTAATAACCTAAAAAAATATTTTGACATTTCAGCAACTCATAAAAACAATATTAAATTTAATTAAAAGTATTTATATATGTTTTTGAGTGTATAAACTTCTCAAACTAAATACTAGTTAAAAGAATTATTTTCAAATTCTGTTTGTGTAGTAATATAGACTAAAACTTTATTACCATGACCCTTGTATAACAGTAAGTTTTATTACTGTTAGGTCACTTTCTTTACAAACTAAGTGACCTCAAGACATAAAACTACATTTTCACTTAAGTTATAAAATAAAAAAGCTTTTCTTAATAGTTCAAGTTTATTTAAGGTCTTAAACTGTTTTGAGAATTTTATTTTATATAATTTAATTAATGGAATTAATTATTAAAAATAAATTAGAAATTAATATCTCAACATAAATACTTTTATTTTTTATATAAATCCTAAAAAAATTATTAATAGAAAATCTGTTTAAAAAAATAATTTTACTAATATAAAAAACTGTCATTGACGAAAATTATTTTTGAAGAATTTTAAAAAATATTTTATATCATATATATATATATATATATATATATGTGTGTGTGTGTGTGTGTGTGTGTGTATGTATGTATGTATAATAAATATCTACACTTGATAGTCAATAACCTTTATTTTTTTAATTTTTTTATTTTTACAAGTCTTGAATACAAACACGTTTTTACAATTCTTTATAAAACAAAATTCTATCCTAAGACATCAATAAAACTAACTGTTCAAGTGTAAAATTTCATGGTTTTTTTAAGTAACCAACATTTAACAGTTCTCAAGATCTGAAATAGATTTCATAGAAAGAAATTTCCAAAATCTCAAATAAATAATATAAAAATATTTTATAATTATATTTTAATTAGATGTAGTCGTCACAGTATTATTACAAAAAGTCCAAAGAAAATTTTAATTAGTCTTTATATTTATATACATATGTATGTGTATGTAAAATAATTTAATTTCGATAGTGAATTTCAGAATTAATTTAAAATTTAGTTACAACTAAATTATAAATTGTTTAAAAATAAAAAAAATGTATCTGTGATAAAACTACGAAACCAAATCTTGAAAAATAATACTACAAAATTGGCCATTAAAATAGCAATCTATTATATTTATTCGACCAAGAACAAGTTTCCGTTCCTCTTCAAGGAATCGATTAAAGCATGGACCATATTTTTTCAATGAAACATTTACTTCTATTTTTATTTTAAATCTTGTTTAATTTTTTATATTTAAATATTTATTGAATATATTTTATTCAATTGACCAAATATGAATGGAAATACCAAAAATATAATATAATTTTGAATATATTTATATTTTTAAATAACTCTTATTTTATTTTTTTAATAGTTTCTATTTACAGAGAATAATATATTGAATAAAAAAATCGACTAATCTGAACTCGTATTTATTTTTTAGTTTCTTAATAAAATAATGTAAAATAAAATTACTAAAAGCATGTATAAAAGACACGTGTTAATATAAACATTATCGTCAAAGTTTTCAAGGCTAATGCCCTTTCATGCTTGAGATTATAGAGCGTCAAGAACAAATTTGCTAGCCAAAATATGTCAAGTGTGGTAAAACAGAATATATACTGTTTATGAAGATACACTGGCTGACGTTTGTGAACGATGATATAAAGTGTACCATTGGCATAAATTGTTACAATTATGCATATTAAAACAATGATACGAGTATGTAAATATATATATATATATATATATATAGTTAAATAAAATTATTTCAAAATAACTTCAACTCAATTTGTATACATTTAAGATAATTTTAAATACATAATTATAAAAATTTTAACAGGTTATTAATAACCTTAATTACCACTCAGTGTTATTAACTGATAATAAAAAAATCGCACTGAACATTTCCAAAATTAACATTTATATATTTTATAATTTTTTTTTATAATTATAAATTTTATAAATAATTTGTTTACTATTATTGATAAATTCAAATTTATAGATATATTTTCGAATATAAATATTATTAATAAATTACAATATATTGTTTTATGGATGATCAAGTTAATAAAGTGTATAAATTTGAAAAATAAAAATATTACTTATTTATTATATATATATATATATATATATATATATATATATATATATATATATATATATGTATATGTATATGTATATATAAACGTTGATTTTTTAAACTTTACAAATAAATCAAAATAAAATAAAAGTTTATACCAAGTTTTATTGTTACATTGTAATACCTGACAGTAAAAAACGAAAAGGGGAGCAAACTGTACAAACCGAACAAGAATAATATGAGATACTCATATTTGAATTACTAGTACAACGAGTTGTTGACAAGTGTGTCATAAGTTCGAGCCCAGACCTGCGAGATGTCATTTTTTGCCAAGAAAACGATTAACTCGAACAATTTATGACTTTTGATCTTTTCGAGAATTCCGCCTTTCTTTTCACACTATGTATATGAACGTTTATGTTTTTATAAATTAAAATACACATTAATATTCATAATAGTATTATCTTTATCACATCTCAAATAAAATTATTAAAAATTATTCGATAATTTTAATTCAAATAAAAATTATGTCGATATAAAAATACACATTATTCACACACACACACACACACACACACACACATATATATATATATATACATATGTACATTTTTAAAAAAATTATTAAAAATGAAATATGTGGATTTTGAATAAAATATTATTAAAATGTTAAAATTAGTAAAAATTCTTTCTATTTCTTTAAGTTTTTATTTTATTAAATACAATAGCTATAATAAAATTATTTACGATATTATTTTATGTATACATGTTTATATATATATATATATATATATATATATATATATATATATATATATATATACATATATATATATATGTCCACATGTCATGTGGGAAAAGTGTGTTCGATCCTCTTATCAGAAATATAGGTCAAACGAGGCTCTTTAGCTTTAGTAAAGACAACCTTCCTAAGGGAATAAACAGGGAATAAAAAATTCTCACCAACCCGCTTGGTCAGCGTGGTGAGTATAACCAAGTATCAGTGAATAGTAACATTCATTGAGTCTTTCGTCCAGTAGTTGGCTGATGTAAGCTGATATGATGATGAAATTTATATGAATGTAAGTACGTATGAATCTATACAAACATAAAATACAGAAAAAAACTCGATTGAAATTTTCAAAACAAATCATTTTATTTATCTGAATGGCATTCAAAATTTTTAAAATTATCAATGTTGAATAATAATTGATAAGATATTTTTATTAAATATTTGTAGTTCTTGTGAAATATTTTTTAATTTGATACCCTGGAAAAACCTTTAATTAAAAAATCCTGATATACACATATGTGTGTATGTATAAAAAATTTGAAAAAAATCTATAACTCTTGTTTTTAATTAATAAAAGAGATTGAATTTTATATAAACATATTATAAATAAATTGATTTATTTTTCATATCAATATGGAATTTCATATTTTCTTGTATATAAGAAAATCTTTTACCTGAAAAATTAAATTCGAAATAATTGAAAAAAATTAAAATGTAATACAATTTAATATTTTACTATAATATAAACATCAAATTGACAATAACCTGAATATTATTTTAACATTCGATTATTTCAATCGCGAAATGTTATTTGTAAGTTCAGTTATGTTTCATATCACAATATTTATAAATAAATATTATAATAGCGAATAGTAGAGGGTTATCAAAATGTGACGCCTAGATTTGTGTTTTATTAAAAAGAAATATGTGTACAGTTTAATTTTGTTTCTTTTTAATAAAACACAAATCTAGGCTTTACATTTGGATGACCCTATATATATATATATATATATATATATATATATATATATATATATATATAGATATATTAGTAATAAACGAGTTCGAAAATAATATAAATGAAATTGTTACTTACTTTTATGTTTGGAGCTCGACCTCCATATGTTTTTAAGGAACGACATTTTGGAACCAATGTTTACAACACAATTGTTTAAATAAATACAGTTTATAACAATTTATGAACTTGGTATTATGTTTAGTATATTTTTATTAAATAGTCTCGATACATTTATTACTCGACAGTATTGTAATTGTTATGATATTTGTTTAAATATGTAGGTAGGTAGACGTTAAGTCAAGAAATGAAAACTAATTGAATTTCGATTCGAACGTTTTGATAAAATAAAAAATGAACAACAGCTCTTTTCAGCGGAACAACGTCCATTTGTTCAAATACACCCCGTGCGAAACGTCAATAGACATCTATAACAAAAACTCAATTTGCACTAACGACAATCTCGTTAGAAAACAGTCGCTCGTTAAACGGAATTATATCGTTATACGTTAAAACAACATGCACACGCCGTATACACGCATAGATGTATATGTTTATATGTCTGTGTATGTGTATTTGTTGTTTGTGTTTGTTGTCACAGCTGAGCCACGCCGTTTCGATTGCTCTTTGTTGTGAACGTACGCTAAACGTGATCGGACGTCGATGTTAAACTGCCATGCGGCTTCGGAAAACATAGCTTTTTGCTTGCGCCGCGCATGCTCGCTGGATGCTGTTGAGGCGCGGATTGTTGTTGATAACAAATTATCGCGCATTAATCAACTCGCTTGAGAAATGTATATATGTGTAATTGTTCTCTATCTGTTTCACACGTTTAGAAAAGAAAGATTTATTTTCTCTATCAATAACACTTCGTCGAGATTTTCTCGTTGTCGTATCTTGTCATTAATTTGTCTCGTTTCGTTTCGACGATTCCTCGACGATGATTCCTTTAAATGTCGCATTGTTACACACGCACCGATCTATAACATTCAGCAAACGTTAATTATGATCGATCGAATAGCGTCGTTAATTATTCAATGATTTTTTTAAATATGTTACTGTTTGTCTTGAAACTGTGATAAATTCACTTTATTGTATAACAGTGCGATATTTAAAAAAATCATTTCTTCTAATAACACAAAAGCTCTGACGATGATGGCATCGCCATCGAAATATACATGTCATATTATAAACAACAAAGTGAACAATCAATGATTATTGAACATTTTATAACATATTTTAGTATTGGTGGATGACAAAACATTTGTGTTAAAATGCTTACACATGTAAACAATAAATTACACTATTCTTTCTGCCATTGTAGCAAATTTCCATTAACACAACTTACTTCAACAAAACAAAATTTCATAAATATATGGTCATCGACATGTGACGCCTAAATTTGTATTTTATTAAAAAGAAACATGTGTATAGCTTCTTTTATTTCTTTTTAATAAAACACAAATTTATACATCACATTTGGATGAACATATATTTTTTCCCACTGAAATACTATCTCTATAAATTGAGTTCAAGTCTATATCTTTTTGAATAGTAGAAACAGTTAAATTCTACTAACATTAAATGTTACTTAAAATAAAAACTATCAATTACTTTAATAAAGCATAATATTGCTCTTAATAAACCTGAACGATCGACACTTTTTTATAATATACCCTTACAAGACAAAAAAATACTTATTAAATGTAATGAAAATATTCGTAATAATTATAAAAGTGATTTATTTATGTGAAAATTTTTCCTTTCGTTTTTTATAGTGATGGACCACTACATGTGGTTTTTCGACAGTTAAGGGTTAAGTTATTTTAGCATCGAATAACTTTCTCAAGACTCTAGTGTCCTTAAAAATATTTTTTTAACTTTTTCAAAAATCCTATAAAATAACTATACAATTTTGTCTAGATATAAAATCTTCTGTGGCTTTCAAATACTGTTTAAATAACTACTCTTCAAATTCCACTTAATCAATTCATTCTACTTAACAAACAAATTGCTATAATACAAATAAATGTAGATGTCAATGTAGATGTATTTAAATATACTTATTGAATATCAAACATTTCTAACAAATCAATTAAAAAATATTAATATCGTAGCGGTTAAACTTTATCAGATAATTTCATTTGCGACGACACAAATGACCTAGATTATTTATATTCGCAAATTTTTTTATCAGTGCAAGGTTTCTTTAAACAAGATAACTTTTTCCAATTATTTATAAAGATCTAACGTTATTTCCGACCTTTTAGAAATGTTTGTCGCGTATTATTATTATTGTACTCTTATCATTCATTCAAATATTGGAAATTAATTTCGACGAAGTTCTTTTTTCCACATTTTTGACACGTGTTTATCGTATTTTTTTCATTTCCTAGTTTTTTTGTTATTAATAGACGTTTTATGTTTGTATACAATAATTTTT
This sequence comes from Neoneuromus ignobilis, assembly GCA_029203775.1. Taxonomy (NCBI): domain Eukaryota; kingdom Metazoa; phylum Arthropoda; class Insecta; order Megaloptera; family Corydalidae; genus Neoneuromus; species Neoneuromus ignobilis. The sequence goes on from CP092092.1 coordinate 40,316,427, forward strand.
TTTAACACGCAATATATATATATATATATATATATATATATATATATATATATATATATATATATATATATATATGATAAAAATATTTATTTATAAAATTATAGAAATTAATGAAAATTCAAAAATATTCATTATTATAGTTTAATATGAATATGATTAAAATAAATATCTACTAATAATTAGATTTACAATTTTAGATATTAATAAATAATATTTAATTGATGATTGAAATTATTTTTTATATTAAATATTATTTTTTCAATTCAGTTATTGTAAACATTGTTTATTTAAAAATGTATGTATTTTTTAAATAACATTTGTTAATCAATAAGGAAATCCCTATTGTAAATACCATATTATTTTTTAAAATGTAAATTATTTATTATCTACTGCTTTCATTGAAAAATAAATATATTGAAACAGGCAAAAACGATTAAAATAAAAGTAACAAATTATACTGTGATCATCATTTGTGTATCATGATTTTGTATTCACTTGAGACACCCTATATAAAAAAATCGTATATTTTCTTTTGTATAAAAATATTTTAAGAAAATCTTATACTTTTAGAATATTTAAAAATTAAATTCGAAATATTTGAAAATAGAAAAAAATTAAATAGAATTCAATGTTTATTATAACAAAAATTAAAACCGAAAATAACTTCAATATTTAAATACGATTTATTATTTTAAAATACGATTTTAATTAGGAGTAAATATTTATTTCAACCAAGAAATGTTGTTTGTCGTTTCAATTATATTTTATATCACAATATTTATAAATTAATAATATAATAACAGAAAGGTAATTTATACATTGAAAAAATAAATAAGCTGATATAGAAACAAATTGTTATCTTTTCTATAATATAAAATAACTGGTATATATATTTATACTCAAAAACAATTATTGAAATTATAAACAATTACTAAAAAAATATGAAAAGAAAAAGATTGATTTCTTGAAATATTATACGCTTAAATTGAGTTGATATGTCGTACGGTTATTTAGTTTCACTGCATGGAATTAATATAAATCTTATTTTCAAAATAATTTCCAAAAAATCATTATAAGTAATTGAAAGTTTCTTGTCTGTAATAATACAATAATGCATTCCAAGAAGAAAAAATAAGATGTTACTTTCACATAATTATTGATTATTATCGATTATATATTTATATATATATATATATATATATATATATATATATATATGTATGTATATGTATATTATCAACAGTAACAAATTTAAAATTTTTATTTAAAAAAATACAATTACTATAATTAAAAATAATACAAATATTAACATAAATAATTATAAAAGTATCTAATTTATCAAAAACATTTTTATCTGAGTTTTTAATATCATAGAGATTATAATTGTGATTTCTATAATTAGATTATAATTTTACGTAAAGATATTTTGTATTTTTCTCAATTCATAATAAAATATAATTGTCTCTAAATATTTTTTTATAAAAAAAAATATTACAAGTCAATAATAAAATAACATTAAAAATGACGATATCTTAAAATCGATTCGATTAAAAAAAAAAGAAATGTTAGAAGACGATCTGTTCCATTGACGCTGACCTTCATATAACGAATTATCAAAAACATTCTTATGGAATAGCAGACACAGTTTCATCATGCGATTGAATCGCAACATCTATCAAATTCAGTGTGTAGTAGAAGAACGTTGGCCTCGTGTCTAACATCAGCCAGGTGAGAGCATTGAACATAACACTGAATGATGTAAAATCTGATGCAATCTGGGGGTAGACTTACCTGTCATACTTTCACAAGCATAGTTTAATACAACACAGTAATTAGCTTTTTGTAATCCATTCATCCGAAACGTGTTGCATTTTAAAAGTTATTAAATTATTTCGTGCATTTATTTCTAGTGATTAAATCGATAAGTGTCGTTTGTATATAGAATAATAAAAATATTATTGCTTATTTGTATCGACTTTTTCAATTTGAAATTAAATCAGTTTACTCTTTATATAATAAAATATTTTTTTGTAATAATTATTTATTTAATAATTTCAATTACTTGCAAAATAGATCTCTTAGTAATTCATTATTAAGTCTTTCTCTTGTACATTTCTATACAACTATTCAACGATAACTACGTGAAATATATATATACATACTTCTGTTTATTGAAATATATGACCTTATTTTACATTTCATCAATTCACTGTAAGTGATCTTGAACGAGAACTCCTCATTGCACACACGGAGATTTTCTTCTCATAGAACGCCAGATACGAATTTCATTTTCTAGCAACGTTTTCTTTATTATTCCTGTAGAAATTTCCTCTCTACTCGAACGATACAAATCGTTTTTTAAACCTATTGAAGTTTCGAAACGATTTCTCAAACTCTAAAGACGAATAAATCAGTCTTCAATGGCACTGATGGCTCGTCTGCTTTTTCTCGATTTTGGTTTATGTCTTTAACAACCGCATTCATTAATTTTCTCCTCATCATCATTTCTTTCATTTATACATTCATATACACACACGCACATATATATATATATATATATATATATATATATATATAACTATTTTTCATATTTAAAATATAAATTATATTACTAAAACATGATTAAACTGCAAATATGTGAATAAATAAAAAAAATATTTTAACATCTCCAGTTATTTCACTATTAATTTGTCAGTGTAGTTAAATCACTTTTGTATAAATGATTAACTACTTTCAACATCACAGAATTTTATATATTTTTTATAGGGTCATCCAAATATGACGCCTAGATTTGTGTTTTATTAAAAAAAATGTGTGTGTCTTTTTAATAAAACACAAATCTAGGCGTTACATTTGGATGACCCTGCATATATATATATATATATATATATATATGTGTGTGTGTGTGTGTGTGTGTGTGTGTGTGTGTGTATACTCTAACAATGAAGTCCTCGAAATCAATTGCTTTGTAATGAACAGCACTTTGAAAGCATCAATGGACAAGTCTAGATCAATTCAACTATAGACAAGACTAGATCCAATTCCAATTATACTTGTCTCCCATATTGTTCTATGTACTAAACTATGCATTAGTACAGCTATCAAAATTAACAAACTGTTCTCCGAACAGAGAAACAATAAAAAAGTCTTGTAATACAAGTTTATTTCATTTTACATTTAATTCTACAAATTGAGATATTTTTCCAGTTTCGATTCTACAATTGAGATATTTTTCAGTTTTTATATATAAAAACGTAATCTGATTTTTTCAATAAAATGTATTCTTTGTATAAAATACAATGGAAACAATAATAAATAAATGTGGTTTATCTTCTTGAAAATTCGTGACAGCTTATTTTTCTTGTCTTTGTTTAGTATAATCACATATTTTTTTAAAAAAAAATGAAAACACTAATTAGGATTATCAGAATGAATAAATATATTTAATAATTTTACTCTATTTAAATATTTATATAAATAATATAAGTAAAATAAAACATAAGTAAAATAATTCTCATAAATAATTTTACTTAAAAATTAATAACTTATATATATATATATATATATGTGTGTGTGTGTGTGAATTTATATATAAATGAATTAGTATATACACACATAAACACACATACAAAACTCCATTTAAGGGTTGTAAACAAATCGATTGCATTCAATGTGTAATTAACGCTTTGTACGTTTCACTCAATTTAATATTTAATTAGTGTTGATTAAATAAAATAAATTTTATATAGTATACTAATGGCATGCAAGTACAGTACAATATATTTTTCAATAAATATTGATATAAAAAGTAATTTGTCATTCATACACAGTTCACAACTGTCATTCATACAAATAACAGGTCAAAAATATAATAAAATCGTAAACAAAATATGTACATATTTATTTATAATCATATTCATAAAAAATGATTTATTGTTGATGGTTTGTGCTTTATAATATATATATATATATTAAATTATAATTATACAAACAAACGTATTCATACACGCGAAGCTAAGTAAAGAACAATACATAATTTTGTAAAAATACAGTCAGATTAAACAATGGATTAGTTTATAGTAAAATTAACAACTTTTTCTTCTACATAAAATAATATTTTAATTAGTTCTTGAAATGTATTTTAATTGCTTGAAACAACTATCAGATTTAGAATTGTTATGTAAAATTCTTTTCATAATTATAATTCCTTCTCTTATAACTTATATGTAAGTATATATGTGTGTGATAAATTAAAAAATAACTGAAACTATTTTTTCTAATAAAAATATAAATAAAAAAAAAATTAAAATGCATTTATACTGAAATGAATTTAGAAATTAAAATAATTCTCCCTTATAATTGATATGATATTTTTTTATATACAAAATATTGTAGTTTTATTTCACAAGATGCTTCATAAATTTACTAGTAAGGTTGTAATTAATTCTCTTAATATATAAACTGGTTAATCAGTCTACACACGTTTTGAAAAAGGTAAATAAATATAATCAACAAGTGTAAAAAATAATCAAAATATAATTAAGTTTCCATTAAAACATTAATTATTTCGATATGTAATTATTTGTTTAACGTGACATTAATTTATAGCTCAATATCAAAATAAACTAAACCGTTTATCAGAATTCTAAAAATAAGCAAACAAATATAAAATAAAATTCAACAAAAAAAAAAAAAACACCTAGTCTATCCAAAAAGACGATTGGGTGATATTCGAATAAAAAATGTGAAACAACATATTATATAACTATTTTTGTTTTCGTCTATGGATTAAAATTAAAGATACATACTTACAATTATCATCCATTGTAATTATAATTAAATAAATCTATTTCTATTTAAGTACCGTCTCCACAACAAAGTCTTTTCTTTCAAATGTTAGCACTCTTCTGATGAACTTTTATTCCTATCCGATTATATTTAATTAGTGTCTGCTCTGATAACTCCATTGTTGATATTCCCATTACGACAAGTAACCTGCTATCAACTTTGAAAAAATAAAAGGTCATCAGAAAAAATATCATTGTTATTCTGTGTTAAATGAATATGTGAGATGTTGTAGTATTATAGAAGATAATCTCGATGGAACTTGGACTTTTTTGTAATTTTTTATATGTCAGGTGTTTTTATTAGTTAAAATTAGAAATATCATTTAAGTATAAAAATTTTAAAATTGATTATATGAAAAAATCAAAAAAATAAATCTCATCATGATTATTTCTTCAGAACACTAATCACTTAGACAATTCTCTCATTTATAGAATATTTATTGATTTTTTTTCAAGATCTGTTTCAATGTATTAGTTATAATTTATTACTATATAATAAAGAAATCTTTATTGACAAGAAAAATATCAAATAATTTTTTGACCAAAAAATATAAAACACAGACAAACAAATTATTATTTAAAAAATATTATATTGTTGAATAACATGAAATGATATTTCAATTTTTTTTAAAAAAATAAACGTACTATTTTTACTTTCAATTTAAATATAATATTTTTTATAATTTAAATAATAATGAAGGATATTACATTCTTAATAAATATTATTTTTAATTATAGTACATTCAATTAGTTCTAAATTTACTTTTGATAATGAGATGCAATTTCAATAATTATTTAATTACTCCATAATACTTTTTATACAATTTTAAACGTGTGATTAAAATAGTTGCAAGTGTAAACTTATAAAAATTAATTACTGTGCAACATTATCTTAGCTGACCTCTCTGATAACGATTGTCATTAATTGAGGTAGATAAATTGTTTATTATATAATATATTCTATTATCTGTTATTGTCATTGTAGTGAATTATTTAAATAATCAATAAAACGAAAATAATATATATATATATATTATTTAAACAAACAGTAATATAAAAACTGAAGAAATTTTTATAATACAGTCGTTACATTAACTACTGTAAATTTTAAAATATTTCTACTCATGAACTTTTTGTTATTTTTAAAATAATAAAAATATGTAGAGTTTATATTAAAATCAAAAATTTAATAATAAAAATGGAGTGTTATTAATTATTAAAGAAATAAATATTGTTTATTTTTGTGACTACATACCTACAAAATATATATATATAGAGAGAGAGAGAAGTACAGTATTCAAACATTTTTATTTTAATTTTTAAATGGAGAAAATATATACAAAATAAATAGATCAAAATTTCATTCATATTTTATTTTATATTTTCTAAAAATATATCCAAAGAAAAACATTCTTTATGTTTAGTGCTTTATAAAATAACAAAATTCATTTTCATATATTCAAACTGAATTTTAATATTCGATTGATCAATTATAATTTATGGTAAAGGTTATTTATAAGTGTTCCTATTTATTTTTTAAACTATATTACAGTGATTTTTTACTTTTAAATGATAATTTTTATTTAAAAAATATTATATTAAATTTATTTCCTGTCTGTTTAGATTTTCAAAAATGATTATATATTATTTCTGATTAATTACATTCAATCTTTTATAGAATTACAACGACAAATCTATTCTGTATTACTCTTATTTTTTTAAATTTAAATTTTTTATCAATTAAATCATAGGCATGAAATAATAATGAATAATGGAATACTAGTGTATTAAAATAATTCTTTTTTCTATTTACTTAATCGAATAAATTTAATAAAAAAAAATAATTACATAAAATAGTACAATTCGTTATAAATAAATATATATATATATATATATATATAATTAAATTTTTGATCATACTCTATACATACAAAAATATATCATACATTTTGAAAATAAAGTACGAATGAAATATTTTCATTTCGAAATAAATATCTCATCATCTTCGATTTCGACTTATATTCATGTTCAATAATCGAAACAGTTCGCATTACATCCAAGCGTTGTCAATCTCTTGCTCAGTACAAATTAATCTTGAGGCAGATTGGCGTTTATTTTTACAACGGATGGCGTCTGTTCCAGTAACAGCATGGCAACATATTGGCGTCACATCGTTTGTCATCGACCCTTCATTAAGTTTATTCACATTGAAATGAAATCGTCTCTATCCATTCCAAAGTGGTTATCACAAAAATCCTGCATTGATCGCGAACCATCTCCACATTTTCTGTCACTATACGGACGCATCATCACGCTCGAGTTCAAAAGTGTATCTTTATATTATACTCAACAGACAGAACAGATCTTATTTACATGTTTATTTAGTTATTTTTAATGGATTTCATAATTTATACTTTTTGATATATTTTTTTTCTCTCCAGAGTTTAGTTTTAATTAGTGTTTCCGTTCTTAGTGGAAAATTATTCCATTCGTTAATCAAATTTATTGGTCGTTTGTGATGCAGAGAACAATATAAAAAATAAGTGTCATATATACGGTTTTTTATACAATTTATATGTAGATATATATATTTTTTTGAAATATAATTCATCATCAAAATCATCCTACAAACTAATATATGTAATTAATTAATTAAAAATTCAAATATGATAAAAATTTAAACAATAACACTTAATTAAGCATGTATTTGTTTAAGAAAATCATACATATCAGTTTTTAATTGAAAAAAAATTAGTACATAATTAATACATCGGGTGTAAAATATTTTTTTTCTAATATTTTACTGTATTTTCTCATTTGTTGAGTATTAATAAAATATCTCATTATTGCTTAATAATTTGTCGAATTAATTTAAATAAATTATCTATCTGTCTATATATATGTGTCCCAAAAAATGTATACACATTTAAATATATATCTATTTTATTGTGTATACATTTTATTAGAACATCCTAAAATGTGACGCCTAGATTTGTGTTTTGTTAAAAAGAAACAAAAAAAAAACTATACATATGTTTCTTTTTAATAAAACACAAATCTATGCGTGACATTTGTATGAGCCTATATTTTTGTGGACCTTTAAAAATCTATTTAAGTAATAAATAAAACAAATAGTAATATAAAAATTGAAGAAAATTTTATAATACAGTCGTTACAATAACTACTGTGAATTTTCAAATATTTCTACTCATGAACGTTTTGTTATTTTTAAAATAATAAAAATGTGTAGAGTTTATATTAAAATATCTCATAATGATTTCTCATGATTTCTGTAAAAAAATTCTATTGTTATTTAACCGAATAAATTACTATTTTTTTTCTATATTCAATTCATTTTCACAATCCTCTCTAACATTTATTTCGAATAAAAATCATAAATATGTATGCATTGATATCTAAATGTATTTTTCTTAAAATATTCGTCAATGTAATGAAACATAATTCTAAAAATATATTGTTATCTGAATTATGTTGACGTTAAACCTTCGACTCTAGGGAATATAATTCAAGATCAATGTCGTTATTATTTGATAGATTCAAACGGAAAACAAGTTAGTATCTTTTTTTCCTATGGTTTTTGTCGATACCCTCGAAGCATGACACAAAAAAAATAATTTTCTTGACGTTGTTAAGTAAACATGGAAATGTATTCGTGATTAGTGTCTAAACGAATGACGTATTTAATCAATTACTGACAAAATTTTCGATCCGTGATATCAATTATCAGTGTGCGTATTGTTTGCCTCAAACGTCCTGTTGTTTCGAACTACATTCAAATGACAGGCAATTTGTCTATGGTAATTTATCTGCATGGTTACATTCTCGTCTATGCTTTTAATGTTTACAGATAATAGACTATTTTTAATTTTAATCCACGAAATTGCAAAATAGTAAACAAAAGATAATGATATTTTCGTACTTTATATATTTAATATTATTTAAAGAAATCATATTGCATATGTGTGTGTGTATTTGTTTATATATATATATATATATATATATATATATATATATATATATATTGACGTTATTATAATTGTTTAAACAAATTTAAACAAGAACTGAGAACAAACAACGATATTGAAATTATTTTCATAACAATTTCAATAATTTTTAAAAAATATAATCTAATAAGTACAACTAAAACAAACAGTCATTTTTATTATTTGATAATTTATATATAAACACATATATAAATATTTACTTATTTGATTAACCCCATTGTAAAATCTTTGAGTGTTATTAACAACTCTATCAAATATTTCTATTTAACAAATATTGAATTTTTAAAATAAAATTCATTTTTATAAAAAATAATCTATTGAAGCTACTGTTTGTTTTGAAACTGTGGAAAATTCACGTGAACACAAATAAATTTCTACCCTCAACACCACAACATGTTATAACGTGTTCAATAATCACTTATTGTTCACTTTGTTGTTTGTGACAACAATGGGTTGATGCATATTTAAAAAAGTAAAAAAATAAATAAAAATTATATATATTTTTTTTAACAGAAAGGCTCTGACAATGATCGAAATGCCATTAACCCATTGTTATTTTGAACAACAAATTGAACAATAAATGTTTATTTTACATTCTTCAACATATTGTGGTGTTGGGAGTAAAAAATCAATTGTGGTAAATTTATTGAAGTTTATGTAATTTTAAAAATAAAGAGTCATCCAAATGTCACACCTAGATCTATGTTTTATTAAAAATAAATATATGTATAGGGAAACATGTGTATATTTTGTTTCTTTTCAATAAAACACAAATCTAGGCGTTACATTTGGATGTCCCCATATATTATTCCTGATTTTCACATTTGAACCTTTTATACAATTACGATGATAAATCTATTCTTTATCACTCTTATTTTTTTAAATTCAAGTTTTTAATAACTTAATCAAAGACATAAACTATGAATAAATAATCGAACACTAATGTACTAAAATAATTCTTGTTTTTTTTCCTATTTTACTGATATTTATAATTTAAAACTTCCTATCATCATTTATGAAAATGGTTTTTAAATCTTTTTAGCAACACCTCTCTTTTCACCTTTTCTGTTTTATAAATAAATAACATTTAATTCTACCAAGAAGTTTGATTTTTTGCAAAAATATAAATTTATCTTTCCGAAAGTTTATTTTTTCAATTTAAAAAATATATGTCAAAAGAATTTTGTATGCATCACATTTTAATAGTATGCATTATATATATATATATATATATATATATATATATATATATACACGTGTGTGTGTGTATTTTCACGCATATAAAAATAAAATTACATTCATGTTGAGTGCAAATATCGATTGAAACGTTTCGATAAAAATGCGTTGCTCTTACTAGTGTTAAAAGATCAATAAGTGATGATCTTTAATTAATGTCTAGATAATTATGAAATAAAAAGTCTATTTATATAAATAAAACAAGACTAATTCTTATAAAGTGAATAAATTTTGCAATATGTTTATTAGAATTATATATTTTTATCGTGTTTAATTTTTTTTACTACATTTAATTGTTATTATATTTCATTGTACTACCGATTAAAATAAAACTATCTTTAAAAAAATTTAATCTTCAATGAATCTCATTGACGTATTTCATACAAGTACATAAAATATAACGAAAATATATTTGTTCAAATCAAATAATGGAACTAGTGTACACATATTATTATTCGTAATCAAATAGTAAATATTATTTAACTACGAGTTCAAAATATTTATAAAACTTATTAAATTAAAATTGATAGCATAAGAAAGATAATTTAAATATCATAAATAAAGTATTTGTATAAAAATAATATACATATATATATATATATATATATATATATATTATTTTAACAGGATTATTATTTTTAAAAAGTTCACTACTTATTTAATGTCATATAATGAAATTAAAATAATAAAAACATATAACATTTATTATCCATAAAGAATACATTTCTCTACTATGTTATGCATTGCTGAAACTGTAGAAATACCATTACATATTTACAGAAATGAGCGTCTGGATGTCTAGTTGAAACATATTTTATAGCACCCGAGAGAGTCTGGGTTGAGCCTGAATGTTTACTTACTTAGAACTAATAATCATTACAATATTTTATCTTTACTTTTAGCAGTTTTTTTTAAAAAAAAATATCTGTATAAATTATTTTATATCTTTTTTTATGTAGAATATTACTTATAAAATATTGAATTTCAATAGTGATAAAAGAATCTTTTAAGTAAGTTATATCTCGAATATTTTTTTTTATTGATAAATCGAATATTATTTGTAAATTTAATAATGTATTTTAAAAAAAATAAATTTATAACATTTAAAAAATGAAAAGACATATGTAAAGAAAAAAGTTAATTATAATAAAAAAAATAGTTTAACATTCGAATAATTATTATCTTAATCGAGACAATGAAAATGCTTAATCAATCAAACTGTTTAAAAGATATTTAGAAATCTCTCTACTTCTAAAAATATTATTTAGTGATAATAAGTTTTAAATGTATTAATAATTTTTTTTAAAAAAATGTTAAATATTTCAAGTACATCATTTCAAATACTCGATAAAATTATTTGAAATTAATTTATCATAATTCATATGTCCAATTTCATTTCATAATACTATATATATATTAAAAAAACCTATAGAAAAACTGATTATTCTTACAAATTACAACTCGAACATCAATCAAATATATAAGTGTATTAAAACTTTTTTTTGGTACAACTTATAATCTTTATAAGCGTTTCTAGTCACGGTGCGAAAAATCAATGTATGCAAATTTTTTTTATACATAAAGCCCTGAATAATAATCATTGTTTCTGCGGTGCAAAGAACAAAGTTCATTTCATACGGAAATTAAACTTTTTAAGTGCCCTCGTTGCTTGTCGCAGTTCGCACATAATGAAGTCTAGTCGTTTAATAAACTCGTAACACTGCGTCTTAAATTCAAATTTAAACTGTTGGCAGTAACCTCTGTTCATGTCCAATTATAGTATAGGAAAATACGATGTTATTTCACTTTGTTGTTATGTTTACATACCTATTTTCATACATCTTTAATAAATAGAATTTAAGTTTACGGTTCGAATGTACTATGCACCTAATTATATATATATATATATATATATATATATATATATATATATATATATACATTTTTAACTTGATTCTAATCGAAAAAATGATCATTGACTTTCACCTCTAAAAATATTTATAAATAACATAACAATGTGACATTTTATTACGTGGGTCAATAAATACATAAAATAAAGGTAATAGTTTTTGCATCAATAAAAAAATGGCATCTTTTATCTAATTCATAGTGCTTAAAAAATTACTTCTCTTTATAATTAACTAACAAAGAACAAATATTAATACTTGTAAAAAAGTAAAATAACATGAGAATAATTTTAATCATTTTTATGTAAATAAATGAATGAAAAATTTCATAAATTGATAAGACACATTTTAATTTAGAATCGATAATATACTTTTTATAATTTATTTCAATAAATTTAGTTTTACTATTAAATTTATTTAAGTATCTCTAAAAAGAACAAATATTATGACTGGATATAATTAATTAAATATTCTTCTAATTTATGAGTTTATAGAAGCTATTTGGTAAAATTTAATATTTTTAATTGAATACTTTATACAATTATGAAATAATATTTTTCTTAGAAATGAAATTTTGTATTTAACTTTTTTTAAAAAAATCATACTATATAAAAAATTATTTTAATCATTTTTATGTAAATAATTGAATAGAAAATTTCATAAATTGATAAAACATATTTTATGCTTTAACCAATAATACACTTTTTATAAATTACTTTAATAAATGTAAATTATTCTATATTTCACCCACAAATATGTTTGATAAATAAATTATATATATATATATATATATATATATATATATATATATATATATATAATATAATTTATTAAATTTATTTAATTATCTTGAAAAAGCAGAATATTTGTAACCGCTTTTATCTAATTATATATTCTCCTGATTTATGAATTTTATAAAATTTCATATTTTAAATTATTTATTTTATATTTTAATATTTAATATTTTATTCATCAACTAATTTTTGAATCACAATTATTTTTGTTATAAAAATACCAGAAAATATTTTTTAATTAAAATCATTTCATACTGATTACTAGATAAAGCTTTAAAACGTTTTTAAATTACGTTCAAATATGACGAATTCAATCAATGAACGTTCAACTTTTCAAACATTTTCTCAAATATAAATCTTGTAATTCAATAAAAACATATAAATTTAATTAAACAGAAACCTAATTACAAATGATTTATTTATATATAATAAGCCTTAATAAACTCATAACTGATTACAAAAAATAAATCAATTATTCTATTACAAAAAAGCAGTGGTAAATAAAAATACACACAAACCTTTTCGTGCTTGGAATTATCTTAATCCTCTGTATTATAACTCAACATGTATTTTAGTCGGTGTTGAAAAAAATTTCACATCACGGTTTCGCATATTAAATTCGCTTTAGGCTCTTATACATTATTTGCCAAACGTTTTCTGCACAGAATACGCTTAAGGCTACAGTTTCTTATATCCTCTTTATTTAGGTGAACGTCCTCTTTTCAATATTTTTTTTTTGTATATCGGTAATTACTTTCGGTATAATGTTCATTTCGATTTAGTATTCCAAATAACATTAAATTACACACGATTCGTCTGTTGCTAAAATATAAATATTGCATGCAAATTTTAAATTTTGCATATATATATATATATATATATATATATATATATATATATATATATATATATATAATACAGTAATTTAAATTTCAACATGTTTGCTATAAAAAAAGAGTAGTTTAGATTTTTTTTCGTTTTATAACTCATAATATTCCTAATGATATTTTATCTAATAATTAAATCAATCAGTGATTCAGTTTCTTAATTTATTTCATTTTTATATCGAAATTAAATATGCTTTTTCGAGAAAAAATAATAAAAAAATATTTCAAGAATTCTTATAACCATTCAGTATATAAAATTGTTTTCGTTCTCAAATATTAATTTTATTGTAGATATTTTTTTAATATATTTTTCAACGTTATTTATTCGATAATATTACTTAATATGTTAAAGAATTAAATTCTTAAAACTACTTCTTAATGTTTCAATTTATACTTAAATAACTCGACAAAAGATAAGAGTATATATCGAGTATACAGACGACTCCATAAGACATTAAATACTCAACGATTTTCCGGATTTATATTCCAGACATTCTTTAAATAATAAATTGTTTTGAGATTGGTATAAAAACGTTAATACAATCATCAGGTTTTCTCGTTTCGTTTGCTGTGTGTTTTTTTTTTTTTTTTTTTTTGATATATCAGTTCGAGCAGAATATCTCAAGTATGAAATTTAAAACGTATTAAATAAAATACAACTAAGTGTAGTTTGTTAGTCAGTATTAACAAAACACCCTAAATTCTCACAAAACTCCGACAATCCGACGGTACTCGAGAGATTTTCTAAAGCCGACTTACAGTATAATAGCAATAAATTGCTAGATAACACAAGAACACAACAGCAGAGATAATTGTACATTTACACAGGGTTTATTCTATGTCGTATGTAAACTCTATGACGTCATAAAAAAATAACTGTTCCGTGCTGAATTTTCAGTCGAGGAGGATATGAAATGTGGCGTACACGTTACGTACAGTTAATTAACTACAACGATCGTGATTCTAAAATTGAAATAAATAGTTCGTGTACAACAAATACGTACGAATAACATATCTTAGTTTACCCAAATTTCCATTTTTAATACAACACTAAATCGACTGCTACTCTAGAACAGTCTAATAATCTATCAACATTAAACATAAAAATAGCAGTCATTTCCTTTATTTTTTTTAAAAAAAAATTACAGTCATAATATTTATTATAACATACTTCTTGTACATTTTATAAAAATGAAAGTTGAATATCATTTACTCTAATAATTTAATTAAATCATCTACTCAGTCATCATTAATTCAATCGGAATGTTTATGAATAAACTATTTTTTAATTCAAATACATGTACATATATACATATAAATATATTGTAAAATATAGTTAATTTATGGGAATTTATCAAATTTATCTGCAGTCATAAATAGTCTCTAATATTAAACTTTTAATTTGAATAATAAATATATATAGGGTCATCCAAATGTGACGCCTAGATTTGTATTTTATTAAAAAAAAACATGTATAGTTTCATTTATTTCTCTTCAATAAAAAACAAATCTAGGTGTCACATTTGGATGACCCTATATATATATATATATATATATATATATATATATACACATACACACTTAATTATCGCTGATTATGTATATTTCAATTAATTAAATTGGCCAAAATATTGTCTGCAAAATAATTAAATATATATATATATATTCAATCGAAAATTTTAAATGTTTTAATACGAAATTAAATCTAAAATATGAATATATACTCTAGTAATAAAAATTATTACTAAGAACTTTAATTATTGAAATATCTCTTTTATTTTACATATCGACTATTACTTTCAATACCTAAAATAAAATACCACACTTGACAACACCTTCATTTCAATTATCTTTGATACTAGTTTTATTTATTTGTATCTAAATTTAAAAAAATACATTCCTTATACCTAAGTTATAATAATAAAAAATAACTCTTGAAATTTATTTAACTTACAAATGTTTTCCAATTCGTTTTTTAAAACACACACATACAAGGTGCATAAAAAAGTAATAAATTCGTTTCCAAGAAGTATCATTTCGTTTGAAATAATTTTATGTTTACGATTTCAACATATTCAAATTATATTCAATTATATTTAATGCTTTTCACATTTAATTCCTTTTATATTTTTTAAAGATAATATGTCTAAAGTATTTTAAAAATTCAGTAGTTAATTTTAGTTAAAATTCTATTGGAAATGTTTTCTAATTTTTTAAAAAATCACACACAATCGTATACATACAGTATTAAAATAGTATATACATTAATATTTTGATAAAATTAACATTGTAGAGTAATATATATATATATATATATATATATATATATATATATATATATATATATATATATATATATATATATATGAGACACACGTTTCTTCATATGTATGTAATCTTGACTTGGAAAACATTGTGCTCGGCCAGAATGCACAACGATGCATACAACGAATGCACAGAATTCAATTTGTACTCTTTTCCATAATTGACGAGTTTTTTGTGGCCGCAGGTCTTGCTTGTTAAATTGTCTTTACAGAATTATAATCAATAGTGTTGTATGACCTAAATAGTACTAGGCAAGATTATCAGTTTAATGTCAAAGTTTTCTTATATACTTGTTTGATTATTTCAGGTGCGTAGACATTTCAAATGGCGGAATGTGAATCGAAAATTAATCATTTGTGTGTATATTTTTTTAAATAACGAATATTAGGTATACATCTGGACATATATATTAACTGTTATTTAAAATTTAAATTATTTCTATATACAAAAATATATTATAATCTAATAAAAAAATATACATAAGATTTAATGGTCATAATTAAAAATATTATTTTGAAATGTTTAATTTTTAATATATATATATATATATATATATATATATAATAATAGGTAAAAAAGAGGTAAAAAGAAAGAAAGATAAATATATATTTATATATTAAAACTGTTTATTATTACATATGTTTTATTAGATGTTCAAAAATAGTATAATAATAAAAAGAAACACACAGTCAAACCATACTGAGTCAGTTTTATGTAATCTTGTTGAAAGATAAAACTGTTTTATATAACACTCTTCTATTTAATATTCATTTGTGGATATTTTATATAAATGTGTAACGAATTAGAGTAATGGATTTTCAATAAATGACATAACAACTTCATTTCATTTTAAACTTCGGTTGAAATGGTTAGTTTATACATATCGTTTGAAAGAACAGTTGTCAGTTGAACTGAGAATGAGAATTAGTTTAGTGCGAGTGAATTGTGTTATTTTTAAATAAAATTCAAAACATATATATTGAAAAAAAACTTCATTTACTTGTTAAAATGATATATGATTTGCAAAGAGGAACAATCTTTCGAAAGTGTGATGTGTTTGTGAATGTTGTGTGAAAAATAAACTGTTCAATTTAAATACACCTAGTTTGATTTCAATATAAATCTTACTTTAAATAAATCTTTAATATTATAATATTTCTTGTAAATTCATAGAAACAAATCCATATATTTCAATGAAAATTATTTCTGAAAATATGAACATTGATAAATCGACCATACTTTGACATTTTAATTTCCAATTTGTACCTAGATGTTTAGGTACCTCTTTTATACATTAAAAATTAAACGAATAAAAATGAAATAGTGTGTGCGTGTTTTTTTATTGAACTAATTATATAATAAATCATTTTTAAAATAATGTGTGATAATTGGAAATGAATAAAAAACGGATTTGTAGATAATCTTCATCATTTCAAAATGATACTATTCACGTTATGAAATTTTAAGTATATAATCTATTATAAACAGCTATCAGTTACATGAAATAATAAATTCGTGAAAATATTGATAACATTTGAGTAAATTCAAAACTATAATATTACATAATGGCTTAAAAGAAAAAGATTATATTCTACCAAGATAAAGGTCAGACTGTACAGTTCTTTGATAATAAAACCACATTTCCATGAGATGAATTAGGAAGTTGCAATATGTATGCAATTTTTTCTTAAAATTGTGTTATTAATAATTATTTGCTCTGTCATTTACAAAAACCTAAAATTCATGTATTGTTTTTTGGAAATAAGTAAATATTTTATAGATATATCTAAGAAATAGAGGAATCTGAAAACTATTAAAAAAATGAAATAAAAAAGAATGACTGCTAGTTTGTTAAAAAATCCAAAAAATAACGAAACTTGTTTTTTATAGAAAAATTATATATATATATATATATATATATATATAAATATATATATATATATTAGAAAATAAGTAAAATTAAATTACTTTGCTAGAAAACAATAGATTTCTTTACGCACCTGACTATTTTTTATTAATAATTGACTAAAAGCAAGGATAATTACAATCACTGTTTAAAAAAACTATTAAAAATCTTTTGTACGACCTTGCTAAACATCTTTTTGGTTTTCTGCTAGTTTATAAACGTGTACATGTTATTATTATTTTCATCATAACTTTTTTTCAATATATAATTAATTTAACTATTAAATATCATGAAAAAATATTTGATTAAAACACCTTTTTTTAATTATTTCATAATCATAATTAAAAAAACAATGATAAATTACAAGTTAAATATATTATTAAATAATTTTATATACTATCAAAATATTTTATTTAGTAAATAAATATATATTACAATCAATTTTAATACGTTTTTATTTTAATATGTATACTTAGAATTGTAAATCTAGTAGTAGGGGTTCTAGCTTTGGAACAAACTATAGATTATTATATTTTATATCTTTTAATCTGATCTTTAAAAACCTCAATTTATATATATATATATATATATATATATATATATATATATATATATATATATATATATATATATATATAAAGTAGCTAGAATATTTCTTAATGAGACTCTGATAAAATGAACTCTAGCAATATGAAGCATTGGTTGCATCAGATAAATTCTATAGTTGATATAGGAATTATCGATAGTATAATATTTTAAAATATAGTAAGTTGAAAGATCATATTTTTTATATTAAAATGTTTAGTTTACGAAGCAGACTCATTAGTTATAATTTTTGCGTATAATTTTAAAATAAATTCATAATAAATAAATAAATAATCATATCAAAAAATATTTACAAGATAAAAAATGATATACATAATACATACATGTAGATGTACAAATATTTTGCTATTTTTAATACAAGTTTATTGTAAAGTACATAATATATACATCATTTATCATTATTTTTACGTTAATTTTTTATGAGCAAAACAAAAACTCATTGGAATTGAGAATTTTCAAACATTTTTTTTTAATATTTACAATAAAAATATAAACAACTCATCTTGACTACTCTATTATAAATATTTTAGCCTCTAATCACATAAATTTATCATAGTTTGTTATTTAACTTAAACGTTTTTCTAAGAAAATTTTAAATAAACCATTTTTTTGAATTAAATTTATTTTTATGAAACTTATTCTAGAAATCTTTTTATAATTATTTTAAATTTCAATTAATATCTTCATATTTTTAACAATTTACTTTTAATTTATTAAAAAAATACTCACCTCTATAAAATATAAAAATTCAAGTGAAACTAAAATTGCAACAAAAATGTGTAGAATAAAAATTAAAAGAACCAATATATAAAATTTATTAATAACATTGTTTACAATACTATAAATAAAATTTAAAAAAATATTTTAAACTAATAAATATGGACGGATATGTAATATCAAGAATTTATTGTTTAAAAAAAACTGCCATTAAATATATTTGTGTATATATGTGCACAATAATGATTATTGAACTGATACAATTGCAAATATACACACAAATATTAAATCTCAAATATTCGCCTTTATAATACAAGATTCATTTAATAAGTGCACAATAAAAGGCACATTGATATTTAGTTTTATACAGACCTATATTCAAAGTGATATATAACTTCAACTTAAAATACTAAAAGATTGTAATTAAATAAATGTAAATAATGATATTACTACTCCTATGCATGTAATGAACAATGGCATTCTTACTACATTAGCATCATTACATTCATTTTCAGAACAATAACATTCTTCCCAATAAACTCCATTATCAAAAACACCCCAGTTGCAAACACCTGTCACACCTGTATCTGCTACAGATGCACAGCGTCGGATAACTTGTCGCCATCTTCCGTCCCCTGTAATAAAGAAATTATATAAAAATTATAGGCTTTCAATCTAATAATATAGTTTTCAGTTAAAACTTCTTACAAATAAAGCCTTTTGGACCCTGTTGTGTCACTTTCATACAAAATGACCCTGGCATATGAGATTCTTCACTATTACATTCAATTGCAATGTGTTGAGTAGTATCAAATTTTTTATATGCACCACAGTTATCTTCACCTTTTGGATCTTGTGCTGAGCTGCATTGATAACATCGAACTGCTTCACCTAAAATATACTTTTAATCTTAATATAGGTTATCAATTAAAAATCTAAATAATGAAAAATTCAAAACACATCAGTAGTCATTCATACACATTCATATATATTACACACATACAAATGACTCAAACTGAATTATAGCAATTAATTTAGTAATTAAGACACTCCCATTTAACCTATAATATGAATATCAATTATATATATATATATATATATATATATATATATATATATATATATATATATATGTATATATGTTATAAAAATATATTTATGGAGTTATATGTACTTTGTAAAAATTAATTAATTTCACATTAGAAATTATACATACTTTGTAACAGGTGTTATTAATACATCAATGAGGTAATAATATACGTACCTAAAGAAATAAATGTTAAAAATATGAGTAAAACAAAATATGAAACGAAAATATATTGATTTAATGCCATTATTTCGATGCATATAAAATTTTAAACTTAATTAACGTATACAAACAATAATTCATCACACACCCATTATTCAACGTTTGCTTCTAATTTCATGTGTATTTATATGCTTAATATACTTTAAAACATATTTAATAATACTTTTTATTATTTCCAAAATTAATCGTTGAAAAAAGAAATTGAATTCATTTAAATTTCAAAAATTAAATATAAATAAAATTCTATAATAAACATTTGTATAACAGTATAATATATGTATTTTTACTTAAGCATATAGATGTCAATAAGCAATTAATAAAATAACTTTTGTTTACAAAGTAAAATAAAAAAATATATACAATATATAAAACTTTATTGAAAAATTCATATAAAATTACAATTTATATACATAATTGGGACGGAGATTGTCTTATAAGTCACATGGTATATAAAATTAATAGTAAGTAACTTAGTTCCTAAATAAAATTTAAAAATAAATTCGTTTATATATAAAAAAATAAGTTATAAAAACTAATAATAGTACATTAATGTTTCAGTTATAATATCATTTAAAACAATAATTGATCCACTGATTCAGATTACATGCTATTATAAATTCAATATACAATTCAAAATAATTATTAAAATATGATTTATAATTAATAAAATTAAGATATTACTTCCATACCTTTTTAGAATGAAATAAAAAATTATTATATTTTAATAACGTTGCTTTAAGAGCACTTAGTTGTTTTGATATTAAGCATATTTAAGTAATATTTTCCTTTATAAAATTATCTACATAATTCAAAAGAGAAAAGTACTTTAAAATACTGTACCTTAAATTAATATTAAAATGTTATTAAAAATAATATAATATATACAATATATATATATATATATATATATATATATATATATATATATATATAAATGAAGTCATAAAAAACTTAACATTATAAATATATTTGAGAAAATTATTGATGATATTCTTAATCTCTTCATGTTATTTACAAAATATGAACTTGAATGTACTCAGTTTCATATTAATATTATTTCATATGTCTTTTGGTTTACTTTATATGTTTTCCTCAAAAATTAATAACAATAAATAAATTCATAATTTTTTTCACTATAATTAATAAATCAAATTTTATGATACATTTTCAAATATGTATTATGTATATATAAATTGTATTAAAGAATTTACTAATGAGTAATTTAAATTTGATATGCCAAAATGTTCATATTTTTAGGTGCAAAATCTACACATTTTGAAAATAAATATTATTAAAAAGAGTCATCAGGTAATTGAAATAAATGTATACTACGAAAGCATACTATTTTTGTACACTCTGTTGAATGCAAAACTATAATCAACAATAACCTTGTAAATAGAATAATTCCAATACAAACGTACTAATAAAAGAGTATTTCTTGTATGAATAATCTTTTGTGCAGATCTTAAACATTTTATCTAGACTTCCAATTATTTATGTAATGCCGTTAAATTAATCAACAAATATAATTTAACGAAGAATACTACACATGCACCAAATAGTAACAAAGCTTGCAAGTAAGCTTTCAATTGAAACAGATATCGTACTTGCACTGTTACAGCCGTCTTTACTGTTACACGTGCAATATTCCATGAAAATATTATACGTTCCTGTTCGCATCAGACAGAAACGTTCATCGCCTTCTATTCCGGGTTCTCCCATGTAAGCACAGCTCCGAAAATACCTCCATTTACCGTTCACTAAATATAAAGATATTATAAATCGACTCGACTTATTTTATAACAATTTTATATTTCGTATACCCTTTTGTCTGATTTTTCGACACATAGTAGGAGCTAATCCAGGTAGATGCGGTAATTCCGGTTCCTGTTTACAATCCGTAATAGGTACGGTAGTGTTATCGAAAGGATCGGCACATTGTGGATCGGTATCGGATCGACACACCCAACATTTAATAGCGAATACTAGAAATGATCAATAATCATATTTAAAATGTATTATATCTAATTTTTGATTTTTTATCAAAATGTTTATACTGTTTTTTTTTATTTTTATAATTCATTACATTATATATATAATAAAACTAAATATGACCTTTAAATTTTATCACACTATGAAATAATTTTTAAAATAAATTATACACTTATTTAACATGAACTAATTTAAATTTAACTTAACCTCAAACTGTACATAAAATATATTTTTTCAAATTTAAAAGAATTCATATAAATATTAACAAATTACAAACACTATTCGAATCATTTTAATACTTTCATAGGATGAAAATAAAAATATGTTTAGTGATAACAGATATAAATTCAACTATGTATGGGTACCGCCTTTATTTATATTTTACTTACTGTTGTTTATCTGTATTGTTACAATAATAAGAGTGATAAGAACATTAACAGCCAAGTTTTTCATTTTCACTTAATGTCTATTAAAACTTTGTACAAACATAAATAATATATTTTCTGTTTTTCAGGTAAGATACTAATATATATTAAAGCTACGTGCCAACACAATTAAGAGAATTCAGGTGTATATATGTAAGTACTACAGTTCTAAAACATTTAAAAATATATTAACTGTAAATTTATTTAAGGAAATTTATATAAATTTTATGTTAGTTTTTTTTTTAATAAATTTACTTTTCGATCCTACTATTATGCATTATTAAAGCTGTTTTTAATTTTTGTTGATATTTATTTTTAAAAAATGAAAATATTAGTTTTAATTAATACTTCAAAAATATTAATATTATGGACACTTAACAAAGAGGAGAATAAATTAAATCAAAGAAAAAAAATAATTAATATTTATTATAAGGCAATAACATCTCTTTAATTGTTAATTATGTAATTTGCGGTTTGACATACACAAGTCATGCACTAAATTCCTCACTTTCCCTGTGATAATGTTAACCAGAAAAATTCCAACTATTGCAAAAATTTAATTGATAAGAATTGTTCAATAATAATGGATAGAAAATAGTATATGCTAATTAATTATTATTTAATAATTTTAAATTGTTAATTAGAGGAAATATTAATTTTAGTTTAAAAGAATTGTTTCATATATGAAATGTATTATTTTAATGAAAAATTATTTAATCCACAATTTTTTTTACAAAATTTAAAACATTTTTTACACTTTGAAATCTCATTTCTATTAAATAAGACATTGATATCAAAAATGAAATTTACTTAAATAAAATTATTTTTTTAATTGTATCCAAAAATGATTATTTCTATATTATTTATAAAATTGTGTATATATACATATTATACACACGTGTGCATGTGTCTGAATACTGAAGATAATTATTTTAATTCATATGCTTATATATAATACATGTTTATCAATGCAAAGTTTAACCAATGAATTTATAGACGAAATGTTATTATTTATAGTTTTAATTAAATTCATTATTTATTAAATAGTTTTAAAATGTGAAACAGTCAAAAAATAGACAGTTTTTATAAATCATACAAAAGATGCAAGCGATTCTAATATTATCCAAATTAAATTTTAATAAAAGAAATTGTTTTTTAATAACATATTTATAATTTGTTGAAAAAATAATTTAGTTTTTTTGGTCTTTGATTTTGTTAAAATTTCTTTTATTATGTTTCGTATTAAATTTATATATATTTATTGTTTTAATTTATATGAAAACTCGATAACGTTATTAAAACAAAGTCCATAATTAATAAAATAGAAATATGTATTTAAAAATTTATTTAACAGTACACTTAAAAAAATCAACCGAATTTTAAATATTACTTTATTTCTTTGAACACAATTATTTGTATTTACTAAAGATGTAATTTTTTAAATTCGTTAATAGAAAATATTCTTTCAAATTTTATGTTGTATTCTCTGAAAAAATAAAGCACCAAGTATTGTTCATTCATGTCTTCAATTAATGTCATTGTATAATTGTCTTCGTGACTCATCATTTAAGGGGTCTTTGGTCAAATATCAACTACAGGTTTTATTCTTTGAATGCCAGCTGTATTATATATTACTTTTATAGTCTATAATTGTTCCCGTTTAAATATATATATATATATATATATATATATATATATATATATATATATATATATATATATATTGAGAATTTTGATATAATATTTATATTATAACATACTATACAAATTATTTCAGTTAGAATAAGATCGTTACTAAAATATAATATCAATTTGATAAAAAAAATAATTCAGTATGAAATATGATAAGAATTTAGTCCTTGAACAAAAATTTTATTCATAAAATCAAATTTTAAAATGTTTATTTTTATATCTTATTTCAAATCTCAATAAAAATAAAATCATTATTTTGAAAAGATATGATTTTACTAATGCATTTATTATTGCATGAATATATTAAAAATTTGAATGTATAAAAATCAATTTCTTGATTATAAATATTAATATTAGTATATAAATATTCTCTGTTATAAATATTTGATTGCTGTATTAAATTTTAATATATATTTTTAATTATTTTAAATATGTATTATTATAATGAGAATAATATTCATATATTTATGAAGTGTTTATAAAAACATTATTTCTTATAAATTCATAAATACGTTAGTTTAGAGCTGCTTGATTTAATTAATTTTCATTTTAAAAATAAATTAATATATGTAACGATTTAAGGGAAAAATAATCAGATAGAAGTAAAATAACAAAGTGTATATATAAACATAAATTAAGTATTTATTTTGTTATCTTGTTCTGTTTAATTATTCATTATTATTGTGTCATTAATATTTTATTTTGAGTTTGGCACTTAGATATATCAACTTGAGATATTTTAATACTCTTAAATGTCATCTGTAAATTACGACCTGATTAAAATTAAACATTAGTGAATTAATTATATGAACGCTATAACATGTTTGTTACTCTGTAGATATTTTTTTATTTCGATTTCTAAGTTTAATAGTTTAGAAATTTAAATTTTTAGTACTTTAAAATATATTTTATATAATCTGTAACCGTTTAACGACCAGAAATATTGTTAATGGTTATCATCTTGAAAACGGAAATCCTGGAAAATATTCTGTTTTTTAATCATTTATTACATCTTCCTGATTCATATTCTCAATCTTAAATTCATATATTTCACTAGTTTCTGACTGCAGTGAAATAGAATTTACATACTTTTTTTTCATCAAGAAATATTTATCTATAAATTGCATCACATTTACTGTTTGTTACATATTTTCTATTATTTGTCCGTACACTGCTAATCTTCAAATCGTTTAAATTTTTTTCATGGGAGAATTTTAAAGGCATCATGTTACATATATGAAGTTCTTTAAATAGTACATTAGCAATATTTAATACTCCCGCTAGTTAAATAATAATGTAGGCGTACTACTAATTCGATTAATTATCCAAATGAGACAATTTATAAAATTTACGTACGTCGAAGAAGACTTGAGGATGTTTATTGTCTCATTAGACATTTTTCAATGAGGATGTCAAATTTTATTATATGAATATCAATTCTTTCAACTTCTGAGGAATTGTTTTGAATGCATTGCTATTGGCTCGAACAGAATGCATTTTATTACAATCTGAAATGTGAACATATATTAAATATGATTTTATTACAAATAAACTATATTTAAGTTTTGTAAAAATATTTATTTTCTTCTTTTTCTTAACGCTTGAAATATTTTCACATAGAAATAATTATCCAAACTACAAAAAGAGTAATCAGTAAAAGTCTAAGATAATGTCTTCATCACTAAAATACATATAAATGATAAAAAGCAGATAATGGTAATTACTGAATAGTTTAATGAATCTTCATGTTACTAGAATAGTAATTCCTTTGAAAAAAATGAATTGATTACATGAGTAAAATATGTTGTTGATATTTTTTATAAATTTTTAAAACCTAACGAAAAATATACTTTAATTGCTTGTAATTGTGTTTTATGGAATGTTGAATAAAATAGTTATACAATTGTATAACATCATTTAGGTTGTATAATTTCAATTGTAATAACAAAATATTAAATAAATTATCGTTATTATTATTAAATAAATAATTATTATTATTAATAAATAAATTATCCTGGAACTTCAATAAATTACTTTAATGTAAAATAAAAAAATATAGTTTTATTTACTTAAACCAATATTTTGTGTTTTTATAGTTTTATAGTCTTCCATTAAAAATCCTGCTTTTTCTATAATTGAAATATTGTGGAAAGTATACAATTATTTTTAAAAAATAGGTTTTTTTTGATACTTGAAATGTTATGATCCTTTTTCATTTTGAGAAACTTCAAGATTCTTAAGAATATATTTTAGAAAATAACGATTGAAATATTTAGATTTAAAATCAATGTACAGTAAAACAAATATTTTAAGATGTTTTTTTATATAAAATACGATTATTTATTTAAGTTCATGAACCTTTTGAAGTAAATAAATTAGTATGTTATGCCTATCTTATCAAAACATTCATGTAAAATTCGTAAATTTGCAATAAAGTTAATCGAAATTTAAAAAATCGACAAGGTCAGTTCGAAAGCCAATAAATTGTTATCAGTAAATTGTTATCAATAAATTGTTATGTATACATACATAATACTTTATGTATGTATTGTAATATATGGGTATTTTTCGAAAATATTTCCAATAAATCATACACAATCGTATATATTTTAAGTGGGTTTATATTTTATTTATTTTTTTAAAAAATGATTATCTTTTACCAAACCTTTTCTCGAAAACCTATTAATATACTACAAAACTATATTTGTAAAATCAGATATAAATTGAAAATACTTATTGTTAACACGATCTGTTTTTCATACATTATTTTATTAAAGAAAAAAAATAACTATTGAAAATAAAAAAACTAGTATTTAAATTAATGAATATATGATGCAATTATTATTTTGAATTTATTTTTACAAATTACTTTTTCTTTCATTAATTTTTATTTATCAAATGAAAATAATAATTCGATTATTATTTTTAATAAATAATCTGTTTATTTCTAGTGCAATTATTGTGAATTATTTTTTTAATTATCTATTCCTGGGTTAATAAATTACCATTGTAACATTTACAATTAAATCATAATATTTATAATTAAAAAATTTCTCATTATTTTTTTTCCTAAAATTATATTACGAAATTAAAAATATTCTAAAAACAATTTGATTCTGTTCATGGATTGAAAATGAACTCTAATAAATAACAAATATGTTGAAACTCTACTATATTACAATTATTCAATTTACAATATGTTTTAATCTGAAAAAAATAAAACTGAAAATAAGGACCAACAAAATGAAATTACTGAGTACTGTTAAAATATTTTATTTTGTACCATTTAATATAAATTTCGTCCAGAGAGCCAACAAATGTCATAAAATTAAAATATATAATACAGAAATGTGAATACTATGTTACAAAGAAAAACTACAAATGGACGGACACCTGATAAAATTATATTTGTTTATTTTTTTTACAATTCGTTTATTAATGCTTTATATACTGATTAGTATTTGAAGTATTTACAAAATATTTCTATGTTACAAAAAAATGTAAATAAAATATAAAACAAATAAAATTTGACGAACTATAAATCTATTGTATGTTCTTTTACAACAAAACAAAAACTAAATGTAAATTCGTATAAATAATATATTGCTAATTATATATAAACTAATATTAAATGTTTTGAGGTAATTTTTTTTGGAGTATTAATATTCCTTTAAGCCCATATTTTTACTTATATATATATATATATATATATGTATTACTTTAGTTAATTAATAATTAAATATGTACTGGAAATTCTGCTGTAAAACAATTTAACTAGACTATTAAAGCTTCGTAACCAAATCGATTTAAATGTTTCTAAGTATTTTCAAACGATTACGAATAAAATTATTGATTTATGAAAAATCGTAGCACTTTTTCATAACCGCATGTGTCAATTTATTTCGAAAAAAATAAACGTTCAAATCAAATCTTATAAACGGTATCTCTTTTCATAATTAATAACATCTGTTGAACTATGTACAGTGCAACCTACAACAGACATTTTAATTTGACCTCAGAATTTATGAAGATTAAATTAGAGTATCTTCTTATTACGTTCACACTTTTATCATTAATCTGATATGCTTGTAATTTTGATATTTTTTTTTTATTTTCATTTTTATTCAATTATATATATATATATATATATATATATATATATATATATATATATATATATATATATATATACGCACACATTAACGAGAAAAATATATAAATATTAACATTTTTAACAACACTTTTATTATAGTAAAATTCTCTTCAATTTAAAACTTACTTGTGCCAACATATTTTTCAATTCATTCCACTTTTTGTGCTAGTGCAATTTTTAAACATTTTATTTTCATAAAAAATCTGACGATGTATTTATTTTTGTTTGAGTACTCAGAAATATTAAACGTTCATTAATATTTTCAAAAAGTGTATTATTTGGTACAGTTTTGTCTAATTTTATTTACAATAGTTGTCATTTATATATATATATATATATATATATATATATATATATATATATATATATGTTAAATTATTTTTTCATCAAATTCATTAATAAAATAAATAATATATATAAACATAAATTATTCTAAAAAAACCTTGTGAAATACATACCTAAAAGAGATAAGACGGTAATTAAATGTTTTATTAAATGGACTATTATAATTTTCTTTTAAACTTAATAATAAAAATATTTTTTTAAAAAAAAACAGCTAACCGTTTTCCCATAAAATTAATATAATTAAAGTAACAAATAGAATATAAAAATATTTACATAATTCAAACTTGCAATTTCTGAATTGAATTTTAGTAAAAGGTACAAAATAAAAATTGAATTTATATTTCAGTAAGTAATTATTTTAAAAATGTATTTTTTATATTTTCTGTAATAATAAACATTTCAGAATGGAAAAAAATTAAACCAAAAATGTAATTACAATATTCAGTTTCGAGTACTCTAATTAAATAAAATTATAAATTTACATTAAATAAATTATCATAAGCACATCTATTCGCATTTTTTTCTGTTTCCTGTAATAAAATATGTATATCTATAATTATACAAATTTAGTAAGTAGCACAGTAAGAACGAGTGCAAATAAATGTTTTTTTTTTTTGATGAATTACAACCATCCATACTGCATGTTTCGCGAAAATAAAATTTGATAAATGTGGCCATCAATGAGGATGAACAATTATTGATTGATACGTACGGTGTTTATCAATCACATGAAAAGATGATGATTTTGTTGTAGTTTACTGTAATAACAACACATGTTGAATAATATTATCTATTAAAAATTCAGAATAATCAAAATGAATTTAAAAAAAAATGATGATAGTTCACGTTTTGAATATTTACTATAATCTTTTTCAAAACTATTAAAACATGAAAACATCTATTTATTTGTTCTTAAATTTATTTAAAGATTTTAATGAAAAACTATTCTATTTTTTCTTAAAATAGCTGAAATATAATTATATATTTATATAAATGATAGAATGTCAGTAAATTTTTTTGTCTCTAAAATCCACCTAAGAGATTTTTAAAAAATAATATTTTTACACATTTAAAGAATAATTCATTTATTTAGAATAATACAATGAATCTCTTTCAAAAACTCAATTTTTAGTATGAAATTGAATTTTATCAGCTTATTTCCAAACTAATTCCTTTTCATAAGTGCAAGTAGATTACAATATTTGTTCAAATGGAAAAAAACAAACTAAAAATACATGTATTTTTATTTAGTTACTCCGAATACTAAGTATGTATTGATTTATTTAAAAATAATATGTTTTTTTAGTGTTGCATCATTACATGAAACTTGTAACTATGTAAACATATTATTGGCTACTTTGTTCTACAATATTTGACATTGATTTTATTTAAATAATTTATTCGTTTTTTAAATTTTTCTAAACAAAAATTAAGTTTAAAATAAATACAATGTTATTAACTGAATTAGAATTTAAATATATAACTAGTTTTGAAATTCCTAACTGAACGAAATTAGAATGAAAATATACTGATTATATATATATATATATATATATATATGTTGGTTTTTTGTTAAAATTGTTTGCACGAGTCACACGTACATTTAAAATCTTACAAATTTAGCAAATATTAAGGCAGGAACGAGTGCAAATAAATGTTTGGCGATGCCATGCGCTGTTGCTGAATTACAACCATCCATATCATCGCATGTTTCGCAGAAATCTACTTTGATGTATGTAGCCACCGATGTGGATGGACAGTTACCGATTGGTGTGTCTGGACTTTGCCAAGCACATGAACGGATGATGGTTTCACGGTCTTTAACTGTAATAACAATATTGATTAAGACATAGGAATATAGTTAGTGACAAGTTAGAGAACAATATCTTAATTAAATACGAAAATTCTTATTTTTTTATCTGATAAGATAAAAAATGAAACGGAAAACTAATTTACAGATAGGAGTAAGATTTTAAACTTTGTTTAAAAAAAAACTATTAAAAGAACAAGATACTTAGGCAGTGATAAAAATCATCGTGATAAAAATCTTTATTTCTTTTTAATAACATTTTTAAAATAGGAAATCATTATCGTGTCTATTTTTTAAGTAATAAACAAATACAAATAAGATAAAAACAGTTTTTGATTTTAATAAAATATTTTATCATTTACTTCAACTTGATTCTAGTTCGAACATTTCAAAATATTTTACAGACATATTTTCATTGAAAAAAAATACTATCAAAATTTATCTGACTAGAAATATATATTTTTTATTCTCACTAAATAAAAAAAAAATTCAAGTAGGAATCATTATTAATCGTTTTTTTTTTATAAAAGTTATTGTAAATTATTTTTCTTGAAAATATTTTTTATTCGATTATCTGAAAAGTACAATATTAAATATCAAATTTCGATTAACGACTGTCGAGTAAAATTAGTAATAAGAAATAAAATTTTAAAAAAAACTTACCAATTTGACGTATTTTCTTGCACACGGTTTTCGATTGATGAAGGTATGATGTGGGTGGTGTTTGTGCGGTGCAATCTTGAAGTATATGATGAGGTGTCATAACATTCCATGATGGTGTCATAAGAGAAGTATTGAATGTATCAGAGCAATGAGGATCAATGTCTGATGAACATACGTAGCATCTTAAAGCATCACCTGAAAAGAAAAGAAAATTTAATTTTTTATACAAATGATATTTTTTTTAAAAAAACGATTGTTTCATTATATATATATATATATATATATATATATATATATATATATATATGTATTATAAAACCTAAGTTGATATTTTATTTACATTTAATTACAATATTATCTAAAAATTTAATTATAGTAAGTATCTTATAGTAAAATATATTTTTTATTATAACGTACAATTAATTTATAAAAGAGACTTATATGAGAAAGACAAAGACCTAAATTCGTATATTAAATATTAAATGAATATATAATTGAAAATTTTCAATAATAATGTTCCAAAAAACTGATTTCCACAAAAAAATATTCTTTTATGTATTTTAATCCATATTTTATAAATATATTTAAACTGAACATTATTTTTTTCAATTTATAATTAAATTCATTCGACAAAATAATTTTTTATCACAATCATAAAATTGAATTATATCTTTATAAAGGGTTTTCCAATAGGAATATCAGAACTTTGACAGCTGGTGACAACCATATTTGAATTTTTTCATTTCATTTTAATACAGTTTGGTAAATTATCATGGAACGTTCAATATTTCAACAATTATTTCACAAAATAGAACCATCAATTAGTCACCAAAATCATGTGATCTAATTCCATTGGATTATTCTTTGCGAGGTTATGTGAAATCGTTGGTTTATGCTGATAAACCACAAACAACAGAAGCATTAAAAATAAATATTGAACGTATAATTCATGAAATTGGACCACAATTATGTGAAAGAGTGACTAAAAATTGGAATAAACGAATGCACTGTCAAGCGAAGTCATGGTTGTCATACGTGTGAAATCGTGTTTTATTATTATTGCCATAAAATATGCTTAAAAATCAAAATAAATAAATAGCTAATTAATTAAATACTTTTTGTTTTATTTCCATTTAAAGTGCTGAAGCGCTTATTGAAAAATCATATATATTTGAATAAAAATATCTATAATATATCAATTAAATCATAAAATTAGCAAATATATCTGTAAATATTAAAAACTGCTCTAATAAATGTTCTGTGCATAAAAAATTCAAATAACATAGTATTATACATGCAAATCATAATTTGACGGTTAAATTTGAACACATGTTTTACCTTGTAAACCGTCGTGTAGTGTATCAAATTATAAAGATTATCCTTCAACTTAACAACAATTTTATTGTTATGCCATAATTTTATATAATTATAGAATATCATGTAATTAAAATACAATTACTCTATGACTTTTTATTGAGTCACCTAACAGTGTCATACTGTTCTTTGTTCTTTATTAGATTTTCTTTTTTACAGATGTTCAGTTAAAAGACAATTATTCTATTTTTTGAATTACTTTTTTTATCTGTATGTGTTTTATATTAACACTATAAAGATATAAATAATATTTCATGTTTAACATATACAAATTATTAATATCTATTCGATTCAATTATTTATTAATATGTAAAAAATATTTTTCAGTTATATATTTATATGTTGTGTTCACCTGGCATGCACATATATATATATATATATATATATATATATATATATATATATATATATATATATATAAATTTATAAATATGCAAATAAGCACATGCTCCATTTTAATTATGAACATATTACAGTAATGTTCTTTAATTGTATTATTTTATTAAAAATATAATTAACAAACTTTATGTAAATAAATTTTAGATAATTACATTTTACGAATTTGTTCACCAATCAATATAAGCCTTTTAATAAACGTTAATAATGATTAATTATAATAATATTTTCTTTTGATATTATTTATATTTAAAAACTAAAATTTACACGTTTTATTATTTTATTAAAAGTATAATAGATTTTTATAATTAAATTTCAGATAATTAAATTTTAAAATGTTTTCATTAATTCATATATATATATATATATATATATATATATATATATATATATATATATATATATATATTTATATTGCTTATAATATTCAGAAGACTAGAGAAATGGTCATATATATTTATGTGTGTTGCGACACAAGTCATCTGTAAAACATTTATTTTGTAATTTCGTTTTCTTTTAGTACGAGTAAAAAAAGAACATTTAACATGAAACAAACTTTCTTATTCAAATCTATATTTATCGCGTTACAAATGCACCACTTGATGCACTTTAATGACAAAACACAATATTAATATTGTCGTGAGTCATAAATATAAATCGTTCATATTGATCATCACTGAAAATAATAAAGTCAGTATTTACAAATCTTGTATAGAAAATAGTTAAGTCACGGATGATATCACCGCGTTCAGCAAGGCCGCATTGGTTAAACATCACATCATTTTCGCTATTCAGGTAAGGTGAAGTGTATACGAGTAAATAAACATTAAGGTGTGGCAACAATCCGCGGGCGTTAATTTTATTCGTTACCTTTATATCATACGAACGCATTATAAATATGTAATAATGAGATATCGTAAGTGTTTAGTTATTAATAATGTTTCGTTTTTGATGCTGAGCTCCCTACAATCGGTATTTAAAATTAAATAATCCTATTCTTTTTCGTATAAATTCATTAAATGAATTATTATATTCACATTTCATATATCGGTCACTGATTCGACTTTCTTTTTATATCTATTTTTTATATCTCGAGAAATTAGAAAAGTATAATTTTTTTCATACAAAATCTGTATTTTAAAATCATATGTTGTAAAAAGATATTAGTAAATATTTGACATGCATTTGATTTCATGAATTAATATTTTCAGTATATTTATAGAAAATAATAATGACATTTAAAAACATATTATAAGAAACATAACTGATTTCTAAAACAAATTAGAAAATATATGTCTATATAAATTATCTACTATTTTCTTTAATATACTTTTCCTTTCTTTTTTTTCATTCGATAGGGCGGTGCGTAGGAAAACATGTGTATAGTTTCTTTTGATTCTTTTTAATAAAACATAAAAATAGGCGTCATATTTGGATGACCCTACATATATATACACATATGAATTAATAATTAAATTATACATCCGATTTCTAAACTGAAAAATGCAATTATGTTTCAATTAAAAAAATACAATTATAATATCAACCTTTATATTTTTCTGATTATACAATAACAACACAATTATTTTCTTATATTATGTAAAATTATTTTTCAAACTGTTATATTTCCGTTTAACATTCATTTTCTCAATTAAATATGTTAAATATTCATTTAAATATGACGTTTTTATATTTACGTCAAAACCGTTCATATTTAATTATTCAGAAAAGGTTACTTTAATTAAAAAATCAATTACTTAATAAACGAGTTTCTTATTATTTAATAAAATATTAATTTGTACGATAAATGAAACTATAAATATTTGATTGTATCAGTGCCCCATATTATTGTGCTTTAATCACAATATAATCCCACTATTCATTTATTATCAATTAAATAAACATTAACAAAGTAAATTACTTTATTTGAAATAAAAGTGATTAAAATCATGACCCACGTAATAAGTACATGGTAAAAACCTTGTACTTACGATTTGGTATTTAACTTTTTAGGTTAAAACCATATCTGCTTTGTTTTTGAATGAATTTATTACTTTGATATTATTTAAGTTAAGAAATCAGTTTTTATGTTCTATTTTTTAATATTTTTTTTAAAAAAAAAACTAATATGAATTATTAGTTATATTTAACAAAAAAAAATACAGATTGAACTCATTTTAGTATATGAATATTTTTTTTATTTTTAAAAAAAGTGTAATATTTACATGTAAGTGAGAAATGTAATTATTATTAATTTGCTATAACTTTGTAAAAAATAGCAATGTTGACAAGAACAATTATGATTGTTTTGTTACTTACAAGTTGTTATTTTTTTATGGAATTCTGTGTTTAGAATGTGTCTAATAAATGCTATTATAATGAAGTTAATTCATTTTATAATTTGACAAAAAAATGTAACATGTATGAAAGAAAGCATTTATTTTCAAGGTTTTTAGTTTTATGCTAGTGGATTTATATTAACGTATTTTTTAACCATGAAATATTTTAAATAACAATAATTGTATAAGTTTGAAAAACACCATATGTATATATATATATATATATATATATATATATATATATAATGTTTTCATTAAACATAATGTTAACATTATTTTGAAATAACAAACTTAAGTAAAAAATAATACCTCTTTGTATTATTTCAAAGTTTCATTAATAAAACAATTTTTAAAACGCGCAAAGATCATTATTTGAAATAATGATAAGTACAAGCAATTTTATTCCATAGAAATAAATTACATATATATATATATATATATATATATATATATATATATACATGCTTATTTGTAAACTCAATAACAGAAAGTAAACATTAATAAAAGCTTATTACGAACTTCTGACATCTATGACATTTCGTGTGATTCAAGAGTTATTGAAAATTGTTATTCCTTCTGTCCTCAAATCAATTCTACTATTTTAGAACAAGGATATAGTAAGTGTGTTAACAAAAACACAATAAATGGAAAAACATAGATATATTTATAATAAGAGTGGTTTCATCAAATATGTATGTGAATATAAATGAGTATATAAACAGTGAAAATTGTGTCAAACTTATGTTAAAACTAGTATTGGTTTTCTTACACCTTGTACTATTTTAATAATTTTGTATGTAAAACATAGTAAATAAATGATGTTTTTTTTATATACGGAAGAAGAAAGATTATAAATCGAAAAATGTATATATGTATATTTAGTTGTTTTTTAAGTGTGAGAGAACTTTAAATTGAATCCTTATCGAACTTTTTATATACATACATCTACAAGTATATATGTAAAAAATGTTTTTAGGTTTGATACAAGTTTCGATAGAGATTCAAGTTTCTATCACGCTAAAAAACACCCACATATATATATATATATATATATATATATATATATATATATACATATGTGTGTTTAATTTTTTATTATTTTTATAAATATATTGATATATTGAATTTAATTTTTTTATAAAATTTTAATCTTATATAACAGAAAAATATATTATGTATGTAAATACTATTTTTAAAAAAAATATTTTTCTGTTGATAAGAGAAAAATATTATTAGTTCAATGATTAATTGGTTATAGATATGAATTCATTTAATTACAAAACCTATTTTACGATAATATGTTTGAATTCACAATACACATTCTGTTTAATTTTTTTCTATAATAAGTGATAAGAGGTTTTCAAATTCATTACTTATTATATTTATTAAAAAATAATTATTTATATTAATTTTTTTATTAACATTTTTCAAAGTGATAGTAAAATTATGATGATGTTAAATAAAATTTCAATTAATATTAATTAAAATATTTTATTGTTAATTATTTAATAAGACTCTATTTTTAACGTTATTGAAAAATGTATCATGACGAAAAAATGTAAAATATTTACTGAAATTTATAAACTTTCGTTCTAATTATGAGCCATGATATTTATAAGTAAATTAATAAACTGTAACACCTTTTTTACATGCATGTCAAAAATACGACGTCATTTGTAAAAATACGAAGTGAGTGCGTGTATCGCACACACATCTTTATATATGCATGTGTATATATATATTTATATATATATATATATATATATATATTTATACAAATGCACTTGTTCAGTTTTCGTTTATTAATAATAAATGATCACGAACGAATTTAACCCTCGGTACATAAACACTTTTCAATCAAATGGATGTGTTAGAAATTAGGTTGGAAGCCACATCCTACTTGACAACTTATTACTTATATTGATTTTTCTTGAAAACGCGTTTAATAAATAGGCGTAGAAAGAAATTTTAATGAGATTAGGTTTATTATCTATTGAAAATAATGTACGGGAAGATAATAGAACTAGTGTTTTCATAATCAAATTGAAATCCTTTTGTTACATTCTTATTTTGTTTAGTTGTAGACATTTATAATCATATTATATATATATATATATATATATATATATATATATATATATATGTATATATATAATATTCATAATTGTATATACTTGTTTATTATTTCTGTTTACTATCCTAATGAAAATTTCGTGGAAAAAAATCACAATCGTTTTAAAAATCAAAATACATTTGAAATGAAATTACAATTATTAAAATAAAATCTTTATTACTTCCATAGTTTATATTAAAATTTATTATTGTAAAAATAAAAAAAATATTTTATTTATTTACTTAAATAAAACATAGGAAAACTTATTCTGATGTTTGTAATTTTATATGTACAATATTTGTTATGAATATTACTTCATGTTGAATATAATGTTATTGTAAATTAAATTATGTTTTTTATGAAATTGTTTATATTTAATTAAACAAACAGTAGAAAATATTAAAATGCGTCATATAATAACAATCATGTATTCATATTTTTTTCTTCTATTATATATGAGAGAAAATAATTATGTTGACATTGAAATTCAATGGTATAATGTTGATTAATATATACGTACATAACAAATATATAAATACAAATATATATATATATATATATATATATATATATATATAAATGAAAAAAAAAACAGTAAATATAAAAACTGACAAAAGTTATAAGCATAATAATAACACACCTGCTTAGGGTAAATTAAACCTGTAGCAGGAATTATTTCCGAATAAAACTATCACCTGCCATATATATTAGATGCTATATAAATTCTTATTAAATGTAAATATAAACGAAAAAAGTATTCAGAACAGTAATAAATAATGTCTAGTGTTTTATATCTTTATTGAAAAAGAAATATTTACTCATGACTTGTGTACCATTTTCTAATTTAATTTTATATTTGTGTTCGTTATGCTTCACGTAATGAATCAAATAATCTTTAATGGTATTTATATTATGCTAGCATATTGAAATCGTTACATTCTTCAGTGAAAGTTTTTGAAAGTAGAATTAAATATAGAATTGATTAAAATTGAAACCTTGTCTTTTATTCAAATTCACTTCTATGATTGTTTTTATCCTAAACGTACATACACACACACATACATATGTGTATATATATATATATATATAAGGTGTAAAAAATTACAAAAATATTTTAATAAATTGTTAAAAAATTTCATGTTAAAAAGTTCAAATGTAACGAAGAAATATTTATAAATAGAACTGATTGTATTATTAAATTGAATAATTGTTATTAATTATTTGAAATTAAACAACTCTTTTTCACATTAGCATATCTCAAAAATTATCACAATTTCGTTACACTACTAATGAAGAATAACTAATTTCGTTTTCAAACGTATTTAATATGTGTATCCATTTAAAATTATTAAATATAACATACTTGAATTCTATATTAACTTCTTGATTTTTCTATACACTTATTTATGGATATTTGTAATATATATATATATATATATATATATATATATATATATATATATATATATATATATATGTACATATGAATCATATTAAACAAAGAACATTACACAAACTTACAAAAGTAGTTCGTCTAATAAGTTAAGATATAGTTATCTTAACAAAAAAAATAGGTATTTGTTTAAAATGAAAATTAAATGCGCCGCGATAAGAATTATTTCATAATCAAGAAATTTATATCATTATATACAAATACATATATCATTATATAAATTGTAACAATGTTAACAAAAAAGACAATAGACTTCCTGTAATTACAATATATGTAGGTAACGAACAAAAGTACCATATAAACATTATGTTAAAAGCTCCTCTAATGACTGCTTGTATAAAATAAAACTAGTATCGTGTGTAGGTTTCTTAAAAAAAAGCTATTTGTCCGCACTAACATACTTTTCTGTCTTGCATAAGAAGTTAATTTTTCCGTGATCTCATCTCATTAAACAAGATTTAAATACATAAACAAGGAACGATGATATTAAACTGAAATGAAATATTAATAATCCCAAGTATATGAGTTTTTTTCCAGTATATGTCATTAGGATAAAATGAAATAATAAATTCGGCCTTGATCGACGTATTACATTATATTTGCATTTGGAATGTTATTAATTTGTTTTGTCGAAAAAATATTCACATTTGTTCTATTAGTCTATTTTGATTTTTATACAAATTTATTCCAAACATATCTTTGTAATATATCCTTAGTAAAGAATCTGTTATAAATTGTTTTAGTAAATACAATCTTTCCTGGCATAAATGTTTATAAATAAATGTAATAATATTCAATTAACTATAATCAACGAATGTCCAATTAATTTTATACATTTTTAATTAACTGTGAAAAATTTAATGATAAACTATAAATATATTTTTTTCTTAAAATAATTATAAGAAAATATCACAACTATTCAATTTTATCAATTAATGGAAATGTGTTCTCAAGTGAAATGTTTACGGATGTATTCGAATTCTTTGCTCTATTCACCTTTAATATATTTACCTGCGTTTCATGCTACACGCATATTTTTTCTCAAGTTCTATTACGCAATATACTCGTAACTGGTTTCTTTGTAGGTCAAATTTTAAAAATCCAAAAACATGATCATCGTGTATGATAAAAATCGTTTTATATATATATATATATATATATATATATATATATATATATATATATATATATATATATATATATGTACATAGAAATATGTGTGTGTGTATTTAAAATTAAATGAACATAGTTTATTTTCTAATAAATATAAACCAATATTGGAGAACAAAAACATTTTTTTCAAATTTTTATAGACATTATATCTTACCACAAATTATCGTCCTAACTGTTAATATAAATTAAAAAAAGACATGAAAATGCAAAATATAATAATTGTTAAATAGACTGAAACCCCCCAACGTAGTTTGATTCACATCATATGATAAAAAATTGTATGAAATTGTTAATTGGATTACACAAAAATTGTTGTCAAGTCAATATAAATAAAAACATGAATTATTTATAAGTCCATCAAGCGTATAACCACAAACGTCTTTAAACTAACAATTTCTATAACCTTAGCCTATTTTTTTGCAATTACAAAATGTAACAATACCATTCATAGTTCAATTTCAAATACATAACTTAAATAATTTCCACTATTACATAAATAACATTTTTTTTTGTATAAATATCAATATTTAATATTTTTATCTTTTTTATGCTATTGTCTCAAACGTTATATGTGTATATATATATATATATATATATATATATATATATATATATATTAAAAAAATAACAAATAAAAAAATAAAACGTTTTTCTAAATATTCAAACAAGTTCTAATTTATGTTATTAATATAAGGTTATCCAAATGTGACGCCTAGATTTGTGTTTTATTCGAAATAATCAAAAGAAACTGTTTAGGGTGGTCTGTTTCCCTATACACATTTTTCTTTTTAATAAAATACAAATTTAGGTGTCACATTTGGATGATCATACATTATATGATATATTTTTTATATTTTGTTATAAATATAAATCAGTTTTCATTTACTTATAAAGCAAAAACACAAAAATATTTTTTTAAAAATAAATAAAGCACTAATTACTGTTTATTTTTATAAAGAGTTTTTGTAATTTTTAATTATTTTGTTAATAATTCATTTGCTTATTTCATATTATGTATATACATATACATATATATATATATATATATATATATATATACATATACATATACATATACATATATATATATATATATATATATATATATATATATATATATATATATATATATATATATATATAATATATATATATCTAAAATATGTATGTAAATGAATATAATAATCTGTAATATGAATAATTGTATTTTGAGTCATTTTAAAATATTTTTTTCGTAATCATATTCGAAATTTATATATATTTTCAACTAATTTTCATATTTCATTACAATATGACATCAAAATTAAATGAAAAAAGTATAAGTATCGAAAATAGTGACTTTTAATTTTTGTACCATTAATTTAAACATCATTATTTAAATATTTAAAAAGAATATGGTTTCATAAAAAACAAAGATATAAATATAAAATATTGAATATTTAACAAAAAAAAATGATACAATTATTCATTATCAAATTTGATAAATCTATAAATGATATCTTGATACAAATAATGGTAATTGTGCATTGAAAATGTATACAACGCTTTGGAATAATAGACAACACCTTCAATCATAACGGTTCATGGTGTATAAACTACACAACATAACAGGGTATTTCAAACTATTTATATTCGTAGTAGATTTTGAATTATGAATGAATAGGTTTTACTTTATCATTGTTTCAATTTAAATATTAGCTACTTTTAATTAGATACAGGGCACAATTCTAATAGAAAACGATTACACATATTGTATTATTAAATATCATAATAAATTTTTAACAAAGTTTTTTAAATTTAAAAAAATAAGAGCTGAGTTAACATTTTAAAGCTTTTTATTTTGATTATTTTACTCTACAATAAATTTATTTTTTATGAAATCTAAAATAAATCTATATATTTATACAAACTATGAAATTTAATAACTTTCTTATTTAGGATGCATTAATTTTTCAGTTTTTAGTCATACAGATTTGTGAAAATCATTTTTTAACATAAAGTTTCATTAAAGTAATTTTAATTTTTATTATCGATCCTTAAACTAAAAAAATTGAAGGGTCTAGAGACAATTTAATTAT
Source organism: Neoneuromus ignobilis (assembly GCA_029203775.1). NCBI lineage: Eukaryota > Metazoa > Arthropoda > Insecta > Megaloptera > Corydalidae > Neoneuromus > Neoneuromus ignobilis. Next base: position 40,358,992 of record CP092092.1, read on the forward strand.
ATTTCTTAAATTTAGCAATAAATACAAATATGCAATTATTTTTATTTAAAAATATAACGATTTCATAAACTATCTAAAAACTAATAGAAAAAATAAACACTTACTAAAATTCACAAACGATGCAAATGCTAACACTGCTACTAAAGCACAAATTTCAATTTTAGCCATTTTGATTGGTTTCGATTCTTGAAACAATTCGATATTGTAGTATTAATGTATTATGTACTTACTAAGTACTACAACAAGGCTATCTTACAAACGACTACCTCTGGTCATCAAAAACATAACATGTGTCTGTATTATTATTTCCCCCACTTTCGTAGAACTTTTAAATTAGGCGTACTATTACGTTAGTACAATCACATACATATGTATTCTCTTACAAGAGAAAATGCATGTTTATATGTCTCTGTATTGGTGTAACATCAGTTATTATTCGTATGATATTAATCATATTTCATTATCATTTTTTAAAAAAAGTTGAATTCACTAGATTTTATAGTTTTCGATTTTTAACCAGTTTTCGTGTAAATTCTTTCACGTACGTTCAATCTATACAAATTATTTACTTTGCTTTTTTTAAAAAAATCTAAATTTTATCTTAGATCAATTATTGAAAAATTAACTATAAACTTATGAATATATATATTGGTTATATTAAACAAATATTTTTTTATATATTTTTCAAAAAAATATTTTTATTTAAATTATACAAACATATTCTTTTTGAAAAAAATGTGTTAAATATTTTAAAAATTCTCGAGAAATAATACTGATTTTAAAATAAATTAATAACAGAAGCAATTAACAGTGATATTAAATTAAAAGATTAAAATTGTTGTATATAAATTTTAATTATTTTATTTATTAACTAAAATAAATATTATTTAATTTACACTACTTTTTAGAAAAATACAAGGAAAATAAGTTTAAGTTCAATATTTAACTGTTATTTTTAAATGCAATATATTAATAACGAAGTGAATGAAGTTTTAACAGTATCACATTTAATATTACTGATTATCTAATTAAAAACATCAATGAAAAAACATATTTAATTGATAATCAAATATTCAATCAAATTAATAGTTAAAATTTGAAAATGCAAAGTATCCATTTAGTTTTTTTTAAAAAAAAATATTTGTATTTATTTAACCATGTAAATATATTTTAAATATAGATTAATTACATGATAATAATTTTGATTCTGATATAAAAAAAATGTTATTGTAGCGAAATATTTGAGTTCTGTTTTACAAAATATAATACATATTCCTGATCGAAAAGAGATATAGTTAGATGAAGATTAATAAATATAGTAGAAGAATTATTTAAAAAATACGATACTATTTTATATTCACATATACGTACACACACACACACACACACACACACACACACATATATATATATATATATATATATATATATATATATAATAAAATTATTAAAAATATAATTCTACATAAATAATAAAAAATAACATATATTAAAAAGAATAATGATTAAAAATCAAAATCATACAAACTATATATTCCAATAGATTGTTTTAAAAAATCATAAAATTACTATAAAAAATGTGAAAACTAAACTAAATAATTAAAAAAAAAATGTTAATAGAAAATTTAAATTTTCATTATTTTGTCCATTCTCCTCATATAATATAGAGTCATCCAAATGTAACACCTAGATTTATGTTTTATGAAAAAGAAGCATGTGTATAATTTCTTTTTAATAAAACACAAATCTAGGCGTCACATTTGAATGACCCACTATGTGTGTGTATATATATATATATATATATATATATGTGTGTGTGTGTGTGTGTACGTGGTGTGTATTTATTTACGTATATTTTTTTATAGACTCGAAGTAATTTTTTCAAATCACAAAGATGTTACTAAAATAATAAATAAATACGCTAAGATATTATCATATTGATAAATGACGTCATAATAAATCGATACGTTCCATATAAATAAATTTTTAATTTATCCACTGATTCATAATTGACAAATATCTATTTTTGTTATATGAATCAGTGAACGACCTTTGATTAATTACCTAAATTGTTAAAAGAAATAAATACGTGATTAATTATTGGTCAGTATAAATATTTAATTCGCTGACGACGAACTCCGTGATATATTGTTAAGGCGCCCTGTCAGATTGACATAAGAAACATCGGAAATGTGATCAATAAACGCACAAAGAGACTACACCAACTCATATTTGTCACGTACCGCCCCAACACGCATTACCATACAAATAAATCATCATAGGTGGTTAACACAAACTAGAACTAACCAGATCGGTACATTTTCACCCCCATAATGCTAATGCTCTCTACTAAGGGGTGAAATCATTTAATGCATGTGTTTCTAATTTTTATCAATTGTTTCAATGTCAACGACGTAGAAATGTCTAGTGAGTTTTTTTTTGGTCGTTTTAATTTATGTTTGCATGAATAGAATGCAACATAACGTACACTTAACTGACATTCATACAATTATTTTTATTCTGATCTATTTGTACAATTTATTAAAAAAAATCTCTCTCTACATAATAATAGTACGATTGATTATTTATAGCAAGTTCGGTAACAGGATTTATAATTTTGGATCAAATCTTTACATTAATACAATTTATCTTTATTAATATGTTGTTTTTTAAAAAATACATTAATTGATAAAATATTTGATTAAAGACCATTTCTCAAACACTTCTGTAAAAGATTGAGTTTTTCACAACTTTTATTTTCAATTTTTCAATTTAATTTTTGGAACATAAACATTTCTGCAATATATATATATATATATATATATATATATATATATATATATATATATATATATATATATATATATTTGTATGTAGAGAGAGAAAAAGTCCCATCATACATTCATCATTGCTCAAAAAAACATCATTTCTTACTCAAAAAAGATGCTTTTTATTTAAAAATTAAGTTGTACACTCCTGATGAGACACCCTATATATATATATATACACACGTACATATATATATATATATATATATATATATATATATATATATACATATATATATATATATATATATATATATATATATATATATATATATATATATATATATATATATATATATATATATATATATATATATATATATATATAAATATATATATATATATATATATATATATATATATACATATATATATATATATATATTTATATATATATATATATATATATATATATATATATATATATAAATATATATCTTGTTTGATACAATAACAAGATCTATATCTAGCTACGTTATAACGTGCTATTCGAAATATTTATACAGTGTCACGCACATGTTTTGGTCCTGAAATGATAATCGTTCGAAAACAACCCTATTCATTTAATGCATAAACACTAAATAGGTTTCAAGTAATTATTAAATAATTCGTGTAAGTAGTTATGACAAATTTCGTGAATAAAATAAAATATATTGTGTTATTGTTGGGATTGTAATCTACGATTTATTGGAAATAACTGTAATAATATTTCACATGTATACTTATATATATATATATATATATATATATATATATATATATATATATATATATATACAGAAATAGAAATATTAAATGTCATATCATTTTATAATCAAAAATAAATAAATTATGAATTTTTAAAATAATATTAATATTTTTAATAAAAGTATATGTGTAGTTAATTTAAAATTTACTTATCACTTAACTTAGTTTATGCAACTTAATTCACTTGTATGAATGATAAAATAATTCATTATATTCACATACTCTAAAATCTACTGAGAACAAATTCAATAATTAAAATTGCAAATATTTATTAATATATTAAAATACCTTCTGAAAATTCACGAACTCGTTATATTAGTTTTTCTTTTTTTAAATACATTAGTTTTATTCTCTAAATAAACATTTTTATCTTATTAATAAATATCAACTCCTGTAAAATCCATATTTTTTTATTTCATTATAGTATCATATTCAGTTCTCGTTTATAATCTGAAAAATACTTCATGTTTTATTTAAACTTAATTACATTTCGATCACTATTCGTATATTATTTTATGTAACGTATAGTATAAAATTATATAGAATAAAATATTTATATATTATCTAATAAAAATAAAGTAATATTTCTTCGAATAAGAAACACTTTCGGTTCTTGTTATATGTAAAATAAAGAAATAAAAATTCATAATAGAATTATTCATTTCTATTCAAGGAAATATTTTTTTTAATTAATAAAATTGAAAGTACATTTCAAATAAAGCTGATTACAGAAAAAGTTAAGGTATTTTCAAAACAGACTTTATATCGTTTTATAAAAATTTCTATATATTTTAATATCATAGTCGTGCACTAAATTGATAATTGGTTTATTTAAAACTTAAAAATTAAAAATATTTAATATAAAAGTATATACGGATCAGTATTTTATTAGCACTATTCAAAACTTGAAACATTTATTTGTTATTGATATTATTTTTTTCATTTTTTATTAAATTGATACTCGCATAATATATTTTCAAATTGTATCTTTGTAACTTGAGGTTCACATACAATGTTTTTACGTAGTACCCGTATGTCATAGATCAAATAAAATAAATAAAAGAACTGCCCTTCTTAAAGTCTGCCTTTCGGATCAATTGTCTCGATAGTTTGTCACTACACACCCATATTTTTACATCCATTGAACCATGTCTGTAATTTAACAACTGTCTTCTCTAATATTTTTTTATTATTATTTTTGATGTTTTCTAAAGGACATGTTCTACTAAACGTTTACGAACCTTTTTATTATTTGTATTAATAAATAAATAGATTATTTGACATAAAACATTTATATCTTTTATAAAACGAGTTTTTTTAATTAAGGTAAAAATATTTTTGATAAATATTAGAATTATAAAAACTGATTTGATGGATAGAATTAAATTCACGTTAGCAGATATTCTAGTTATTTTTAAAATACTTAAAAATATTAGTATTATATGTTAAAATTGTTTAATTGAAATAATAAAAATAACTCTAAAAGGTCATATAAATTTTATTTAAAATTTTCAAGAATAAAAATATTTTATCAGTTTTTCATGCAATAAAAATATAGTACATTAGAAAATAAAATGTAATAAATTTGAAATAAAATAATTTATTAATATGTAATTGATCCTCCAATGTCATAAGTAATTTTAAATATTCTACTTTAAGATTTATATATTTTTTAAACATTTTTCTAAAAATTATCGTAGCCATGAGTGAGCGCTTTGCAAAAGATAATTATTTCTTTTTATTTAATGTTAATGTTTTCTACATTTATTAATATTTTTTAAGTGTGATGTGTAAATTAACTAATTCGTGGAAATGATGAGAATAATCGGATTGTTTTATTGAAAGATAATTAAAATATCAGCAATTCTGATATAGTTCACATAATTTGTAGAAATTTTATAATTATTTTTGACTTGTACAGTTTTAATTTTTTATTAATTTTTATTTTAATAGCATATAAAAACTGAAATCAAATCTTACAAACACACACACACACACACACACACACACACACACACATATATATATATATATATATATATATATATATATATATATATATATATATATAGCGAGAGAGAGAGAGAAAGTTTATGTTAAAGTGTGTGTATTTACTTAGGATACATCTATTATACAAAACTATACTTGTCATTTTTACATTTTCTCTGAAGCCAATGACCTTAAAAAAGTTCAATAATCACCTATGAACTTCTATGACTCATCATATTTTACACCATAAAATATTAATCAAAAATATAAATCATTTTATGCTGTAAATTCATTTAATACATTTAAAATGTTTTAATAACCATCAAACTTTTTTCAAATTATAATCCATTAAAAATATATTTAATGAATGAAGGTCATACGTAAATTTATAGATATTCATATTATTAAAAGTAAATAGTCGTTAAAAATTTATATTTGTAATTTATAAAAAAAATTACATGTATTTACAAAAAAGATGATTTTCTTAAAAAAAATATTTGATTAGAATCATATTCGATATATAATAAAATAAAAATGAAATGAAATATTAAAATGTATAAATCGAGATATTTCGACAAACAACTTATATAAACAATATTGGATTTTTTTACAAAATAAAAATACTAGAAACTGCTATGAAAAGTACAATAATGGGAACATATAAATTTGCAGCTCCGTTACATTTGTCCTTTTCGCATAGAGAACATTCCGCCAATTTTTGTGGAAGGGTTCCCAATTTATCACATACATTTTTTGAAAATGCTGAACATGATCTTGACGTCCTGGTGACATTTAATTGAGTAATGTGGTCTGTAATAAAATTGAAATTATTAAGTGTAATTTTTATATTGTAACCTTATTTATATTATTAAATCGACAGAATTTCTTGTAAAAATATATTTTTATATTTAATATATGGATGTATTACAAGTTTTACTGCATTATTGATATTATTAATAAGAATAATAGATGTATTGAAGAATTAAATATAAATTATGTATGATGTTAAAATAACTTTAAATTAAATATCAAATTTCATACGTTAGTCTAATGAAGATTGATTAGATTTTTTGCTGAATTGTAAAAACTTGCAAATAATTTCAAAAAACAATATTTTATACATAACTATGATTTATTTTTTGTAACCTAAAATCTTAAATAACTGTTAACAAAAATAAATAAATATTGCTTTTCCTAAAAACGTAATTTGATATCATTTTATACTAACCAAAATATGTAGTGCTTAGTTTTAGACATTTCATAGGGGCATCTTCATTATTATTATCATCTCTTGATGTCTTCGTTAAAACAGAGTCTATAGTTTGATCCGGAGAGATCTTTACAGAATAAGTGTTAGATTTTGATGTAATTTCGCAATCTTTTAGAAAATCATCGTTTTTATCAAATTTGCCTTGACACCGCTCTTCATCGAAGCTGCATATATAACATTTTAGGCAAAGTCCTAAAAATGTAATAAACATACAATTTTAATAATTAATTTTATGTTGAAATTGGTTAAATTTTTGCAATCGTTTAATTAACTTAAATCTCAAATAATTTTCTTTATCGAATAATCACTTATTCTTCATTTTCGATCCATATATATATATATATATATATAATACCGTTTTTCTTCAAACAAAGTCATAAAAGATTCTAATAATTACTTATAGAAATCAAATTTTTATACAATTAAATGAAAATAATTATCGTACAAATTTTTTTTAGTAAAACAGAAGTAGTCCTAGAAATGAAAAAAGGAATATCGAAGATAACTTATCATTAAAAATAATATTCAGTCTCTTATTTATTCATTTTTAATATTTGACGAAGAATAGAATAAAAATAATATAAATAATTATATGGAAATTATATAATTGTATGGAAATATGAAACACAGAATCTTCTCTTTTTTATAATAAGTAAATTGAAAAATATATTTTAATTAAATAATTTATATCTCATTCCTTATTAGTTCTTGAAAATATCGATCAGAAAACTTAATTTGTTTTACAAATTATTAAAAATTCCAGATTCAAATGTTTCACAAATTTATAATAATTTAAAATTTTCTGATTTCGTATTTTTAATAAAAACTGTAAAAACAATATATTTATAAATATAAATAAAATAGTATTCTGTTTAAATCTCAGATTATTATTTGTGAAATTTATTAAACATATAATAATTATTGATAGACCTACAAATGACTCATATAGATACACCTTTATGTACAATCAATGTATGACTCTTAATCTACAAATTCATTTTTATAAAAGTATTAACTTTTGAATAAATATTTACAAATAATCGATTTTCTTGAAATTTCAAATTTATATATATATATATATATATATATATATATATATATAGATTTTAACTTCTATATACATTTTAAATTTAATCGATTAATTAAACAATTTTTCTACAATGTATATTTTTAATAAAAATAAAAAATAACAGAAAAATAACTCAATTAATTTGATTTATTTATTGAAAGAAGTTTCATTTAAAGTTCAATTCAATTTTTATTTAAAAATTAATTATATCACTTTTCAAGAAACATAAATAATTGTAAATTTACTTTTTACTATGTTAAAAATTAGTTAATATTTCTTTTGTAACTTGCTTGTAGTAATTTAAGATTCTATTTAATTAAGGTTAAAACTTTTGTAATTATACTAAAAACACAAATATTCTAAAAAATATATAAAGATATATTGTAAAATAATCTTACCTTGTGTAATAAAAAATAGTAGAATAAACATCGAAATATAATTCATTACTGCCATTTTGTACACTACAATTTCTACAAATCTTCACTTTATAATGATTGAAAATGAAATAGAATACATATAATATTAAATTATTTATATAAAGGTGAAACTAATGTTTACATAAGTATGGTTATTGATAAGATAAAGAAATTGTTTAAAAAGTGATTCGTTATAAAATGAATGTTTTCAGTATATTTTATTACCTATTACTAATTTTTCTTAGAAGAAAATATATGTACTTTGAAGTTAAAAATCCGTACTTATTTGTAATACATTGGTATTACTTTTGGTACATATATTTAAAATAAAGAACTGTTACATAAATAAACTATGAATAAATTTCAATTTTTTATTTATTAAATAAAAATTAGAAAACAAATCTTATTTCTATCAATTGAATTAAATTTGTACGATAGTTTAAAAGTAATTAATATAAATTCACTATTTCATTCCAAGATATGTTTTGATTTTATATATTGATATAAAAAATACTCTTACTGTTGAAAGTATTTTCAAAAATTGTTTTCTTTTAATCATAAAAAAAGTTTATTTTTCTATCTACTTCTTCAATATTTTGAATATTTGAAGTATTTTTTTTTATTTTAAGTAAGTTCTACAATACTAAATCAACTAAACAGTATAACATTCTTGATTATTTGATTTGTTGGTCTAAAACTTTACCACGAAAAATATTTCTAATCAATTATTAATCTTTATTTAAATTAAATTATTCAATCTATAAATATTTTTTCAATGCTTTTATAAATATTTCTAAATATATATATATATATATATATATATATATATATATATATATATATATATATATATATAATTACAGATTTTTTTACTTTGGTGAAAAATATAATTTTTAACAAATTAATTTTTATAACAAGAAAATCATTTTAGCTCCAAAAAATCAA
>CP092092.1:40373255-40458255 GCA_029203775.1 Neoneuromus ignobilis
TTTTTCTTAATTTTTTTTAAAAGTTTTTATAATTTTTTCATTGCATTTTAATCTAAGAAATGTTAATTTTTTAGAAGAATATTGTAATGTCTTACAATCAATCAAGTATACAAAATTACTATAATCTCTCCTTATCACCTTATTTGAACACTATTTCTCAGGAATATTATGTCCTAATTTTTACACTTTTTTTAAGAACAATATATATATTTATATATAATCTGTAAATTACTAACATAACAGCAAATTAAGATATTCTAATTATTGTTATTTAACTACAGGGTTTTCGAATAAGCGCTTCAAAAGTTCAAATGGAAATAAAAAAAAGTATTTAGTAAATTAGTTATTTATTTTGTTTATTTTTAAGCACATTCCTTGGCATTAATGATAGAACACAATTTCACTCGTGCATTGACATAGTGCATTCGTTTATTCCAATTTTTAATTACTCTTTCATATAATTATGGTTCAGTTTCATGAATTACATGTCCAATGTTTATTTTTAATGCTTCTGTTATTTATGGATTATGAGCATAAACTAATAATTTCACATAACCTCACAGAAAATAATCCAACAAAGTTAGTTCACATGATCTTGGTGATCAATCGATGGGTCCATTTCGTGACATAATAGACTCATTAAACTTTTGTTTCAATAAGTTTATTAAATTTTTTACAGTTTCTGAGCGTTGTTGAAATGTTAAACGTTCCATGATAATTTGTCAAACTATACTGAATTGAAATGTAAAAATGAGGTGAACAAAGGAAAACCTTATATATGTTAAGAGAAAACATTGTTCAGTCTAAGTATTTAATCGTAGTAATATTATTTTATTAATATAAACTATTTCTGTAATCTAGAAAATAAAATTTTGTATCCATCATAACTTATTTCCGTTTTATTCAAAAGCGTTTAATGTTTTTTTTAACGTTCGAAAAACAAGAATGGTTATAACTATGTACGTTTCATTTTAACATCTGCTGTATATAAATATACTTTTCTGACAAATCTGTAAAAAAATGTCAATATACCTTTATATATATATATATATATATATATATATATATATAATAAAAAAATTAACCCTCATATTATAAATATTTTTTATCAAAAATGTTCATAACATATAGATAAGAATGTGTAATGCTTGATATAGAAATTTATTTGTAAATATGTAGTATGAGACTATAAGTGAAATATTTTTTTAATTTTTATATCAACTATTTAATAGTGATAATATACATTGTAAAATAATATTTATGTACAATTTTATAAATCGTTTATTAAAAATTAATACTATCGTTAACATGTCAATGTCAATTAATTCAAATCTAGATAATTTCGTTTTAGTATTTATCAATTATAATAAATATAACAGTGCCTATAATGAATACATGTTTAAATATACTACATTGAATTAAAAATGTTTTTCTAAGAATATTTTTTATTTGTCAAAATCATTTATTCTGAAATTGGTTTTTCTCGAGAATTATCCAAATTAAATTTTATTTATAAATACATTCATTTATTATTGAAACTTTTATACGTTACATTACTTTAAATTTACTTTTTACAGAAAAATAAAATTAAATATCAAAAAATGTTATTGATATTAATAACTTATTTATAATATATATATATATATATATATATATATTTGAATGTATGTATATGTTTGTTTGTGTACCTCTGTGTAGATATCAGTATACAAATATATATATATATATATATATATATATATATATATATATATATATACATATAATCAATATGTACTTAAAAATCAACTATACTATATGAAAACTGTTTTAATCACCAGACCTAGTAATATTACAATGAGCAATTTGTTTTAAATGGAATTTGTATATTAAAAAAAATTGATACAGTTTCAATTGTGAAAAGTATCTGATAAATATTAAAGTTAGATTTTATTTTATATTTATTTACATGTTCAAACTTTGAAATACGTTTATCTTACAACAATAAAGCAGATAAGTAATGATTAATTGAAATTTTTTTCTTGTTATTGCTATTTTTTTTTAAAAAAACCGTGCTCAGGAGAATTAAAAAAATATTTTTATTAAAAACGTTATTTATTAATTATAAATTAATATTGTAAAATTAAAATGTCCTATTGTTAAATTGATTGCAGTTATGCATTTAATTAATAACACATGAAGTAAGATAAATAATAAAATGTATACTTTGGAAAGAAGAAAGAAAGTAATTTGATTTTGTCATGGAAATAAAATGACGAGATTATATTGATTGATTTTTTATACGTTTTCTTAATTTTATAAAAACATTCATATAATTTTAAATAAGTGAATGATCTTGATGTATGTACAATACCGACATTTCCTCCTCGATACAAAAAACTAATTCTCGTATGAGCAGTTTCAATCTTAAAACATGTCTTATTAGTTTTTTTTGCTGTTGACACGTATTACTGAATATTTCTATTGACTTTTGTAATTTGTGTCGATTTCTATTCAAGTCAGTTAAATTTAAATTTTCGAACATATATAGTAAATAATGAAGAAGAAATTCTGTTTGAAGAAGGCGATAGGAAAACGTTATCTTTTATACATAGCCATCCAAATGTGATGCCTAGATTTGTGTGTATTAAAAAGAAACATGTATATAGTTTCTTTTGACTCTTTTAAATGAAACACATATCTAGGCGTCACATTTGAATGACTATATTTCGTGAAAAATGCGAAATTTAGATAATATTTTAATCTCAAGGACACGTACAACCAATATATAAAAGCAAATAAGTGGATTAATAATTTGGTATTTTAGTTTATACTAGTAATAATTTTTATTAAAAACCATTTTTATTAAATATAAAATAATTCAAATTCGTCATACAATTTGTTGTTAATAATCAGTATTATTTTCAATTGACTTATTTAACTTTATTTCAATATCCATTTTAAGTATATATAATAGTTGTTAAAATATTTATTAGTACATTTTGTTTCTATCCTTTTAAATAATTTGTTTTTCTTATTACTTTTAAAAAACATACAAACATTCTATATTGAAAATATTTTATACAAATTTAAGTAATTAAGCAATAACTGACAACATTTTATTTATTGTAAATATATAATTTAAAATTTTAGAAATGAAATTAGATTTCATGAGCAAATTAATAATGTTAATCATATCATATTATCTGATTTATATCTGGTGATCCTTCAAACATTTATATCTAATAATTTGACCTGACAAGATTTATGAACAATGGTCCAATTAAACGTGTGATTTTTATAATTTATTAGCCGATCTAGATATGATACGTTTATATATATTAATGAACAATCGAAGAGAATAATAATTTGTAATATCGATAATTAGAACGAACAAATAAATTGATATAAAAATTAAACACAAATACATATATAACGCAGTTTTCATTATTAATATATCAATTATCTTGTTTACGTTATCAGTACATGAATTGATATAATTCTTTATTTTTCTCTTGATTATTTCTTTCTTTTTAATTTTCATACCTATGAAATTTTTATTTTCCGTTATCTATTTTTTTTTATTGAAATCTTAATCTTCTACGATTATATTTTTTTTATTCAAAATTGCTCATGTCTCAAAATATATTAAATTATTTATTTATATTAATATAATTTCATACTGATTTATTTACATATTTACAATTTCGAATTAGTTCTTCGTTCATTATTTAATCCATTAAAAAACTGAATAGCACGAAACTTCGAAAATTTATATTCTTCTCATTTGACAGATCAGATATTTCCAAATTTCATTCTATATCAAATAAAATTCTCTTATAGACTTACTTTTTATTTAATAATAAAAATTGTTTAAACGATTTTAAAATATATCGCTTTGATGGTAATAGTATAGACAATAAAATAAAAATCAGTGAATAAATTGAAAAATTAATAATTCTTGATCATTTTATAAAATGTAGAAGTGTAAACAGTGTAAATGTTAAAAATATTTATTTAAAATGATATAAATGTTTTCTAACAATAATTAAGTAATTTTCATTATAATATTTAACATTGAATGTATTTTACAAAAATAATTTAAAATAAACAAATATATTTGTTTGTGAAAGTTTATTTTTTTATAAAATATTTTTTTCTAATATTTAAATTCTATTGTTATTTTTGAATATGTACAATTTTTAATATTTCACAATTAAATAAGAGAATAAAAATAACCGTGTAAATTATATTATTGTATATATTTATAAATGTTTATTTTCAATTCAGAATCATAAACAATTAAGAAACATATATAATATTTTAATATAAACTAAAAATTTACATTAACAGTAGTTTTTCATAAACAAATAACAAATACAAATTAAAAAAATAATTTTTGCGGTTCAATTTAGTGATTTAAATGTATTTTGTAATAATAAAATTTATTAAGAAAATAAACGGTGATAAACGAATCATCATACTATTCGATGTATCGTTAGTAGAAATTTTCTTAGTTGAATTATCAGTTTCATTATCATTCGAATAATACTCTGTTACTCCCCAAGTAGATGCAATATTCGCTGTAGTTGTTTGAACATTTTCAAACGTTTGATATATTACATCCGATGGACTGTTGGTTGAATATATTTTATAATCTTTATCCGTACTATTCGTCATCGTTTCATTTGATTTCACAGGTTTCTGGTACCCATTGCAATGATTCGAATTGCACGAAATACATCGACCAGGTGTCAAAGCACTACCTATTGTATTTCTCATATTATTTATGAGAATATCACATCCGTGTGTTGTGTTATCTGAACAGTGTCTTATTTTATGTTCCGCAGTTCCTAAAATTAATATAATATAAAAATAATTACTAATAAATATAATAAAGCAGTTGAAATAATAAAAAAATCGCAAATAAACCACAACCTGAATGCCATAAATTTTATTTAAGTAATTAATAACTATTTATTATACAGTTATTGTTGCTTGTGCGTATTTCAGTAACGACTTTCTCTTATCCAGTTTAAACATATAAAATCAGCACTCGGTAAAAGAGGGAATTTGTGAAAATATAGCATTCGAATATAGTTCTTTAGATTTTTTTATAAAATAAATAATGACAAATAATTTATATATACTCTTTATATATTGTATATACATGTGTATGTATGTACATATAAAGGTATGATAATTATGTTTTTTTAGGTTAGATAAACCTTTCCATATGAATTCAATTTAAAGTTCTATCATGTTTAAAAAACAACTTATATATATTGATTCAATCTCTTTGCAAAAACTATTTTTGTATATGTTAATATTTTATTTTATATACATAAATTATTATATACAATTATTATCACGATAATAACTATTTTGTTTATTATCCATGACTTCCATCATTCTGTTTCAAAATGCAAAAGTATTCAAACGTGCAAACATTATTTAAAAAAGATTTTCTATCGTTTATTAAAATTTTAAGTACATTTACAAATTATCTGTTTATATATATATATATATATATATATATATATATATATATATATATATATATAATACTCAGAAATTACCATTTATATCTTGTTTAAATATTTACATTCATAGATAACGACTTATCAAATAAAATAAATTTCAAATAAATTCAATACGTTTCATACATACCTCTTTGATATTCAAAATAAATACAACCTCCATTACAGTTTTCTACCTCTGGATTTAAACATTCATCTTTACATACATAGCATTCTAAAGATATTGCTAAAAAAATGAATAAAAAAATATAATCTATAATCGTGTACAAAATATTTTAGAAATATTTATTTTTCAACGACATATTTATAATTATTACATTTTCTATTACACATATAACCTAATATAAAAAAATGAATTTTATCAATGAAAATATATAATTTTGTACATTAATATCAATTAATGATAGATTGATATCAATTAATTTTATAAGATTTATGAACAAAATTTAATATATTATATGAATAAAAAATATTTTTAATTTTATAAGTTTTGAAATTTGTTCACAGATATTTTTTTTTACTTTGTGTAATTATATTACAAATATAACATTATCAATTTTAATATATTTTGTTAATTTTTTAATAATAATAAATAAAATAATTGCAAATATACGATTACAGTAAATAATTAAACATATAGACAAAGTAATTCATAAAGCTAGACAATTTACATACTTTTTATGATATATATATATATATATATATATATATCTAATAAAATCATTTACAAATTAATATAAATAATCAATTATTATTAGTTACTTTTCAACTTGTATCAATTAAGTGAAGATTTATCTAATAATTTTTATTGATAACAAATATGTTACTGATTTTATTATAAAATGTATCATTGTTACTGTTATCTTATTAAGTTACTTAAAATCAAGAATTTCGATCTAGTTTATTGAATTCGTTCCATTTATATCAAAATTATCAGTTTATTGTAAAAAAAATTCCTCACCGATCATTTATTTTATATTATATATTCAATGTGCAAAATTTATCAATTTATATTATCTACTTATTGAATCATGTATGACTAAATTTATTGAAAAGTTTAAATATGTGTACTATAATTAAATGTATTTTAAGAAATAACTGTCTCATTTTTTACTTTGTATTAATGTGTCTAAATTTAAAGAATATTTAATTATTTTTAAACTATATATGTATGCATACAATTAGCTTA
This sequence comes from Neoneuromus ignobilis, assembly GCA_029203775.1. Classification (NCBI taxonomy): domain Eukaryota; kingdom Metazoa; phylum Arthropoda; class Insecta; order Megaloptera; family Corydalidae; genus Neoneuromus; species Neoneuromus ignobilis. The sequence continues at coordinate 40,379,964 of CP092092.1, forward strand.
CCTTCTTTCACAAATATTAGACAAAATAAGAACAAAACAGTTCTGGTTTCCATTTTTTAAGAAATTTTAAAAATCACTATTCAGAGTCAGACTATTTTTTAAATCATTTAGACATGACCATCTTCTAATGCAAAAAAGTAATAATAATAATAGTAATAAAAAAAACGAGATTCTATTTTTGTGTGTCTTAGCTTAACCGTACAAACTCTTTTATGTTTCTCAACATCTATTTAGTATCTACGTGTACGATTGTTAAATTAGTAACTTATTTCAATTTTACATACGTATACACATGTTGAATTTAACAATTATCATATCAATGTGAATGCAAATCACGTAAGATAATAATGTTGAATGATCAAGTTAAACATATAAATGTATTTTATATATAAGGAATTGTTTATTTTAGAGGTCATATTATAATATCTCTCTAAGGGCATTTCAATATTTTTCACTAAATAGTGTTAAATAAAAAATTCATAAAAAATCCTTTCACAGAAATTAAAAGTTCTATTTTCTAATTTTTAAAATATATATATTTTTGTAAACATTTCTATTAATTGAATTATTCATTGCCTCATTGAAAATAATCTTTTTCAACTATAATTTAATTTCCTATTATTTTTAAAACATTTCTCATAAATGAGGAAGTAATATATATTCTTACTTTATAACTAATTAAGGTTAAATGACGTTAATAACAGTTCATGACTCTAAAATCATTCGGAAGTAAAAAAAAAAAACGATTGGTAGATAATACTTGTACATAGAATCATGTTAAAAATAACATATAAATTGTAGAATAAAAAATGGTAGAAGTAGTAATAAACAAAATTTACAAATATATTACAACAATGAAATCTTTATAATAAAGTAAGCTAAGTTATGTAGTAATAAGCGAAAATAACTAATGAATAACAGAATTTATCGATTGGAAATTCAGGAATATTGAATGTTCTAAAGAGATTAAATATAAGATATTAGAGAATTCGTTAATGTGAAATAAAAAATATGTTATATTTTTGGAAGTAGAAAATTTTGAAAAAGTTCTTCACCCACCAGAAGATAGAAAATGATTATTGTTAATGATATATTTAATTTTTTTCGTTTTATAAATTTTTATTATTAAATTACTTGAAATACAGTTTGACAAATGATATTAAAATCATTATATAAATAAATTTTCACATTAAAAGATATATTGGTTTAATAAGAAAACATTTAACGTAGTTATTTACATGTTCCTAAAATAAACATATCCATTAATGATGTACTTCTCGTATTACGTAGTTATGATGTGGTTGATTCTTTCAATTGATAAATATATATTTTAAATAACAGATAGTACACTCGTCAAATAAAAATAATGTAAATAATCTATTGAATCACTGTACTGTACTGTACTGTACACGTTATTTTTCAAATTTAAAATAAAACATAGATGTAAAATAATTCGTTTTCATAAATTTATGGCATTTTTAAAAACATAGGTACATATGCAGTATATTTTTTCTAACTTTGTTCATTTGAAATATTTAATAGCATTTTATAAGATTTAATACATTAGTAAAACATTTTTATATTATACTAAATTATAAATATAATATTCAAATATGATAAATTAAAACGATATGATTAAAATAAAAAACTAAGAGAAATATTAAAAAGTTTTGTAGAAATTCGATTCATCCACTTTTTTGCTGACTTTTTCAATCATTCATTTATATCTGAATATATGTCTAAATCATATATATTAAATACTTACTATATCTGCAATTATGTATATCGTCTACTAAAACACGCAGTGATTAATTATATTGAATACATACTTAAATAATCTTATCATTAATTAAAAAAAATCAATTTTTTAATTCAACTTCAGTTTAATATTATTATAATGATTATTATTCACCATATTTATCAGATGGTGAATATATATATATATATATATATATATATATATATATATATATATATATATATAGTCACCCAAATGTGACGCCTAGATTTGTGTTCTATCAAAAAGAAACTATACACATGTTTCTTTTTAAAACACAACTCTAGGCATCACATTTGGATGACCCTATATAATCTATAATAATATATATTAAAATTATAAAATCATTTGAATGACTATACATATCTCACGTATTGAACAGATGACGCAAATAATATAAGTTGATAATTGAATTAAAACGTAATTAATTATAAAAATGTAATTTCTCAAAGTTACACTCAACTTTTTAAAATATATTTTATCAATTTTTTGAAATGCTGAATTTAGTATTACCATATGCATATGTATATATTTTTTCAAATAATAAGATAATTAATAATATTATTTTATTTTTAAGTTACTAAGCAAAAAAATATATTTTCTTCTAAATGATAATTTCATTAATATTTATTTTTTTACTAAAACAATCTTATTATTCATCCAAAATTGCAATATTGTTCAATACAATATATTCTTCATGATATTATCACATATTACTAACTACATCAATTCTCTCAGTCATCATTGAATATTTCTTAACATATTACCATAACATTTGATAATATATTTATCATATAATAGTCTACTTTTTATCGAAAAACCAGAAATAATTGAATATATTCTCGTACTTTAATAAAAAATTGTAACACTGTTTAAATGAATGAGTTTTGTAATGTACTAGTACAATAAAAAATATTTGCAATTTCCGTTTTTCTTTAAATGAATGTTATTCTGATAAAAATACAATACTATGTTGTTACTAACAGAAACGTAAAACAAGTAGAAATGACTCAGTGGAATTCTTTATGAAAACAAGTCAAAATGAATCATTTTTTTATTTTGAACTGTCTGATAATTAATTTTCTTGTCAGAAATATGAGCATTATATATACAAATATATATATATATATATATATATATATATATATATATATATATATATATATATATATATATATATACATATGCATACACACATACGTACACGTATATATTATGTATATATTTAGGAGTTTAAATTCTTAAATTTATTGAAATATAAATAAATGTATTTATATATTTATCTTACTCTAATAATAACATAAACGTAACTAATGTCTATAAAATTATTGAATTTTTTAACAAGATTAAATTTTCTGTCTATGGTACTACTAGATGTCGCCATAGAACTCATTAAATTAATTATGATTAAATAATTTTCTTTAATTATTATAACTTTCAAGTTACTATTTTAAATATTATTTTTAAAAAATAATTTATATACATATATATATATATATATATATATATATATATATATATCAGGCCCGCCCTAAGGGGATCGGCCACCCGCGTGCGAAAATATTTCTGCCGCCCCCATTCTCAAATTGCACTTTTTCCATGGTAGACTATTGAATGATATTTATCAACTTCAAGGGAAAGGATAATCGAAAATTAATGCATTTAAAAATAGACAAACTTAAAGAATGTGTTGTTTCGCATATCTGAAAATTAAAGGTAATCTAGTGTTTTTCTTGGAATCGACCGCCCCTAAAACTCGAATGCCCGTGTGCATTGCATATATGAAAGGGGTGAGCCTAATATATATATATATATATATATGTAAAATAATGTATTTAATTATTTAGATAATGTACATTTTATTTATCAATATAAAGAGTTGTCCAAATGGGACTGAAGGGTTTTGATATATATTTACTTTTTAACTATTCTTTACTATTCCCAAGTCTCATTTAGGCCACCTTTATTATTAACATATAATCTTGCGACCAAACCACAATTTTAAGGGTCATATAATCAATCGTTTATATGAATTTTTAAAAATTAACTTTAAATAATTTATGATTTCTTAAAATATTTGGGGTATAAATAATTAATAATTTTATAAAAATAAAAATCTTTAATTTCTGAAATCCTTGCATTGTTTAAAAAACTTGTACTGGAAATAAAATAACATGAACCATTACAGCAGTCAGTTTTTTTATAGTTAATTAAATATAAATTTCCCTTTTAGTTAAAAGTTGCTTAAAGAATTTTATAATTCATCAAAAAGTATTAGGAGAAAAACGAGTCAATCAATTAATGATGGACAGTAATAATGATAAATACTAAAAATAAATATTTTATTTATATCGTTTCCCTTTTATATTCGTTATATCATTTTTATGTGATTAATTTATAAAATTCAAATAAAATGTTAAAATTAAACGAAAATCCTAAAATTACTTATATTTCTTCACAAGAATGTATAAGTCAAAAATGTTTACTAATTTAATAAATATTTTTTTAAAATATAAACAGTATTAAAAATTTAGAAAATACAAAAGAAAAAAATACAAAAATATTTAAAGGACATGAATATAAGAAAATCGATTTTTTATAAAAATAATATTTAATTTATAAATCGTAAAAATTATACAATTACTTAATTTAGAATTATAAATATGTAAATTGAAGAGGAAGAAGGGATAAAAATATTAATAAATATATTAATTATAAAATTGTTTATATTTTTATATTTATATATATATATATATATATATATATATATATATATATATATATATATATATATGGTTTTTTGATATTATTTAACAAATAATAATTTATTATAATCAGAAAATGAAATATTATAAAACATGAAGGTATAATAATTATTTAATTTATTCAAAATAAAATAAATAAATATACATAATTTAAATTGAGGTGATTTTCTTCTTCATAATATACAAATTGAAAATAAAATTATTAAAGCCATCGAAGAAACAATGCTCCAAGAACGAACACACATGTTTTCATTAATTCTGTTTTGCTTTCTTTCGAAACAGGATTAATATTTTTTAATGGTAAATGAGTCCTATTAATATATATTTCAATGACATGATTATTATTTTTAAATAAATATTTATTATATTTTTCATTAAACTGTTTGTTGTCCTTGTATTTTTTCACTAAATTTAATACTGTTTTGTTACTGTTATCTTTTCGAGTATTCAGAGTATACACTTCACTAAATGCTTCCTTCCATTGAATTCTAGGAAATAAACTAAACATTTGTTCGGAGTAATTTTTCGTTAGACCCATCAGGTGAATGGATTGTAATGTTTGTAAAACTGAAAAATAGAAATTTACACAAAGATATATTAAAGTAAAAATGATGAAATGTTTGTAAAAAAATATCAACATGTATTTTTAATTAGATTTTTTGTCAATGTTACAGTATTTAATAATTTTTGTTTTTTTTTCCAATTGAAATATTAAATTAATTTTATTTCTAAAAATTAAATTTAATTTAATAACAATATATGATAATATTGTAAACATTTCTAGGTTTCAAGAAATGAAACAAGCAATTTTTATTATTTTTTTAAAAACTAACTTATTTAAATAGATTTAATTGAACATTTATTTATATTAATAGAGTACACTTTTTACATTATTATATAGTATATTATATATATATATATATATATATATATATATATATATATATATATAACTTATATTACCCCATCGTTTGATGAAAACCTCAATAAATGATATCATTTATTAGTACTTGATCATACTCATCACACTGATTAGACAGATTGATGAGAATTCTTTATTCAGATTTTTTTACTCCCTTTAACAGGTTTCTTTCAATAAAGCTAAAGGAAAAAATTAATAAAAAATAATTTCGATTCTCTATTCATATTAACTAAAATATATATAATTGCTTTCTGATGACTGTCATTAAAGTACATTTAAAAAAATAAGGACGAACGATAAATAATCAATGAACATTGTTATAAAATGTTGTGATGCTGGGATAATGATTTATTTGTGAAAAGTAAATTAATTAGACGAAAATTAAAATATCCGTTAACAACCAAAAAGGTGAAAGTAATATTTTTAATTATTTTTTTTGTATTTCACAAAAAATTAGATTGAATTTTTAATGTGAAATAACGTTCCATATACAATAGAAATATTGATTTTTGTTTATGTTTGTATATTTATTTTTAAGAATTAATAATTATATTATTATAAAACAGAAGTCATAAATGTCAAAATGAGAGTGACTCTATACAACATAGATAGGCATAGAAATGTGTATAGTAGGAGTGAACATAGAGACAAGAAAATAAACGAGTGAATTAGACAATAAGTTACAAATATTATAACAATAGTAACAATTTCTAAATCAAAATGAGGCAGTCATATAGCAAGAAAAAAAAGATGTGTAGTGAAAATTATTACTTTAGATATTGGAAATATGAAATGGTTAATAAAGAGGTTCATGGATAGTGTAGAAATAGATACATGAGAAAATTCATCGATTTGAAATGGAAAACGAAAAATGTTTAATGTGATTGAATCGTTAAAAGTGGGAACTTTTTAAAGGCATTGAATAGACATAAAGGCTATATATATATATATATATATATATATATATATATATATATATATATATATCAATGTGATGCCTAGATTTGTATTTTATTAAAAAAAGCAAAAGAAACTATATACATGTTTCTTTTTAATAAAACACAAATCTAGACATAACATTTGGATGACCCTATATATATTTAATATAATTATAACACAAATTGTAACTACTTCAAGTATATTCAAAATAATGTTTGTTATTCTGATTCATCCAATTTTTCAACCTCGAGTCATTAATTCTTTAAAAAAATCAGAATTTGTATCAATTAAATACTAATAAATGTTACAAAGCAAAAATTAAATCAATACCATAAATGTGATAAGATAAAAAATCACGTGATATTGAATTATCGTAAAAAAATAGTACACTTTAGTTAACAACAGATATAGAATTCCAATTAACAATGTTTATATAAAAGATTATTTACAAAATGTTTCAAAAATTGTGTACTCGGTTTAATATATTTTTAATTATATAAATATGGCAAAACGCTGTAATATATTCTAGACAAAAATATTTTATTAAGTGCTATTTAAAGAATCAGTTAAAAGATATTAATATTCACTCGAAATGAAATTAAACAATTTGATTTCCTTTTTATTTTAAAAAATAAATAAATACTTTTATAATTCTTAATATTAGTGTTATAACAATGATTAGTTTATTGTATGTTTTATGTGATCATTAGTTCGTTATGTATACAATTTCATTTAATGTAAAAATTTTAAATTTCATATTTATTTAATACACTTGATATTCAGAATAGAGGTTTGGAACAAAAAATAATTCGATTATATTTTATTTTCTCTCTCTATAATATATATTGACGTATATTAAATATTTTTTGTATTTATGAAAACACCTCCATTATAATACAATTTTAAAATTTAATTTCCTTATTTATCAAAAAAATAATTCTTGGAAATAAAAAAAAATTTACCGATTGAATCAATAATGTTTTGCATTCCAGTAAATGTTATTTAGATTAAATTTTTAATCACATTATTGACTACTAGTCACTTTTTATTCACCTAATAGTCATGCTTGTATCCTTATTTCTTATGTGGGTGTACATTACAACGATAATTTTGTTTGTTTCTCAATTACGAATATTGATTTTACTTATATGTATTGTTCTGATTTCATTTAATTGAAATATTAGTCAAGTTTGATTCCATGTAAATTTCTTAGAACATTTTGTTTGTCTATAAACTTACTAATTCTGCACACATCTTTATTAATTATATACGAGAGTCGTTGAATTGTAAAAAAATTCAATGGTAAAAAAATGGCCATAAAATTTAATAAATTTTTAAATTTTTCATAAATTTTAAAATTTACCATACTTATCAAATGACCCTCGTATATATATATATATATTTATATATTAGTAAATACTGATTTATTAATAAAATTTCATATACCAAACTTGTCACAAAAATTTAACAAACATTATTTTTTTAATATTAATTAACGGTGAACACTTTTTGATTTTATACTAAGTTATTACAATTATAATTTTAATTTGCTTTAAAAAAAATTTTTTTTTAAAGTAGTATAGAAATAAAAAGTATTTCTTTCAACAGTAGAATTGAAATGTTATAAACAAAAAAAAATCCTTTACTTAAAATTACACAATTAGTTTTTAAAAATAAACAGTTTCTTAATTGTAGTAAACGTTAGAAATATTTTTTTTGTATATTCATTGTTGCTTATTATTCAGTATTATATATATATATATATATATATATATATATATATATATATATATATATATATATATATATATATATATATGTATATATATAAACGTGTGTTTATGTATGTGTTATTTTATAAATTGAAAAATAATTTTGAAAATAAATAAATCGACTTAAATTAATTTACCTATAATGACACTAGTAATTAGTCCAATCACAGAATAACTTTTACACAATGATGCCATTTAAAACACATAAACACTTCGTTGACATAAATTTTACTCGTCGATTTATACGTTCTATGATCATATTAATAGCGTGCCAATGAATGAATAAAATGTATGATAACAATTTCTATACCTGACGGTATATAAAACAGTAATTGTCTTATCTTATTTATTTATTATAAACAAAAAAAAACCTGTAGAAATGAATAATATGATTTGTAAATGAAAATATTTAAAACACATTAGTCATCAACATATTAACAGTTTTTTTAATTGTTGGGATAAAAATTTGCAATTTATAAATAGATACTGGAAAAAAATATCTATAATATATAAATTTAGAGCTATTAAAATGATTCGAAAGAAATCATTGTTGGAATTTACAAATATTGGTTTTCTTCAGCCAAGTGTACTAACCAAAATATTAAAATATTTATAATTGCCCATTTATTTAAAATGTATTTTTTTAAATACATATATTTAATCTTTTTTAAGAATTACATGCTATCAGTAAAACGAAATATTGCTATCGAAAAATAGTTAAATGGTAATGAAAATCTGTATTTTTTGTTATTATTTCTTGAAAAATTATTTTATATTATAATAAAATTTCTTATTATCATTTATATAAATTTAAAAAAATAAAAATTAGAAATAAGAAATTTAAATTTGTTTTTATAATGAAATAGACAAATATCAATAAATATTCTTGAAATTGATTTATTTATCTATTTAATGCTGAAGAAAAATCGATGAAATATTTGTAAGAAACAAACTTTTTTGTATAATTTTTAAAATATTATCAAAAAATCTCATTACAAATATATATACTATATTTGATAAAAACACAAATAAAAGCAATTTTCCTTTTCTTATAAACATTGTTATTATATATTTTATTATTTTCATAAATAAAATTCAATGATAAAATGCTAAAAAAATCATAAGTTTATAAATTAAATTATAGATTAAACAAATGTAAATTACATTATTTAGATAAATGGATTGAACTAAAGTAATTTTTTAGTAAAGGAATTTTATTTTATATTAGTCTATAAAAAAAGAATAAAATCATTCTATGATCATCGTAAATTTCTATATTTTCCATTTTGTTTATTTATTTTAATATGATTTATTTATTAAAAAAATACATTTTATTCAACAAAGCAATATGTCTCTTGTAAATAAAAGCTAAGTCATTAAATCTGAAAGATTAACTGTAACTATTTAATTAATTTTAAGTCCAACATGAATTATTATTAAAATATTTAACCAATTATGAAATAAATATTAAGGAAAATAGAATAATAATAAAATGAATAAAAATATTTTTCATACAATGTTTTATTTTATCATATAAGCAAGCAGAATAATATAAAATATATTTAATATAAGTGCACTAATTCTAATATCTCGAGTATAAAGTACAGATTTTAAAAAATATTTATTTGAAATTACTTATTAATATTTTAATAATTCTTAAAGAATATCTTTTTGTTCGAAATTCAAGTTCATAGTAGAATTTAATTTTATTATTCTATCAAAAACAAATATTTTATTTATGCTTGTGCTCTTTTAAAACATTTATTTATAAATGAAATAATCATAATTCAACTCTTATTTAATTATATATATATATATATATATATATATATATATATATATATAATTTCAAATAAATCACCTAACCTTTATCACAAAAATTTTTCAATGTAAATTTTATTTTAAAATTGGAATTTATTTTAAAATCAATTTATAATATCATAAAATATCAAGTTGTGTGTAATGAATTAATACATTTTCTATTCTATACATAATCACAATTTTATTTCAATACGGACCCTGTTAATTTATTTAATTTCATTTTTTTGAATAAAATTAATATTGCACAAATGAATTTTAACCCCAACACTTATTATTTATAAGTGAACAACAAGTGATTATTGAACACTTTATAACTATTGTGGTGTTTGGGTTAAAATTAATTTATGTAAAGTGAATCAGCCACAATTCCAAAACAACATACAATTAATATGATACAATTATGGTGTTATAAAATGATATGTAATTAGTTTTGTGTTCAATAACAAGAATAGTATTTGTTATCCTTATTATGATATATAATAAACATCTATACATATATTTCCTCTAACTATAACGAAATTATTCTAATTATTATATATAATTTTTTTAAGTACTTGTTTATTAGATTAAAACTTGAGAAATTTGTTCTATTATAAAGAAAATATTTAATATATATGTATAAACTATTATTTTATTATAATAATTTCATCAATAATAATATCAAAGTCAAATACAAAATGAAATTATAGTTTTGTATATGCGAGCTTGTGCTTTTTTGAGATTCGGTATTTAAAAAAGCTTTCGTAGGATTTTCTGTCAAGTATTGTTGATTGCTTGTATTTTTCATTATTTTTTTGGTTATATTTACGACGGTTGGAATAGAAGTAACGACCGATTGTATCGTTACCGATTCTTTTAAATTGTTTTCTTTAATTATTCGAGTAAAAACATCCACAACTGTCGTTTCTTTGGAATATTTAGTAACATTTGAATCCGATAATGAACTTTGTACGGTAATGTTTATTACTTTTGGAGTGATTATTTCACTTTCGATTTTCTTACTAGATTTGTCTAACGGAGGACTCGCATCAATATCACTTACTTTAGTTGTCATGAAATTATTTACTAAACTATTTGTCGTGTTGACAATATCGAAAGAATGTTTCAACGTTGTATTTGCATTCGTGAAACTATTTGAATTAATAATCGTAATCGAACTCGATGTCCCGACAGTTTCTTCAACTGTACTGTCATCATAAGTTGTAGCTTTTGTATCGATGTGATGTTTGTTTAAAACTTTATCATCTTCAGAAGTAAATTTCCCTTCTTCGTGCAGTGTTATATTATAAAGCGTATTTGTAATATTATTTATAAATGTATTTTCTAATAAATTAACTCGAAATTGTTCAGTGGTGTTTATTTCACTTTTAGTAAAATATGAGTTGATTTTTTCAGTAACTGTCGATTGTATTTTGTCAACATTTGAATGATTATTGTCAGTACTTATAATAGGAATGTCGGTACTTATTTTTTTAAAATTTAATATCGTCTGGTTAACCACTTCTGGACTTGAAGTTGTTTCAAAATCTTTTTTATTATTTACTATAGGTCCGTTTGTCGTTATGAAATTATCAGAGGAATTAGATATTAGGGAAGTTATAGTATAATTTTGATTTGTATTAGAGGTCGAATCGGTATAAATTGTGTATTCAAATGTCGATGAATTTAATTGATATTCTGTGATATTTTCTTGTTTACTACTTGAAACCAACGACGTTGTATGATCAGATTGTATGAAATTTGAGGAACTTTCAGTTGTATATAAATTAATATTTGAAATAAGAGTAGGTGTTTCTGACATCATGCTCGATTTCAAATCATTTAAATTGCTTGTTGAAATATTTAAATGATTTGTCATTTCTGTCGTATCAGTATTGATTTTTTTATTTCCATTCATTTGTGTCGATTGTGTATCATATATTGATCGATTCTCAGATACATTTATGTCGTTTTTAATTTTCGTATCTATCATTGTTGTTGTTGAAGATTCTGATATTTTATCACTGAAATGATTCACAGTATTATTAGTTAAGTTATTTAAATCGATATTTGTCATTGATTTTGTACTTATCGATAAATAAGAATTGTCAGATATCATTTTATTGCCTAGTAAAGATTCTGTTTTATAATTGATTATAGGAGATGACGTTATTTCTTCTGTACTTGTAATATTTTGTATCACGTTTCGTTTATAATTCGTACTAAATTCCGTTTGTTCATCTGTACTTTTACTTGAAAATATATCGTTGTTTGTATAATTGACTTCTGGTGAAACTGTAAATAATTTCGATGAGACTTCTTTCAATGTAGATTCTACTGTCGATGCTTCTTTTGTAGAATATTCCATTGTACTTCTTATACCGGAATTTGTTTTTCGATCTATTTCTATAGTTTCTTTATTAAGAGATTCCGTTATACGCGTTTCTCGTTTTTCGACTTTATTTGTTCCAATATCTCCTTCACTTATACTCGGTTTATTTGTTGAAATTGATATACTTTCTTCACTGGTACTACTACTGACATTTTTAATTATTTCTGATGTCGTGTCCTTTAAATGAAATGAACTAGCTGTTGTAAAAATCATATTTTCAATTTCATCCTTGGAAATATTTTTTTCGAAATTTTCTTCGTGTGATGTCGTTGACACGAAAGAACTTAATTGTTCGGTTTTATTAATATTTGAAACTGTTGTCATTAATGTAGCATCTAAAACATATATACAAAGAGATATGAAGGAAATAAAAAGGATAATAAGAAAATCTTATCATACTATATTATTATTTCATACTTCAGTAGTCATTTTTTGTATCATTTATAAAAATTACTTATTCATTATTGAATTATTACAATTTTTCTTGTAATTACCTGAAAGATTCGAATTTGAATGAGTAATCGTTTCATTCGTATCAATTTCATTCGATATGGATTTTGTTGTTTTTAAATTGGAATCATTTCGTGTCGTAATCGAATCCTGTTTATTCATTCCATCGACATGTTGATTTTTGTTAAAATAGTCGATACTATTTTCGTTTGGTTCTGTTACACTGAATACTCCTTTTATAACCGAAACTATACTAAATGAATATGACGATGAATCATCAGAATTGGAATTTGAATCTTCAACAGGACGAACAATTTCTTCTGTATTTCCGTTACATCTATCTGTATAACATTGCTTACACCGTTTGGCTTCGAAACTGTTTCCAAAATAATGTTGCATTTTTCCCACATAATGTTTACAACTTTCTTTTCCATAATTCAAACAATCTCGATATACACATTCGGAATCATGCACTGTAAATCGAAAAAAAATATTATTAATTATAAAAAAGTGAATCATTTATTGATCAACAGGTCAAAGAGTATTTTGTCAATATTTGTATAATGTCAATATTTGATAAGTAGATATAATCGTAAAAAAATGTTTGTGTTTAAAAATAAAGATTACGTTTTGTAATTTTGAATGACTGTTTTTAAGTTGAAAATGAAAATAATGGACATTATTTTCAAGAAATTTTACAAAAAGATAGCATATGTACATCATTGATTTAAAATAAATTTTAAATTAAATTGTTATCTTTTTACTTTTTAATATTAAAATTAATTTTTGAATTTAAAAAATTAAAAAATTGCTATAAAAACATGTCATATAAGTTAAAAAAACAATTATTAAATAAAAAAATACAAAAATTGAACTTGGAGAGATAAACAAAAAGCTTTGTTCATAAATAAAATAAATTCTTATGTACATTATCAACAAAATGTATATTTTTAGTAACATAAATACATGTATTTAATTAATATATAAGAACAAGAAATCTCCAAAAACATTCTGTTGCAATGTTTTGAGGATACTTTTTCAAGATGTAAATATTTTGCTCAACGTAACATCCTTGATATAATTACTTACTATTCTGAGATGTTACATGGAACTAAAAAAATATTTTCAGTAAAATAAAATGTTTGTCATAATAAAAAACTTAAACATATATAGTAAAATAAATATTATATTTATATACTAGAAAATGTATTAAACAAAGGTTCATAAATCATTTAATTAAATATAACTTTTATCCTTTTTTTAAATTTATAAATCATAAGAATTAGGTATGAGTAAATAACGTGTAATCAAAGTAACACAAAGATTAAAACTAATAAATTGAATTATTGTTTTTCTTTAAATTACTAATCATAATCATTGTCTGATTTCAATTAAATTATTTAGTATATTTATGAATATCAGGTATATGAATGTTTGTTTTGAGATTGAATAAAATTTTGAATACATTTAATATGACTTCCACAAGTATAGTTTATTTATTATTTATCATACACATTTTATAATATTAAAAAATAAAAAATCTGTTCTACTTTCATATATTATTTGCATATTATCAAAACAAGGAAAAAATGAAAAAAACAGAACTTTTATAGCACAATCATATCTAGTACTTAATTTTGCAAATGTCATTTACAACGTTTCAACATATCAGGTATTAGGCATTTGCAGTTAACATACATTTTATAATTTTGATATTGCTCATGACTGTGACAAGATAAATGATTCTCTAATATTTACAAATACTTAAGTAGTTTTAAAAAATATTCATTATTTAATCTATTTAAAATATTTTTTTAATTTATTTCCAATCTTCAATTTATATAACCTTAATGATAAATGATAATCTGAATTAATTTATAATTTTGTACATTTATAAAAATATATTAACTTTATTTAAAAGATATTTTAAGTTATATATATATATATATATATATATATATATATATATATATATATATATGAAGATATTTCATTATCATTTTTACATAAAATTCAAGAATTATTATTTGCCTGAATTAGAAATGAACATTAATTAAAAATATACTGATGAGCATATATAAAATTATCATCGATAAAACAATAACAGTGTTAGTTAATATTATAAAAATGTCAATATTCTTGATAAAACATTGATAATATAAAGCATGTAATATGTGATATCAGCTTGTATCATTCCACTTCTAGGGGAAAAGTCTTAATCATTGATATTTGATCATTACCATTCTAATCAGGTGGATCGGTGAGGATTTTTTATTCAAGTTTTACTCCCTTAGCTAAAGAGTCTCATTTGATTTATATCTCCGACCAGGAATCAAATCCACTTCTCCCACATAACAATCGAAAATGTTATATATATATATATATATATATATATATATATATATATATATATATATATATATATATATATATATATATATGTTAGCATTCATTCATTGTGGCTTTCGTCCAGTAGTGGACTGATATATATATATATATATATATATATATATATATATATATATATATATATATATATATTAAATAACCTAAATTTAAAAAAAATATATATCAATATTAATTAGTTTTTAAAAATATATATATAAAAAATATATATATATATATATATATATAATATATATAATATAAATAATAATATCTACAATTAAATGTACATTATATGTATTTTAAATATATTTTTGAAGTACCTTTTAAAAATATATAAAAGATAATTTGAATTTTAATATAAAACTAGGCAATTTTTACATAAAAATTACCCAGATTAAAAAATAAATTGATCTTTATTTGTTAATAATCATTTAAAATAACTTAAAATGCAGTAAATAAAATAATTATAAATATTATTCTGATAAAAAAATTCTAAAATATCTTTATGCATTTTGATTCAATTACATATCACATACACATTTATCAAAGTGTAATAAAAACTAGTTTATTGTTCAGTATTCACTTATATGAATTATAGATTATTTTTTTCTCAGAAACTAATTCAAAATGTAAAGTACATAAAGAAAATTAATATATGTATAAAAAGAAATAGATTTTAAATAAAACAGTCATTACATTTATTAATGTTAATGTTTATTATAAAATTAGATTATTGTCTTATAAATAAAACGAAAGGTTTCTTTTATAATAATTTAAGAAAAATAACTGTATAAATCTGATTCTATTTTCATTTATATAAATATAAATTACAAAGTTAAACTGAAATTTACTGAACCGGAAACCATTAAAAATTCCGGAAATAACCGGAAAATTGTATTAGAGTAACTAAAGTGTTTGAGGAAACAAAGAAAATATTTTAATATTATATATAGGTCACTTATTGTAAGGAAAACATAAATTCATGTTATTCTATTGAAAAAGAACATTTAATTTACACACAATATTCGTGAATAAATAATAAACGTGTGCTTTTGAACAATATGTATAACTGATGTAAAGTTTGTGTGTGTATATCTATATAAATATATATATATATATATATATATATATATATATATATATGTGTGTGTGTGTGTGTGTGTGTGTGTGTCTGTGTGTGTGTGTATGAGTGAACTACAAATTAATAATAAAAAATATTTCAATTATCAAAGAATTAATAATGCATATATTAAAAAAATTCTGAACAAAAATTGTATAGTAACATTAAGTGATATATATATATATATATATATATATATATATATATATATATATATATATATATATATATATCATATATAGAGATTAAAACTTACTTTTAAATTTCAATAAAACACATGTCGCTTGACAATCTTTAATTTCAACAGTTTTCAAATCAATACTTTTACCACAGATATCATTGGTTCGTACATAGCATTTAAAGCAGAAACCTGTAGAAAAGAATAAAATATAAGAACAAATAATATTATAGTTATATTGAAAATATTCTATAAATATAAAATCAAATGATACAATTTAATATAAAATAAAAAGTACAGTTTATATATATATATATATATATATATATATATATATATATATATATATATATGTATGTATGTATATTTATTATAGTGCCACCATTTATTTTTAAAAATAAATAGAACGTGTAATCTAAATAGAATGTTGTTAAAGATTTTTATTGTTCGTTTTTTTAATACTTAAAATATGTTTCAAACATCCATTAAAATATATTAATTGTTGTTTCGTAAATTAATATAATAAATATGAGATACCAGTTGTAAATTGTTAAATTGATTCTTTTATTCCTAATACACAATATATTTTTTAATAACTAATATAAATGTAATAGATGTAGTACTAATGTACGTAAATTATTATTTTTTCTTTTATTCTTGTCATAACTTCATATTCGGTCAATATCGATTTATTGTACATACATAAATATTATAAGAATTCAATTAGTATTAAATACAAATATATTCTTTAAATTTTCTTTGTATCAGAATTGTTATTGATTTTTACATTACATGCATACACACACACACACACACATATATATATATATATATATATATATATATATATATATATATATATATATGTATCTTTATGTGTACATACTAAAAAGCTATTTTAAGTTAAATCAAAATTTGTATAAAATATAAAATTCTTAATATATTTGAATAATATTTCAATGTTTAGTAATCACTTATGGAAATGATTTCACAAATGTTATAGTTCTATTTATAAACGAATAGAATAATACAATAAACACTAATGTATAATGAAATGAATTTTTGAAGAGTAAAAATAGTCATGTCTTGTATTAGAATATTATAAAAAAGTTTTTTGTATCATACAACGATTCTATTTTCAACAATTGATTTTATATATATTTATATATAAATATATAAAGAGTCATCCAAATGTAACGGTTAGATTTGTATTTTATTAAAAAGAAATTATACGCATTTTTCCATATACACCACCCATACACATGTTTTTTTTTAAATAAAACATAAATCTAGGTGTCACATTTCGATGACCTTATATATTACAAATTTGTGTACGTATACGCGTATTAAATGTTTTCATTTTTTTTCATTTAATTCCTTTTTATTATTTACAATGATTAATAATTATTAAAAAAATTGAATCATTTTTTTAAATAATATAAATTAAACTGTTTCTTTAAAAAAATCAACCATTCAACGATTTTTAATAAATTAAATAATTCACAATTATTTGCATATAAAAGTACATTTATACTTTTTTCGTTTTTAAATTTAACTAAATTCTATATTTTAAATGAATACTAAACACATAAAACTGTGAATCAACTATCTGATATTTATTTATTTTATTGATTCATTATTTCTGTTTTTAATACAAAACCATCATGTTTATTAACAAGTAGACAAAAAAAACGATTCTTTACCTATAAAAAAATTTAATATTTTAAAAATTATATAATTATCTCTACGATAAACATTCATTTATATTTATTAATGATTGTATTAAAGAATTCATATTGTATAAATATTTATCATGTGCAAATATCTTTATTGCTAGCAAGTGTCAATTGATAAAGGTATATATTAAAATTATAATCTAAAATAAATTAAAACTTATAGAAAATAAGTCATACATACTCTTTTTATCAAAATATTTTTTTTGCTCTATTGATAAAATTCAAACAAGTAAATTCCTTTAATAATAAATTATTAATTTACTGTTCAATAATATAATCTTTCAATTATACTTAATTTTTTTTATATCAACTTACAAAAAATATTTCAAGAATTATTTATTGAATTATATCAATAATGAATTCAACAGAAAGGTTCTGACGATGATGGCGTCACCGTCGAAATGCATCAGCCGATATAATTATAAATAATAAGTGAACAATAAGTGATTATTGAACACTTTAAATTATTATGGTGTTGGGGTTAAAATTCATTTGTGTAAAGTTCAAGTTTTTTTTCTTAAAAAACAACTTGTTTATATATTTATATAAGCAAGCAACAAATTATGTACATATAAATAAAGATTATAACAATTAAAATTAATTAATGAATTTAAAACACAAATACACGAAATATATATATATATATATATATATATATATATATATATATACATATAATTTTTTTCTATTTGCATTACAGAAACCATTTTTATATAAATTATGGGATACATAACTTTTATATACTTGAAATTAAAAATTTTATTTCTATAATAAGTAAAATAGTAATTAACAGAAAAGAAAACATTAATATAATTTATTATTAAATAATTATTAGATCCCATTTAACAATTTGAATTAATGATGAATAGATAAATTAATACTTAACTTTATTGAAGTTCAATTAATTTTTATATAAAACAGAAATAAAAACCCTTGCCTTTTGTACATCTCTCTTTCTCTCCTTTTCTCTTTATATGTATATATATATATATATATATATATATATATATATATAAATATGTATATACACATATAGGTAGACAGATATAAAATAAATAGATGTAATACTTATTTTACTCAATTTTAATTGTTAACCAATTAGATAAATTGTAATATTTAAAAAGAAATTGACCAAATATAATAGTTTATAAAATATTTTAGTTTTTTCAAATTGTTGAAATGTTCAATCAATATTTTCTACTGTCTATATAAATCAATATATTTTTTTATAATAATATTTGAATTTTTTAATCGTGAAATAATCGACAATATAAATGAATATATATATATATATATATATATATATATATATATATATATATATATATATATATATATATATATTATTAATAAAAAAACACTATAATACTTTAGCTTTCAAATTATTACATACTTAAAATACATGATGTCATTATAAATGTGAGAAACTTTATCAGAAATATCAAAGACTTATGTTGATCCACCTATTATAGTTTATGATAAAGTATTGTTAAGAATATACTTAATTACCTAGATAACGATATATTTAAATCCATACAGATATTATAATAAATATAAAAAAAAATATTTAATATTTTCTTTAAAATTTGGAATATATATTTTAACAATTATTAAATCGAAGTTTTATATGATCATTATTTTACTATTTATTTGGTACTTTTAATGCATCTTTATTCGTCTTAATAACTCATTTTTTATAAAAATGCACAATTATCATTTATTGTTCTTTTTTTGATACACTATCTAATCGTCTTGTTAATATCATCAAAATTCTCTATTTTAAAATATAGATTTGACTTGAATGTTTTATAAATTAATGACAGTAATAATAAAATATTATAATTATTAGAAAAAAATACTTAAATTTAAAAACTTGTATATTTTATTTGATTTTTTAATTATATATATATATATATATATATATATATATATATATATATATATATAATTTAAAAAGTTATTAGATTTTAAAATTCGTTTAATCCTTCAAAAATAATTGAAAATTACCCAAATTAATTCTTGTGTATACGAGTATTTTTTAAAAATGCATGATATTAAATATTGACTATTTTTTATGCATAAAAAATGGACAATATTAAATAATTGAATTTTTATGTTATATATATATAGACATTTTTTAAAAAAAGTAAGAATAATAAATATTTAAAAACTGACTAAATCTTTTTAAAAAAATACAACTGTTTTTGTAATTTATAATTTTAATTACAAATTAATTTTAAATGAATTTAATCTGTAAATATAAAAAATCAACATTTTTCAGTAGAAGGATTGACAAACTGTTACTTAACATTTACTTGTTTTATTACATTTTTTTATATTTGTACATTACATTTTTTATAATAAATGAAATTATATTGGATTTTGGAATTAAATACTTATTGATGATTTACATTTAACAACATTTCAGTTTTGTATCATTCATATCTTTTATTTGAGATTATATACATATACTTTTAATAAGAAAAGATATAAATTAATACTTTTTCAAAACATGAATATATATATTAATGTTATCTGTGTTTAGGTAAATACGTGCTTATTTGAAATCCTGTGATATATAATTATGATTAAAAATTCATTACATACCTGTTCGAAGGTACAAAATAATTCCGAATCCGATGAAATATTTCCAAGAAATCATTTTGTTAATATATATAAAAAATTCCAAACTGGCCACTATTGTAAAACTCAAGTTGCGTAACTAACAATAAATCTTCTAGACACCATCATGTCTTCATATGTTCAATGTGTATGTTCTTGGACAAAAGCCATATTGATTTTTTACTATAATAACTAGTGGTCAATACTATATTGGTAATTTGTACCATGAAAATCGTCAACATATTCTCATATTAGTTCCATCTGATAAATATCAGTCGCACTAACCAAACGAACTAGTTCTCGTATCTATATTTTATGTAAAAGTTCGGTTTTTCAAGACGAGCGAAGAATCGATGAGGAAATTTATTCGTGCCAACGGACAATTATCGTTTTTATTTCAGTCATACTTATTGTCTATTTATTTATTTAATGGATACTTTCTTGCAAACTGTGAAAATTAACTTTTTTTTATTTAGATTAAAATTAATGACAGTAATTAATTTAATTGATCAATATCAAATAGATATTTCAAAATTACAATTTCAACTCTTCTCGATAGATAGTAATTTTAGAAATAGCCTTTATTAAAACTATTTATTTTTTATTTCATAAATATTAAATTCAGAGAATTTTAATTATTGTATTATTTATTTAAATTTTTTTTTTCATAATAATAGACTTTTTTATTTTATAGGATCATCGAAATGTAACGCCTAGATTTGTGTTTTATTAAAAAGAAATAAAATAAACTATACACATGTTTCCTTAGACACCATTCTATATACATCCTTTTTTTTAATAAAATACAAATCTAAACGTTACATTCGGATGACCCGATATAAATATAAATGTTTAAATAATTGTAGATTGTTATAACTCATATTTTCATTGATGTTTTTACAATATTTACTTCCTTCCATGTGAACACCTAAAGAAATAAAATTATTCTGATCTGATTAATGTACATACACACACATTAATATATATATATATATATATATATATATATATATTTCACGTGTGTGTATCTATGTTATTTTCTTAAATACAATAATTCAATTTTCAAATGATATTAATCAAATAATATATATTTTGACAAAGATAATTGTTTTCAATTCAGTATATTATTTATTTTATAAAATGTATTTAGACATGTTGTTAATTTATGATTTTAAAAATGACACGAAAATTATAAATAATTTTTCAAACAAATTTGTTACTAAATATTTTTTTAATAAAGTTTAAACATTTTTTAAAATCCATATAAATCAATTTTATTGAAAATAAATGGAATGTACTATTCGTTTTGTACAAACTATACATCAACCCTCTACATATACCTATTGTCTGCATTATTCTATCAATGCTTTTTCACCACATTGACCATTTTAACTGATCATTTCACGCATGCGTCATCCAACAATGGTCAGTTTTTAATTTTAATTTACACGAATTTATTAGAAAGAAATGTTGATTAGTCAATTAATTATAAATATGTTTTTCTGATATGACATGTATAAGTAATAAAAAAATGAGTTATGAAAACATTTCTATATTTGAAATATATCTATCTAAAATTGTTATCTCAATATTTCAAAACGAAAGCAAATACTTAAAGTACATATGACTAGTACATAATATTGATTATATTACTTATGTACGAGTACATAAAGACGGTAAACATTAAGACAAGGACGTACCTTTGTTCCATGAAAGTGTTAAAATAAATGTAAATCGTCATGGCCCATATTTTCATTGATCTTCGTACATTATTTACTTTCTTTTGTGTAAACACCTAAATAAATGAAATTATTCCAATCTAATAAAAGATTAATGCACACATACACACACATTTATGTACATCTGTGTGTGTTATTTTTTTAAAATAAAATTATTCAATATTTACATAAATGAATTACCACCCACAACACCATAAGTTATTAGTGTTCAATAATCACGTATTGTTCACTTTGTTTCTAACAACAACGAATTGATATTTATTTTAATGGCTATACCATCATCATCAAAACATTGTGTTAAAAAAAATAACACGTCCACACACACACACACACACACACACATACATATATATATATATATATATATATATATATGCGTTGTGTGTGTGTGTTGTCTTATACCTTATCTATTACTTAATAGTATCATATAATATAAAGACAAGATACAATAATATAAAAACGAATAACTGTTTTAATGTTCTCATTATTTTTTTCCTAAAAAGTAATATTTAAATATATAAAAAAATATTTGATACCTTATTTTAATTCCTTTCAAATCGATAACAATCAGTTTTTTAAAAAAAGAAATTTTCATATAAAGGGTAAAATTAATGGTAAAACTGTAATTAGAAAAACTGTTAATTTAGATATATTCTTGAGGAACTTAATATAAATTTAGTTAAATAAGATATGAATGTTATTTATAAATAAAAAATATAATTAGTGGAGTTGACGTGTTTTTTGCAGACTAAATTAATTAGTCTTTTTATAAAATGTTAATTTTAATATTTATCAATCGTTGATTTAATATTAAATAATTATTTCGGGATTAATATCTGAAACAAACGTATAATAGAAAATGATTTTTATTAAAGAATTTGTAACATAAAATAATAAGCCAATGTATATATATATATATATATATATATATATATATATATATAAATATATAAATACATATCTTTAACAGTCTTTTTATGTCCACTGCTGAATGAAGGTTTTTTTCAAAACTTTCCATTTCGATCGATTCAATACTTTTCTCTTTCATTCCACTCCGACGAATTTTCATATATTTTTATCTCATCTATGAATCTTTTCTTTAGAATTTCGATTAATGTTTTTTTTGTCAAATGATGTTTTTTTATTTACGATGTAGTCAGTTTATTTTCATTTTAATTTTTATAATTTTTCTTGTTTCAATTTGTTATTCTTGTTTCTTTTTTATTTAATGTAGTCAGTTTAAATTTTAATTTATAATTTTTCTTGATAAATTATATAATATTTAATGATAATTATATATATATATATATATATATATATATATATTAAAAATGAAAATTGAATTTTGATTTGATTACTGAACACTTAAATTATTGTGGTGTTGGGGTGAAAATTCATTTGTGTAACATGAAAATTGAAAATAACATTTTTATTAAAACGTTGACTGATTGTTTAAAATAAAATTTTCTCTAAATAAAATTCATTTTATGTTTAAAAATATTATTTTAATCATTAATTTTCCTTATTTGATAACTTATCTTTGATTTTGTTCGAAAATATTTACTTTTTGAAGATATAATTTTTTGATGAAATTTCAAATACTGTAAGGTAATGATTTTTTTGAAGTTAAAAATTGAAAATTTTAAAATTCACTATAAGTTGGTATTTTTGTTAATACACGATTATTTAAATAGAAAATTATAATTTTCGAGCATAAATGATATCTTATATTAAATAATACGATTTTGACAGTCAAAAATTAATTTTTGCTTATTTTAATTCTTTACTCAAATTCCAAAAATTAAAAAAAATAATTGATATTTATTTTAATGGTAAATTTTGATTTATAACGTTCAGTTTTGTTCCTAATTAATATTTTCAATTAATAAATTAAATACATTAGACACTGTAGAAAAACTTATTCGAAAATGAAATTTATAATGTAAGTCTAACTGATTGATAAATCAGAGTTATCTCTAAATAAAATTCGTTTTTAGTTCATATATGTGATTTTAATCATTGATTTGTCTCTTTTAATAACCAATCTTTGATTTCATATGAAAATATTTGATTTCGGAAGATATAAATTTTTCATGAAATTTTCCATACTATAGGTCGTGGTTTTTTTGAGGTAAAAAATGAGAAATTTTAAAATTTATTATAAGTCGATTTTTTTTATTAAAATTCGATTACGTAGATAGATTATAGTAAATATCGAGCAAAAATGACATCTTTTATTAGATAATAAAATTTTGGTAGCGAAAAAACAATTTTCGAATATTTTCGTTTTTCACTGGAATTTTAAAAATGAGAAAAAAGTAATAAATATTTATTCTAATGTTGAATTTTAATTTATAATGTTTAGTTCTAATTCTAAGTAATATTTTTAATTAATAAATAAAATAAATTAGACTCTGTAGAAAAACTTGTTCGAAAATGAGTATAGTCAATTTTTAATCAAGTCTAACAGATTGATAACAGAGTTATCTCTAAATAAAATTCATTTTTCAAACATATATGCTATTTTAATCATTGATTTATCTTATCTAATAGCTAATCTTTGATTTCATATGAAAATATTTGATTTTGAAAGATATCAATTTTTCGTGAAATTTTCCATACTATAGGTCGTGATTTTTTTGAGGTAAAAAAATTGGAAATTTTAAATATCAATATTAATCAACCTTTATTACTATTAATCAATCATTTTGAATGAAAATAATCAATTTCCAGTATAATGAATATTAATTATTAGATAATATGGTTTTGATAATCGAAAAGCGATTTTTGATGACTTTACTCTTTTTTTGAAATTTGAAAAATCGAAATAAAGTATTTTTCTCTATCAAAATATCTCATAATATATCATTAATATGTACTCTTAAACAAATTAATATATAAATGCCACAATATTATAAGAATATCCATTATTCAATTATTTTCCATCTTTTTGACTAGAGTATGCTTTAATAATATCCTATGATGTTGATACAATAATTTATTTTATAAAAAATAATTATTCGTAGTGCCAAAAATAGATTGTGGATTAAAATATTAATTTATTAATTCCATGTTTTATATCATTACTAGAGACTTGCAATAAAATGTCATTAATATTAAAATAAAAAAATATAACTTTTAGCTAAAATAATAAATAAATTGATAATAGCACCGTATAGGTACATTTACTATTGTTCATTTTTATTGTAAAATAGTATTACTGAATGATAAATAGATATTATATATATATTATTATTCTTCAAATTATTATCAACCTCTATATATTATCGATATTTATTGCAGTAAAAATTCCATTTATTTTATAAATGCATTTATGTAATTCTAACTTCTATATTAATAGTTTTAATTATAATTAATAAAAACAGAAATTATATTTAAATAAGGTATGTGGATAGTTGCTCAAAACTTAGTACTATTATATATTTATGCCTGAATTAAAATTAAATCAGTGATTATGATATTCCAGAAATAAAACACAGATAATGGAATTTTTAATAATTTTATTGTACACACTCCTGAATAAAATTACAATGTATCGATTGCATTTACGACGCATTACAAATTTAAAGCCCTGTTTGGAAACGGGATACAATTAAAAATAAAAATATTTATATGAGATATTGCTATAAACATGAAGAAATTTATAAAAATATATCTTATTGAAAAGTATTGCAATAAATATAAACGAAAACAACAAAAAACTATAAGTAACTACAACGGAAATTAAACTAGATTAAAGATCTTTCTTTGAGATTACTCTTTGTTGTATAAATAAATTGTACGTGGCTTTAGAATAATTCAGTTTATAATTAATAGATTTTTTGTCTAGAATTATTTTTTTTGTAATAGTACAGTAAATGGTATTAAAATTATGAAACTTGTAAATATTTTTTTTATTAAATGCATTTACTCTGCTGATATCTTGTATAATTTGAAAAATAAATCTAAATTTATTTTAATTGAAAATAGAAATCGTAAGAAAACCTTTAAAAAGTTAGTAATAAGTTGAATGATTTTTTTTAAAAAAAACAACTGTTATAATTTGAAATATTTTTCAGCCTTGATTAGTCCTTTAGGACAAATGTTATTTTTTCTTATTATGTAACAACTATTGATTTTTTTATCAAGAAAAGTACTTGTGATCGTTCCTTAAACAATAAAATAAACATCTCTGCATTTACCAATTTAAGTGTATTATTTTCAAATCTAATTTCATTTTATTTTTCTGTTATTATTACTGTATATAATTACATCGAGTCTTTTTACTAATGTTTTTATGTTGAATCTTTTATTGAAACGTTACAATCTGTTTTTTTTTAATTTATTAAAAAAATCTTTAATTTTTTAAATAACAATTCAAAACAGAACAGATTATTAAATATTTTCTTATTAACTTATATTCTTTTTTTGGACGAGTCTCATGATTTTATTTAAATTCATTGTTTCTTTCAAATATTGTAAAGTAATAAATCGATTTTTTTGATATCTAATTTATATTGAAGAAGATTACTTTTTTTGTAAAATATCTGACATTCAAGAACGACACAAGTAATGTCTTAAATAATATCTATATTTATACAACAATATTAATTCTTGCGTGTGGATATATCTATAAATTTCTTTCCGAATCTAAATAATTCCACACATTTCTAATCTACTGTATACATAATGATTAAAATAAATTATTATATACGTCTTATAAACACTTTATATTCTATACAAGATGAAAATGTATTTGCATCTTTTTTGGAGTTTTCCTTCTATACGTCAATTATTTTTCTTTTTATAATAATAAGCACTTTGTAAGCCACTGAAATATATGCATTTAATAAAAAATTTGTAATACATATCTTTTAAATGTCCAAATATCGTTTTTTTTTTAATATTTAATTATACCATGTAAATTTTGTCAGAATTATTTTTAGGCACTATGGAATTATGTCTCTTGTATGCGAGCAACTTAATTTAAGGGTAATATTATTTTTCGATTTTTTTCTTCAAAAATTATATCTATGCTAACGTTTATTCTTCTCGATAAACAAAGTGTTTAAATCTCTTATATGTTTACAAATCAACATTTATCATTATGTATAGTGGTGTTTTTTTATCAATTATAGGAAAGCTCTGATAAATATAGATTCACTCTATATTTTGTACACTTAATGCTTAAAACTTAATTTGTACAAATGTGAAATGTAGCATTTTTTTCAATAATTATCCATATATATGTATATATATTTATAGTGTTATTATTTTATCTATAATGACATATATATTTGTGTTTATTTAACATTACTAAAATACATTGAACTTTGCCAATTACAAAAACCTCTGTATGAAATCAGTTGAAAATTTCAAAAAAAAACAGACTTATGACATTTTATCTGTAAAATGCTGTGGCAATGATTAAGCTTGTTTTTTTATCTTCGAAATTTATCTGAAAATACACACTAATGATTATCTGAGTAAGAAAGTTTAATAAAACTGGAATCGATACAGTATCGAAACGTGATATTAAATCAATACGAACAGTGCACAATGTAATTTAATACTTTAAAGCAATTAAGCTCTTCGATTACATTACATGAACGCTTTTAATTGTGTAACTTTGTTCAATTTCATCGGTTTCCCGATTCAAATTGATTCGATTATTTTAGGGCACGTGTCGATCAATGTAATATCACGCTTCGATACGCAATTTCTACTTTGGAAAAATCAAAACTGAAACGTCTCTTAGTTGTGCGAACAACTTTCGATTTACGCTTGCACCATACGTGCCCATAATGTACTGAGGATACATGTAAGAGCCAAATAGCCCATCAGTGATGCGCTTTGAATTCCTGTTGGTGCGCCGTTACAACCGTCGGAATTGCACATGGAGCAGTGTTGAACGCTAGTCGAAGACGATTGCATCTTCGTGGTGATTTTATCGCAAATGTTGATGTTAGAGTCAGATATTTGACACGAGCGCATTGTTATCACTTCGCCATCAACTGAAACATTAAAATTCGTTTTAAATATAATATCAAAGCGTTGAAAATTAATATAAACAATCGTATTAATTCATAAAAGAAATTCAATTACTAATCGAAAAACATTTACTCTTTCATATGAAGTTATTTAAATATTTTGATTTTAATTAATATGGAAATAAAATAAATTTAATTCATCAATTGAAAATATTTACTAGGAACAGAATTAAACATTACAGATCAAAGTTCATCAAAAAAAAAATAAAAATTAATTATTTTTTTTAATTTTTAAATTTCGGGTGAAAAACGAAAATAATCAAAAATTAATTTTTCGCTACCAAAATCATATTATCTACTGAAAGATATCATTTTTGTTGGATATTTATTATTTAAATAAACGTATACTAACAACAATACCAATTGATAATAAATTTTAAAATAGAATTTTCAAAGTTCAGCCAATTATTTCGATTGTGCACAAACCTTCAGTATCGAGTTTCTGGCAAACGAACGGTGGGTTGTGCGTCGAGGCACCCTTGAACACATCAATTCCGAGCATTGATCCGAAATTTTCTAAGCTTTTTCCCAAATCCTTCGTCACTTTATTCAAAATGTCGGGCGTGCACTCTTGCGGTTCAAGTTTATTGTCGCTTGTATTGAACGGATCCGCGCATCTAGAATCCATTTTTGATGCGCAGTTGTAACATTTGATGGCGGTACCTGAAAAGAATTTATCTTCATTGAATATCGATTTTCGTTTAAAAACTATTTCAATGCGATTACTTCTCTCGTACATTCATACCAATATATGCATACATACATACATACATACATATATATATATATATATATATATATATATATATATATATATATACGATGTTTTTTAAGCGTGATAGAACTTAAATTGAATCCATATCGAAAGTTCTATCTAACCTAAAAAAAAACACTTTATATATACACCTGTGTGTATGTATATATAAAGGTATGATAAAAGGTGTTTTTTTCAGATTGGATAGAACTTTCGATGAAATCAAAATCATGAATATATTATTAAACTGAAAATATTTATTTAAAATGCCTATCAATTTTAAACCATACTAAATAATAATAAAGTAAACATTTTGATATAAAAATATTTAATTACAAATGAATTATCACCACCAACACTTATAAATATTATAATCTTATAAATAATATTTTATAAAGTGTGGTGTTGGGAGTGATAATTCATTTATGATAAAAATATTTTTAAAAATAATAATTGCAATCAATGTGTGTGTGTTTTTTAATTTATATTTAATATAATTTTTATTAAC
Organism: Neoneuromus ignobilis; assembly: GCA_029203775.1. NCBI lineage: Eukaryota > Metazoa > Arthropoda > Insecta > Megaloptera > Corydalidae > Neoneuromus > Neoneuromus ignobilis. Next base: position 40,409,876 of record CP092092.1, read on the forward strand.
ATTCCAATTTTTTAAGGCATAAATAATTTATATGAGTGTGAGTAAAATTTCTTTTTTAGTATGTTTAATTTTATTTATTTTAATTTATATATATATATGTATGCGTGTGTGTGTTTTCGTATGTTAAATTTAAATATCTTCCAAATAGAATCAAATACTTGTTGAATAGCAAGTGCTCGAGCCACAAATAACCTTTAATTAACTAAAACTGTTTTAATTTAGATAAAAGTTTCACATAATATAAACTCGGTAATACAATGGCAATAATAAAACTTAATGAACGTTTATTTAATATATTAGTCGGGCCAATTGAAAACTTTCCACGAAACGTATACCCTTGAAACCAAAGTTTTTTCACCACCCTTGTTAAACAGAATTAATAGTGAAGATGGAGTGTAATAACCGAGGTGGAAATGAGACATGCCCGAACACTATTGTTTAAGGTTCAGAACGTTTGATACATCCATCACTGATGACATTGATTGATCTACTAATATGTATTTCGTGTTACACCAACACTCTATGAAATATCTTCGTATCGTACAATGTGCTCTGGTATTATATTTTTGATATATTGATGACAATGTGAAAATATAATGTTTGTTTGTTTGTGTTCTCTGTTTCGTATACGTTCATGTTTGGTTAAGATTCTTTCATGCACCGAGCAATGATTTTATAGGGAAAAAAATCTACAAGAGTTTCGTAACAGAAATATTTACTTTGTCGTTCAAAATTCACTCCAACTATAAATAAATACATTACTGAACGAATTTCGTTTCTAAAATATAACTAAACTACAATAAAATCTATTAAATGTTCTTTCATTAAATATTAATAATTTAATTTCATAATTATAAAATTCGAATGATTATATTCTTTCTTTCAATAAAGTTATTCATTTATGCCGGATTTACCTTCAAAAAGATCTCAAAGTTTAAAGGTCTTTTGGTCAAAGTATAATATATAATATTTTTGACAGTTTTAGATTTTTTATTCACTCTTACATCTTCCATTATCACGAGGATGAGAGATAAGGAACGTATATATATATATATATATATATAAAAGGATGTGTTAGATAAAAGTTAATCTTATAAAACGACACTTTTTCATTGAGCAAACTTTGAACATACAAAAAAAGCAGTACTAATTTCGTACGTCCGCAGATGATGGTTAGGCAGTTTTAGAGGTGTCGTAAACATGGATCCGTTGACATTTTGATGTTACCGAAAATGTTACGAAATGAAATTACGACCAGAGAATAAAAAAGCGGGAAATTCAACAAGTTGACATTTTCTGCACATTTTTATTCCGTGCATATCTCTCAGTATGCATGCCTTGAATGTAACGGATCTGATTTATCCATTAGCGTAGACGGACGATTATTTACGAAACGTATTGCGACCATTTTTTTCTTCAAACTTTCCTTTAATATTTATAACCGTATATAAAATTTATACAAGTTTTTTTTCCCTATTTCACTATAAAAATGTATATTGATTTTTTCAATAATATTTATACTGATCGATATTGAAGAGTTTAATTGATTTTAATTGATGGATTTTAATTGATTTTTAATAACTGTTTCGAACATATTTATTAATTAACAATTATAAAGACGAAACTAGAAAAAATATATATGGTCATTCAAATGTGACACCTCGATTTGTGTTTTATTAAAAAAATGTGTATAGTTTCTTACTAATAAAAAAAATCTAGGCGTTACATTTGGATGACCCTAAATATTAAATATCTGTTTTTCCGTCAAATATTCGTTTAATAATATCATAAATTTCTATTTAAAAAATCTAATGAATAATTATTACGTATATTTTGTATCGAATGAATAATTATATAGATTCAATATGAGTATAAAACGAAATAAATAACTAAAATTAACATTCTGTTCGCTGACCAACAAATTCAATTATCATATTGTAAGATAACGCAATATTTTAAGTATCATAGAATAACTAATGATGTATAATCGTATCTTGATTTATGTTTTATTCTGTGTAGAGCCCTAGTGCAAAGGCGTTTTATATGAACACGTGAGCATATTATAAATGAACTTTAATTCTCGACAGTAAACTGAACGTATGATCTCATAGACACACATATGTACACATTTCCTTAAAGATTTCTATTGTTAATAATCTATTGGATTTGACAAGCGTACGTTCAAAAAATATATCATTTCAGTCGCGTTTCCAATATTACATCATGCACAAAGTATGTTGAACATGTGGGAGCATCGCTCATTTCAATACGTAGTGTGTATTTTTAACATAAAATTTAACACATGTGTCCACATTGTTTTATATAAGTTGATTTCCATTTACTATCGAGTGTTGTATACGTGTACAAACAGTAAATTATATTTTGATATTTCTATCGTTTATTGTCAAATAGAATGTGTATATTTATAATGATTTTTATATGAATCAATTGTTATAATCAAAATGAAAACTTTAAATTTTTCCCTTTTTCATTAAACAATTATAATTGAAAATTAATCTCAAATCTTATCCATGATTTATTTTGAAAAAAAAAATTGTAACAAATTTTAATAATTTTATATAGATAACGTATCGTTAGTTTGATAAAAGATACATAATTTTAATAAAAAAAATCGATATATTGATTCGATTCTAAAAAAAAAATAAAATTCGTTTACTTATAAATGATAATTCATTTTCTCTTAATTAATTGAAATAAACGATATCAAAACTATATCTAACAACAAATGATCTAATGAATAAAAAATCGCCTATACACTCAACTCCCTATCGTTGTCGACTTGACTTCATACGGTGTTTCACATCTGATAAAATATTTTGAATCGTATCGTTCTTACATATCTGTATTGAATTTTTCAGTTATTTTTGATAGCCCGAAGAAAAACCATATCACTAACGATACACGCAGACAGGCCCGGAAGTCTACAGGCGTTATCAGCATCAGCTATGTAAGCTTTAGCGATGAAGGTCGTAATGATAAACATTTGTCACTCTACGATACTAAGTATTCACTGTCACGATCATCGCTTTTGCATAATTAGGTTAACTTCTGATACACATCACACAACAGATAAATTTCTACTCATATTTGTAAATGAATGCAAAAGTCACGAATGTACTTGATTTTTTATGTACTGTGAAATATAAATATTTTTATATATTTACAAATATAGTATACATATATATATATATATATATATATATATATATATATATATATATATATATACATTTTTCGCACAATTAGGCCAATAAAAGAAAGTTATGTTTTCCGTAAAATGTTTTAAATGACCTTAACATACTCTGAAAGTAATTTGTACAAATATATAACAGTTTATTTGAATAATACTTTGTAGGATTATGAACAGGGCATTTTATCTTTCGTTCATTTCCTTGATACAGATAATTGTGATTTTATTTTTAGATTCTTTTTTAAGTCAAATATTTATATTTTTACAATTTTCATAGAAAATTATTTAACATTAGTTAATAGTATTTTACAAATACTTTATCTATATGATATGTCACTACAAAATAATAAAACAGTTTATAACTATGATAAATATAGCTAAGTAATAAATTTTTACAGAAAATATATATAGATAATGTATTTATGTGAAGATCTAACTTATTTTAACAATCAACAGAGATTTTACAAAATATTGGATATTAAAATCGAATAAAAAATGATATTTAATATTTATAAAATAAAATCAAAAAACGTAGGAAAAATCTAATTATTTTAAATGATATAAAGGAATTTTTTATTTTGTACAATAGTATTTAAAAAAATTGAGAAAAGAAATTGATAAATATTTGAATGAACCAGTGACATACTAAGCACAAAAAATGTGAAAAATCAATGCAGTTCAACTGATTATATATAGGCTTGGCAGGTTGATGTTAGAGTGTCAAAATCTAAGAGACATCCGGTTCTAAGACTCAGGGGACTTACAAGAAGAATAATCTAGAACCTTTCTTTATCTAAATCCTGTTCTGATTATAAATGAATTAAAATATCTTCAATCTGTTATACACACACGCACATAGATATGTGTGTGTGTATCATTAAAGTTCCAAATCTGATAAACGATTTGATTAACTAAAATGACTTAATGTACGATGAAACTTTTAATGATCGAAGTTAAATATTCTATTAAAGTTTTAATCGTATTAGAATTAGTTGTTAAGTTGACCTTTTGAACCATGATTCAGTTTTGGCTTAATATTAGGGTTATTGATCACTGGTTCTATATTATCTATTAATTTTAACTTTATTTAAATTTGACTATTTTTCATTAAATCAAGATAATTCAAAAGATCCAAAATAAATTCATATATTTTTTTTATTCTTTTATTGATTTTTAAAATATTTTTATTAATATATATATATATATATATAAACTATCTATCTATTATTATAATAAAAATAAAATTTCATTTCTAAATTTTTTACTTAAATACGTATATATAAAAATATAAATTCAATTATTAAACACTAGTTAATTTAATTTTGTTGTTGTTGTATTTAGTTAATATTTCTAATATTCAATCAGTTGAAACATATTTTTAAATGATTTGATTTTTTAACATTATATATATATATATATATATATATATATATATATAAATCGATTTATTTTATACGTAAACATTAACGTCTATAATAAAGGAAATTTATTATCCAAATACTTACAACAAAAATAGAATAACTGTAATCAGTACATAATTTGAAATTTGAATAAATATCATTTATTTAGTAAGAAGCATCACATTATGTATGCTTATAACCGTACCTGTCAAAGCTTCGTCCTACATCAAGGACAATTCGTACATAAAAAATATTATTGAGGATATTTATATACGTTATAAATGTCAACATCATAAATTTCAAACTCATAGATAGTATTTTATGAAACGATGCATGAAATAATATAATTAAGTAAAATCATATAGAAAATTGATTGTTATTATGATATGAATAATATTTAGATATAGTTGTAAAATATAGTGGGTGTTAATTGAACTTCCATTTTATATATGTATATATAACAGTTGACTTAAAGCCAATATTTTACTAGAACTAATAAAATCCATTAGTGAAATTCAATAAAGTATACATCAGTTATTCGATTTTCGTATAATAATAACCGAAATAAGTTCAGTTTGTTTATATAAATTTATATAAGTTTATCATTTTCCTTGAAATGAGGTACAAAGTATAAGGACGATATTAACAAGCTATAAAACATCTATTTTTAAAAATAAATTAAAGACTCGTGACTAATTATTTCGCATGTATTTCTGTTTTTGTCCTAGGTCAAGGATATTATATACAAAGTAGAATATTTCCAAGACCTTCAATAATGGTATCTTACGATCTAGACTAACAACATGCTAGAGGGTCAACTAAGTCTCTCTGTGTCCATGTTTAGTTTAAATAATGGTCATGTAGTTCTTTCTCATTACATATACAACAAGATAATATTTAAAATGATGTTAATTGTAATTACTGTACGTTTTAGAAGAAACGTAAGGATTTTATAAGAATTTAAACAAACCGAATAAAAAGTTAAAAATATTTTTCTTGTAAATGTTCGTGTAAAGATATATGTATGTATTTTTTTAAAACAAGCAATGAATCATACAATTAAATTTAATTGAAACGGATATAACAATTGTGTTTTTTATTACTCATGTACAAGTAAATCGTAATTAACACTTTATTACCATTAATATAATTGTACGTAGTTTTTTATCTACAAGTACAATGTCACGAATTACGTAAGAAGTCATCTTTGAAATCGGCCATTATTAATTTATACTATTTTATATACTTCTGTGAGTTCAAAATTACATTTAAAATAATATTTAGAAAAACGTTGAAATAAATATTATTTTTCTTTTTAAATAAATTTCAAATTGTAATTGTACAAAGTCAATTTCACTCTTACTGGAAATTTATGTTGGTCATGAACTTTTATTTTTAATAAAATATTTTATAATCCAAATCTGAAATTAATTTTAATCAAATTAAATCTGAAATTAATTATAAAACTTTTTATTGAAAAATAAATCATTCTTGAATATTTATTATTTTATTAAGGAAATGACTTCCAAGATTTAAATTTTTTTATATATATAAAATATACTTTTTAACAAGTTCGAAGAAATTTAATAATTATTTTTTAAATTGTACATATTTATACAAAATAATATATATATATATTTATAAACACACACACACATAATATATATAAAATATTCAATTTTAATATATGGCAAATTATACATTCTGCCGCATAAGAAAAAAATACAAATGTCGATAAGTTGTGAAACGTTTGTAGTTGAATTTGAGTTCCGATATTATCGTGTATTAAAATTCGATTCGATATTGAATGTCGTACGAGTTATCCCTGAACTTGTGTTTATAATTTAAATTTTAGACGAATATTAAAACGTCAAATTTCTTTATGTACAAACTTAACCTATATCAAAGAACGACGTTTTATCTCACGCAAATATCTACGTTATGTTGAAAAGACTGAATCTATTAATTACACCCCTAACTATATTCAATAGAATATTTAATTCGTTCGAACGAGAACTGTACTTTTCACCTATTTCAATATATACATTGATGTGTCCTTAATCGAGTTGACCTTAACCTTTTACACTTTATTTACAATTTTTTATACATGTTTTTTTGTTGTTTATGTAAACGAGAAAATAGTCAAATTACTTCCTTGAAAAGACTGTTCTATATTAAAAAAAAAACCGTTAAGGGTGTTTTTTCCTAATATATTTCTTCATTTTCACTTTATCTTAATTATAATTTAAACACTTTATAATTTTCATTTATAAACCTGTAATTATTTTCACAGCACTACACTACATCTTACTCGTAACAATAAATCGAAAATGTTTATTCATTTTATAAAATATACATATATACATTTTTAAATAGATCAGAATCAATTTCAATTAAAAAATGAAATTTCTTTAAAATATTAAAAAATGTCATTAAATAATCAAATTATAAAATTTCAAGCGTTATTAATTTTTCACTAGTCATAAATAATCTATAGCATCTATATAAATTGAAAAGTTTAGAAATATAAAATTAATTCATCAAGACACATTCTTTGTTTATTAAAAAAATATTTTTGTATAAAAAGTCAGGTCTTATTCGATTATAATACAAGAAATAGAATTTAATATATTATTCAAACGTCAAAAATATTCTCTGACTTATACATTTTTATATAAAAATAATAAAATGTTCGAAATAAAAAAAATATTTTATTGTTTAGAACAAAAATACCTTTTTTTGAAAATTAAAAGACGATTATTTTATGTATAATTTATTAAATATGTCGGTATAAAAACGAAAAAATATAGAAATAATCAAATTAAAAAAAATATAAAAGCAATTTATAACAAAAAAAAACTTTTGCTTAAAATTTCAAAGAATTATAATTTTTCAATCTATTTTACTATTTATTGTTCACTATTGATTTATCTACTGTTTATTTGAAAATGAAAATGAAACATATTTTTATTTTCATATCAAATAATTATTTATTATTATTTTCTATTAAATAAAAAAATATTTTATAATCCAAGATATATTTTAATAGAAAATCTGTTTTTTTAACTACTAAATTAATTTTTTGTTAATTAATCTACAGTTTATGTCAGTGAATGTTAAATTCCAAAAAAAATAAATATTATATAAATGTCTTCTAATATATCCATCCTCATAACAACTTTTTAATAAAGATAATTTTCAAAATTGTTGATATGTAATTAAAATTATTTATTTTATTTCTTAAGGATTTATAAAAATCCATTTAAAGAATAGAAAATATGATAAATTAAACATTTTTATTCTAAATTCATTCGTTCGTTACGATTTACAATTGTTTACGTTTAAATATAATAAATATCTATGCTATATAATTTTTTGAAAACAATCACTTTAATTTTTTCTTTTATAATTCGTATAAAATATCCATTATTAGAGAACAATAAAGTAAATATTTGTATTAATGTAGCGTATAAACGTTGCTTATACTATATAATTGTTAATATACATGATTTGATCATTTATCAAACGAAATGAAAAATCAATTCCAAACGATTGTACAATACAAGTAAATAATAACATTTTAAGTAATAGCAGATGATTAATGACATCTGAGAAATACATTCATATCGCGTGGTCATTGTTGTCGATATAAATGGGTGCATCTTTAGCACAAAAATAGGTAACATTTTGTGTATACGATGGGTTGAACATATTATTTTATGCTATCGAATAATAAATGGATTTAAAAGTTCAGTGCGTGTGAATTTAGAGTTAAATCTAGTTTTTATAGAATATATATTTTCTAACTAGTCATGTAAAATAATCAGATAAGTCTCTATACATACATAATACTTAATCGGTGTATAATTTGTATATAAATCGTGTATTTGAAAAATGTAATATATTCATATTTCACAGTCCTTGTATTAATTACAGGTATGCATACATATGCATTAATGTAAACTTTGATATAATTATACTAAAATATAAATGTAGCTATTAGTTTTCCGATTGGTTTAAACATACTTGCACAGTTGAATTATTTTTTTAATTATTATATACTACAGAGAAAAATTTACAGCATGTAGAATAATGATCTTTTTTTCTTGGAAAAAATATTTCAGTTTTTCCATCTGTGACCTAAAAATATGTCATACAATAAAGAAATTTTATTTCAAAATTATAATTTCATATTGCAAAAAAAATTATAATCTTTTTTCAAATAAATTATAAATTGTGATTGAAACAATAAAATGAAACACATAATCATTTCTCTACAATAGTATGATTACAAAAACAATGATATCATTGTTTCTTATTTCAAATCATTATTTAATTTAATAACCGGAAAAACGTTCAGTAATTATATTAGAAAATAATAGAAATCATGTATTTTTTAAAAGACAATGACAAGTCAATTGTAATTATTTTTATTTTTGTACACAATTATATTTTTGTTAAATGTTTCAATTAGAAATTACTACATTGTTAAATATTTAAAATGTATAAATGTAATTACTATTTAATACATTTGTAACAGTCAGTAAAAAAAATAATTTTAACCTGCAGAAAATACAATTTATTTCCAATAGTATCAACATTTGATAAATTTAATACTAAAATAGAATTTATATATCATAAAAAAGTAATTACTACTTTTTATTGCATTTTTAAAATTTAAATACTTTTTGATATACATGTAACAAAGTTTATTGAAAAAAATAATCTGCTATCAATAAAAGTAGTCATATTTCAATGTCACCTTGAATAATTTATTATTTTATTAATGTTTTTAATAATTAAATGTTTAATGTATATTGTAAATAACAATATCTATGACTATTGTTTTAAATAGTTTTTTCTTAAAAATACAACAGTATGGATATTTGAAATAAATAGGATTATTTCTGAAATCGTTTTAACATACTTTTGAAACATGTAATCTAGTATTATCAGCATCGTCCATTAAGTAAATAATAAAAGACCTCATAGACCTTTGCCCGTTAATATTTTTTGCAAGCAAACAAGCAGTTTATTTCTAACAATAGATCTAGAAACTGCTCAGAGGAAAAAACGACTATGCAGTTACTATATATATATATTTATCAGAGCAATAAAATGATCGTACGACTTCTCTTCCCGTCAAATATTTTCATCTGAAATATTCGTTGCATGCACTATGTTCTAACAATGTTTTATGCGTGCTGAAGGGTTCCTAGTATTTATAGCTATATCGCATGTTTTCATTCATTTATTTTCCGGTAGCTTTTTGCTGACTTGACTCGATGCATTAAGTTCTGTTTTAGCAAAAATGTGTGTATATGTGTGTCAAGCTTGTTCCTTATAATGTTTAATGCGTGATTTGATCCTTTCTAAAATACAACGAAAATAATTACTCTAGTCTGATTACAACGACGTTAAAATATGTAAAGTTAAATTTTGACATTTTAATACATGGTAATTTATATAACATTATAATATATATGTATATATTTATATAATTACAAAAATTTCCCAAATTCGTCAAACTTTTTCTATTAAAAGACAAATTGTAATGAAACATTTTAGTATTTAATTCGAACATATGCCGTAGTAAATTTTTCAAATAAATTGTAAAAAGTTTCAAATCGACTTAAAATGACAAATAATTTTAACTTGGTAAATAATTTATTTTTATACAAATAAATTACTTATCAACACAGTTTTTATAAAATTTTGCAATAATCATTCATTGTTAATTTTTCTCACTAATCACATGATTGCAGCTTCTGAAATGTTTTACAATGGCATGTGATAATTATGATAAAAAAAAGTATACAATAAGTAATTATTATACAGTTTCATTAAATGGTAAGTGATTCATTTGTGTAGACACGAATTAGTCATCGTGCTAAACCAACCGTGTAAAAATTACCTTATGTATTCACTTTACATCAATGTCAGAATGCATGTTACGTTCACAAGCGGAATAATTTTAAAAATAAACTTTATTTCAGCCATGTATTTTACCACACTTTGTCAGTGTTACAAAATTTTATCGTCTTGCAAACTAATTAAAAGATGAAAAATATATTAATAACATACAAAAATTAGTGTAATTAAATACAAATAAATTCATATTTATTTTTAACAAAAAGAAACATTCTTCTATTCCACATTATTATTACAATACAAAATTTTGTACCTTTAAAATGAAATCATTTATTAAACAAATAAATAAAATATCAGGAGTACAGGATTAATTAAACCCAATTCTGTATATAATGAAAAAGAAATTATTACAGAAGTAAAGGATTACTGGCATAAAATTAAATATATATTTCATCATAAAAGGCCAAATAAAATAAATATTTTTATAAACTTGTTTTTAACAAAGACAGATGAAAGATATTATGAAAATGTACATTCATAAATTTTGTTATATATATATATATATATATATATATATATATATATAAAGTATGTTTATTCATCCTCATAAATGAATATTAACATATAATTGCAGACCTCAAATAATATACATGTTTGGAACGCTATATATTTAATTAGAAAATTGTGTCTTTTGTAACAAAGTTTCTCGAATAAGTAAATATCGTCTAAAGGTAGGAGGCACATTTAATGACAAAGCTGCTACTCTAATTACGGTAACATTGTATAAGAAATAATGATGAAACATTGATGTAAATTGTATACAAAACGTGAAATAAGAAACAAAGAAAATTTAATTAAATCCCTTATTTAAATACAATTTACTTAATAATAAATGTTAAACTGTTATATATGAATTACTTAAAAATTGGTTAAGTAGAAATGATAATTTTTTAAAATTTTTCCTATGTATGATTTTCTTAAAACCTATTTGAACAATTCTATTTTTAATTTTGGATAAGTAATCGTAAATTAAATTACTACAAGATAATATACACAAAATAAATATTTTGATAAATCATAAAAAACATATGTTTGACAAAAAAAAAACAATATTACATATTTTTATTTATAGTAAATATACATTTAGTAAATGATATTTTAAAAATTATAATAATTTCATTTTATTGTAATATTATTTCATATAACATATTTAAATAGAAGTAATAATCTATTATTTTAAATAGCATTCAAAATATTAATAAATAAGGAATTAAAAATTCATTTTATATTTTTAAAATAAGACCTTATTCAAAATTTATATTTTTCACTAATAGAAAAATGATTTTAAAATATTCTAAAATCATTTTATCATTCCAAATAGACAATTAAATTTGTTTTAATTACAATAATATTTATAAAATTTGAATTTTATATATATATATATATATATATAAATTTTTGTAGATTTTTTTTATAAATAATCCTATTTTAAATTTTATTTTATTAACTGTGTTAAAAAAATTATTTTAATAACATTTTAAAAGTTCATTTTCTCTAATATTGTTAAAAAAGATCCAATTATTTTAGTTAATACTATATAATGGACACATTCAATTAATTACATTTTTATAACTTCCTTTATTTATTAATTACTTAATTGAGTATGTATTTTATAAAATATCGATTTAAATATAAATTCTGTATAAAATGAATGAACATACTTAAAAATTCATATTACTTCTCAGTGATTTCTTTTCCTATTTTTAATCAAAATATTCAAATATGATAACACGTTTGCAGAAAAAAGAAACGAACCTCTTTATATTGATGAAAAATCCCGCATAAATTTAATAACATATGAAGTAGAATATTATATTATATAAAATTGTTAATATTTTTGTGGTTCTTTCAAATTTTTTATATATTTTTTATATTTTCAATATATATATATATATATATATATATATATATATATATATACATATATGTATGTGTATAAAATTATATTCTCTAATAACTTAATTTTTTCATAAAAATCATTATTTAAATGCAATTTTCATGTATACAAAATTCCCAGAAGTGAATATTTTTTACTTGTTTTGAGTCATGAAACAAACATTTTTAATGTTTTAAAATATTCAATAATACAATTTATATATATGTATAAAAATATATAAATACGATTCTTCAACTAATATTATATATATATATATATATATATATATATATATATATATATATACATATATTCTAATTTTATTTAAATAACCTTTATAATTGAAATGTAAAATCTAGTATTTTAGTTACTACTTCTTATTTTTTATTTCAAATCTCTATAAATATATAACTGGCATATATTGCATCTGTATCTAACGAACACGTGTTCCAAGAATTATAAATAAATTATTACCACAAGAGAGTTATAAGCAGAATTTTGTCTTTTAAATAATTTTCTTATAACCTAACATTGTTGAAAATTGTCTAAATATATTAATTACTAAAAACTGATATTTGTTTCCAATCTACATTTTACAGAAATATTTTCTATTAGTCAAAAGGTCAATAAACGTAAATAATGATGTGTTTGTCGACAGTGATGTAAAAATAAACGCGCATTTTTGTTTGTCCGATACATAAAAAAATATATAACAACGTACCTACACTAAATAAAAGTATATTTTTATTCTTCAATAGTTATTTTTAGTCAAATGTTACATTACTTCTAAATGGTAAACATACAATGAAACATTAATTTAGTATAGGTGTATGTGTTGTTTGAATTGTAATTGAAATTTTCATTCACTTTAAACAATGTACTTTTATTCTGTATGTTATTTAATAAAAAGCATACGTCATTATGTATTTTATGTATACTAAATAAATGATCACACACACATATGTGTATTTAAAATATATATATAATTTCATATCAAAATATAATAATAGGTTTTGTTGTTCATATCTCAATGATTCATATACTTCACAAAGAATTTCTCCCCTCTAATAAATATCACATGCAACAAAATCAGTAATTAAATATACATTTAACAGAGGGTAACAATTCACTAACATAAAAGGAATTACAAATAACTCTATGTAACTGTTTTTTTATTTAAATATTTTGACGAAGAAAAAAATAATATGCATTAAATTTAAGATCTGTATAGGATGAATGTGATGAAGTCTATGATTTGATTATTTTATTGAAAAACTTCTCATGTTTGAAACTAGTAACATATTTTTAATTAAATACTTTTAAAAATTAGTTTTGGTATTTAGTTGCCATTTCATATATTGTCATATAATATTGTGATTTTTTTGTAATTAAAAAATACATATATATGTATGTATGTATATTTAAATAATTTCATTAATACACATAGTGTATGTATATATGTGTATATATATATATATATATATATATATATATATATATATATATATATATATATATTTCAAAAAAATCAATACCATACACTACAATAATGATTCAGAAATATAAAATGTGCATTGACTATAAATAAAATTATTAGAGTATCTTTAAAATATATTAATAATATATATATATATATATATATATATATATATATATATATAACAAAAAAAATTATATATATAAGAAATGTATTTTTTCTCAAAAAATACAATACCATACATTACAATAGTTATTCAAAAATATAAAATGTGCATAAGCTATAAATAACATTATTAGAATATGTTCAAGATATATTTATAATAATAATTATTATATATATATACACCACAAAAATTATATATAAGAAATATAATTTTTTTCAAAAAATGCAATTCTATACATTACAATAATTATTCAAAAACATAAAATATGCATAATCTATAAATAACATTATTAGACTATCTTTAAAATTTATCAATAATAATAATTATTTATATATATATATATATATATATATATATATATATATATATACAACAAAAAATATTTTCAAAAATTTACATGTCACATAAAATATTAATTATTCAAAAATACAAAATGTACATAACTTATGAATAAAATTATCAAAATACATTTAAGATATTATCAATAAAAGTTAATTTATAATAAAATCTGTCAATTTATATCAGATGAATTAATTTAATTTTAAAACATATATTTATAGAACTTATAGTTAAAGCTTATAAATTAATAAAAAATAACAAAAATCAATTTATTTCTTTATATAAAAAATAGAAATAAAAGTAACAATTAAAATTTATAAATTAAATAAAAACACCGAGCACACAAATAAATTTTATTTATTTAAAATTGAATAAAAGACACCGAACATACAAATCAATTTTATTTATTTAAAAACAATAAAAAAATCGCTTTCAATTCATATGCATATGCATGTGAGAAATATATTTGCAGTGTAGGTGGTTGAAGGGAGATAAAATCGCAATTGTTCTAGAACATTCTAGAACCTTTTAGAACATTATAGGTAAAAGAGATAGGCGGCTGTGTTCTTTTGTTTGTATATCAACAAAGTGCATTTGTTTCAACAAGTGTAGTTTTCTAATGTAGAGTTTTTTAATGTGGTGTTATTAAAAATTAGTACAATGTTATTATAAATTAGTAGTGTTGTTCAAAATAATTAATTATTCTAAAATGAAAATATGAACGCTTTTATTTTAATGAGGTTAGTACTTTTTAGTGTTTACAAATTTAAAAAATTGTCATCTTATATTTACAATGAGTTGGGGTTAGTTTTTTTGATATGACCATTTATTGAATCTTGTATAGTTGTTTATATTTTACATGTTAAATACAATTATTACTAAATTAATATAATAATTATGAATAAATATATTTGCTGAATAGCTTAAATTATTAAAAAAATAACATACTATATGTATGTATATGTAATAACTATAGTTATTTACAAATGATTTTAAAATGAGTTCCTCTTATTATGATTAGTAAAATGTAAGTTTTAATCAAGATACTGTTTTATTTCTATTTTATTAAAATAAAATATATTGAAAGAATACAAGACACATCTTGAAAAGGATTAAATTGGCTGTTTATGAATACATCATCATAGATTAAAAAATAATTTTGTGAATTGTATAATAAAGATATTTCAGAGAAATAATGTTCATTATTATTTTTCTTAATTTATATGTTTGAACTACAAGTTATTTTTATATATTTTCAAATAAATAAAATCGGTTTATATGTGTGTTTTTTTTATTTACAGATTTTAATTATAAGTTTTTCTGTGCTTTTTAAATAAATAAATTGATTCTTGTTTTCTCTTTTGATTTACAGATTTTATTTACAAGTTTTTATATATTTTTTAAATAAATAAATAAATTGATTTATATATTTTTCATTTAATTTATAGATTTATTCACAAATTTTATATATTTTTTTAAAAAAAATAAATAAATTGGTTTATATATATATATTTATTTACAGATATCAACTGCAAATTTATATGTATTTTTTTAAATAAATGACTTGGTTGATTTATATTTTTTTATTTTGATTTAACGATATCAACTGCAAGTTTTATATGTATTTTGAAATAAATAAATAAATTGATTTTTGTTCTTTATTTCTTATTTATAAGTTTTAACTACAAATTGTACATGTATATTTTTTAAAAAAAAAACAATTACTTGATATTTTTGATTATTGGTTAATATGAAATATTTAAATTGACGGATTTTAATTATACATTAAATGTTATTAATTATATGTATCTTAAAGGTATTCTGGTAATTTTATTTATATGTTATGCGCATTTTATATTTTTGAATAAGAATTATTCTTTATGGCGTTAAATTTTTTGCAAAAAATTCATATATATATATATATATATATATATACATGTATATTGATTATTTTTATGTATATATATATATATATATACATGTATATTGATTATTTTTATATATATATATAAATATATATAGATATATATAATATATATATATTTATATACACATGTATATTGATTATTTATATATATATATATATATATATATATATATATATATATATATATATATATATATATATATATATATATACATAATCAAATTGAGTTTTATAATGTTTGTTCATTTCTAACTTTTATTATAAGTTATTTAACTAATATAAATTTTAAAAACTATGACTAAAGAGCATGTATAAAACATTTTTGAAAATGATAAAAATCAATGTATTTTATATAAATGGAATTTATATTTTTATGATTTGCAAGCAATACTGAGCCGTTTTCCTCTATTGTGTAATAATATACATACATATATATATATATATATATATATGCATATATATATATATAATATATATATATATATATATATATATATATATATATATATATATATATATATATATATATGTATGTATGTATATACATCATACAAACATGTATGTTTGTGTAAACTTGTATTTATGTATAAAATAGAGCATAAAATACAAAATTATTTGATTAAAAATACATTTTTAAATATTATTGCAAACTAATTATTCCCATTTGAAATCAGTGTGGTTAAAAATGTAAACAATAATATTTATAATTAAATAAATAAAAATCATTTCTATTTCAAAGCAATATTAAGTCATTCTATCACAATTATTTGAATACTTTTTGAACTCTAATTATGTTTTCATTGTTTATTATTGTTCACAATATATTTGAAGAAATGTTATTTGTATTGAATGCTTTGAATGAATGGAATGAATAATTTAATTAAATATTATTTATTTTATTCAACATACTTAATGATGTAAAATACAATTATTAACAATATAAATAAATAAATATTTAAAAATAATTTTTATAGATTTTTAAAAACAATTCACTGGAAATACTTTTTTCAAAAATTGTTATAACCTTATGTGTATATATATATATATATATATATACACGAGGGTCGTTTGATAAGTATGGTAAAATTGTAAGAAAAACTAAATTGAAAAATTTAATTTAATTAATCAATTAAATTAAACAATAAATAAATTTACCATACTTATCAAACGACCCTCGTATTTATATATATATAAATATATACTTTTTTAAAAAAAACACATATTTATATAATAAAATAAAATATGAGAAAATTGACACAAACACATTTTAATTCAAATTTCAAAATATTAATTCTTTTATAAAACTTTTTAGTTTTTTTTATTTTTATATGAATTGAATGAAATGTTTTTTTTTAAAAAAAAATATAAGAATTAAGATATATTATAAACAGCGTTTTCATTCGTATGTATTTAGTTATACAATTTATTTTTTTGCACTGACTTGTCTTGAATGTCCTTGAATATTATATTTATAATTATTTCAGAATATTTGAATATTATTTTATCTTGTTTGTTTGCTTTATCATTCTAGGTATTTACATAGATAAAAAGACATATATAATTAATGTTAATTTTGAATGTAACTTGTTTAATAGTAATTGAATCTATAATTACCTACTTTATTATAATTGATGTTTACGAAAAGTTTTAAGATTGTTTAATATAATATATATATATATATATATATATATATATATATATATATATATATATATATATATATATAAATATGTGTATGTATGTATATATGTATATGAAATTGAAACAAACAAAAAAGGAATCAAATATTTTAAAAATAATAATTTCTTGTGTACATATTATTTAAAAAAAAAGCGATATTCGACTCACCTGACCGCATGATTACTGCAAAAACTGCAACAATTAGACAAAATTGCCGATCCATGTTCGTGTATATGTGTATACGGTTCTGAAGCAGACAGACAGTCGTGTGTATGTTGTATCACCCACAACGTTGAGACTTATACTGGTTTATTGACGGGAGCTTGCTGGCTGACAGTGTAAGCTTGCCGATGCAGAAGGAGCGGGTGGCTCTGCTGTTCGAATGTATTCGTTTGTGCGTGTGTATCTCTAGACAAGGATGTGTTTGTGATAAAGTCAGGGACGGCGAATTTCACTCAATTGTATAATTTGATGAGGTTTTAATCTACGTTTTTTGTCGTTTAGGTATTCGTGAATTAGTACGTAATTTTGTTATTATTCTATCTGGGTTAAACGTACCAAAAATTATCCACCGTACACACTATTATTATATAATTTTGTCGAAAATAACTTTTCAATAATTTAATATTTTTTTAATCTATTATCAACAGTTAATTTCATATGACACGTTTGAATAAAATTAATGGTTTTAAACAGATCTTTCTATAATGATGATCGAATATTTCTTAACCTATATATTCATTCTTTCTCATTTATTTATTTTTTAAATATATAATTTTGAATTTTAACCAAAAAATATTATATAATTTAAAATATTAAAATTAATAATTGGATTTTTACTTTTGTTGATTTGGAAAAAGTAAATTCCAGTGTAGTACATTAAAAGATAAAATTATTACAATTAAAATAGCTTATCCAAGAACAAACAATTCTTTTTTATGAATTTATTTATTTTGTTAAGTCTGCAAAAACTAACTGATTATTAAATTGCATTATCTTAAAAATTATTATTAATAGTTTTCATTTATCCATATCAATAATTCATATAATAGGTAAACCCGATACTATATTAATATATGTATTAAGGGAATTACATCCAAAGACCTCTGTTATTATTGTTTATGGAATGCAATTTTTGAAAATAGAATTGGTTTTAAAACAATTTCTTTTAATAAATAGACATATCGTCCATTCGTTGTATTAAGGCAATATATTGAATTTTCTGTAAAGTTTTATTACCGCATCTTTTTTGAATCATTTTTAAATTTAGAGAATAAATAATATTCGATTAAAAACATCCAATCTGCTTGTTATATATTTCTTCATTTTATGCCAATTTTCATAATTATTTTTTCTGTTTTTTTCCTCTCATTTAAAATATGTTTTTTGATATGCTCAACTCATAAATTTAATTTTTATATACTATATGATATTCTTCGAATATTTTTTAATTTTTCAACTAGTAGTCAATACTTGATATTATATGGGTATTATTTTTTTTTCTTTTTTAGAATTTTCTTTTGTCATATATTTTTGCATTTTTAATTCTCTCTGACGATGATAATATCGCCATTGAAATGCATATTAATCCATTGTTGTTATAAGCAACAATGGGAACAAGAAGTGATTATTTAACATTTCATAACATAGTGTGGCGTTGGGGATGATAATTCATTTTTGTTAAAGTAAATTTGCTGCAGTTTCAAAACAATCTACCTTCTTATTTATTTCTATAATTTTTGTCCAATTTCATATTAAGTCGTCTCTTTTGAATTTTTTAATAATTTCTCTCTCTACCATATATATATTTTAAAATCGTATATTATCTGCACATACATAACAGTGGTAATAATTCCTCCGCCACTGTGAAAGTATGTATGTGCAGTATCACGGATTCGATTCTTGTGTATGACGCCAGAGAATTTTAAGGGCAAGAGGAGGTCCATGGACGGCTAGCGAGGCTTTGTTGGCGGCGTCGTCGTCGTCGTCGTCGTTGTCGTCCATCTCTTTCTGTTCTCGATGCGCGCTAAAGGGAGTCATCGCGTCGCCAGCGATGTGCAAACTTTTTTTTGACACATTTTGTTTTATACCCTTATTCGACGTCTATAAAAGCGATGCGTAAAATAGGTTTTTATATATGAACAGCATATCTGATATCCGCAATGTTGTTCGAATTGTTAGTGTGCATTTAGTATATGATAAATATGACTTATGTTTACGAGTTGCTTATGTTTTAACATAATTTATGGATTTCAGAATCACGCACTCATATAAAGACATGGAGAAACTAGCACATTTATAAACTTATATATATATATATATATATATATATATATATATATATATATATATATAAACTAATCTTATACAAATGTAATTTCATATTTTCAACAATTTTTCCAACCACAATGTTTCGAAACATGTTTATAGAAAAATAAATGGTTTTTAATTAATACAAATATATTTTTATTCTGTCACTCTTTGTCTTGAACAAATTTATTCCATATTTTAATTTTTATTAAAAAAAATATATTTTTGCAACTTTACTAACTATTTTAAATGTGAAATCTAAATCGTTTATACAATTATGAAAATAATATTTTTTCTATTAATACAAATGAAAAAATAACTAGTTTCAATTTTAATTTTTCTACCCAGATTAATATTACTTAAAACACTTTATAAGTTTAATTGAAGTGTTTCTAAATGTCCACATCATTAATAAAATATCATATATATATATATATATATATATATATATATATATATATATATATATATATACAACTTAATGATGTTTATTATAATGATTCTGTATTCTGAACAGTTTCACAAACTTTATATATAAATTGTCTATTTTATGCTAAAATAATACTACTTAAAAAATTAACACTTATTGTTTTGAATAATGTGTATAATCTCTAATATATCCCATGAACAAATATTAAAAAAATTAGTATCCCTATTACTAATTACAAAAATAATAAATGGAGGATATAAAATCGTTCATTAATAATAAAAATGATGATAATTATATGTAATTAAGCCTAATGATAAAATATTGTGAGTGTGTGTATGACTATGAGAGTATGTATTGTTAATTTACTGTCAACAAGAATATAAAAATAAATAAATAAAAAGAAACTTGATAAAATACTGAAATTCTACCATGAAATATTTTATGAAAAGAAAATTCAATAAGTACAAAATTTATATAAATATAATGTTAATTAGTCGATGTTCATTATAAATAATTCGAAATATAATACCTATTACGTATTTTATATATAATAATGTATATAATAAATAATTAATCATGAATATTTAACAACTGAGTCGAATATAATGAATGTCATAGCGACACGATACTAATTATAAAATATACCGAGTAAGACAAAATACAATTAATAATATATATACAGTTGAGTAGAATGTCTATTAATATATATATATATATATATATATATATATATATATATATATATATATATATATATATATATATATATATATATATATATATATGTATATATATATATAATATAATTTATGTTTATATGAAAATAAAATTAATTACGATATTGAAATGAGTTTTGTTATTTTGAGCTTTGTGCTTGATTTAGAACATCAATGAAAGTCTATATTTTCAAATAATATATTATTTAATTTTAATATAAAATATCAGGGTTTTTCAACTTTATTTTATTCAATACATTTCAATTCAAATCAATGAGTTTGACAAACGAAATTATGATTTATAAATTAAAAATCTTCCTTTGTAATTTTTTCAATTTAATTGTTCATTTTAAAAACAGATTGAAATTTCAAAAATAACTGCTATTTTACTCATTATTTATAAAATATAATATAATTATATCCTGAGTTTATATATATATATATATATATATATATATATATATATATATAATAAAATAAATAAATAATATATGAGAATATGAATCATTACAATTATCTAATCTAACAAATACAATTTATAAATTTAGCTAAAATCTTCATTATAGTTTCATTGAACTGTTATCAAATACTACTTTCATTCTCTAGTCATTTTAAATTTGATTTTAATCAAAAAAAAACAAACTATTATTTAACTTTTGAATATAAAAATAGATAGAAAAATCCTTTATTTTAGATTTTAAGCTTGATTTTATTAAAAAATCAATAAACTATATGCATTTAATTTTTGAGTATACCAGACAGAAAAGTCGTTTAATCTAGATGTTCTTACAGTTTCGTACATAATTTTATTTCAAAGGATAATTGAACGTTTGTAACTGGTATTGAAATCTGACCTGATCTGTAATAACTATTGTAAACTTTGTCTGATCAAAATAAACTCATTTATTTCTCAATCTAAATTGTAAAACAAATCCTAACGTTTTAATCAAACCATTATGACCTAATGTAATATAATGTAATTTATTGCAATAGATTGATAAATAAGTTTATTTTAGAAATGACAAAAACTAATTAATATAAAACAAATAAAAATATTCAAAGTAACAAATAAGGTCTTTTATTGTAATTGAATACAATGACTTTTATTTCACATACAGTTTAATCCTTTATTGATTTAAAAATAGTCTCGAATGTTTAACACGTGTTATCAAGTTTAGAAAAATAACTTAACTTTTTTTAATTTGAAAATATATTATGATATATGATTGATGGTTGACTTTTAATATAAACATGAATAAAAATTGGTCGTTATTTAATAATCGAGTAAAATAATTAACAGAAAAATCGTTTTTTCCATCTAAATTGCCCGTCATAAAATATAAATGAATGAGTAATATATATATATATATATATATATATATATATATATATATATATATATATATATATATACACGTTATTTTAATTCTATATATTATATTTAAAAAATTGAAAGATTGATAATGTTTTATATTTTTTACTTTAATATTTTTAAAATACATATAAAATCATTAATGAATTATTTGTAATGTACAATATTATTAATATATTATTTCATTTTAATTTTTTGCTATCTATCATATATATATATATATATATATATATATATATATATATATATATAGGGTGTCCCATTAGGAGCGCACAACTTAATTTTTAAATAAAATCCATCCTTTTTTTTTAAGTGAGCGATGATATTGTGCACTGCTAATGGAACACGCTATATATATATATATATATATATATATATATATATATATATTCTGAAATTTTCTAGAACAATAAAAAGTACACTTTTATCGATTAATTATTGATTATTGTTTTTATTGGAAATATTAGACACTCAATTTGTAATACATAATAATAATAGTGATAAAATATTTCCTAGAAAATAACATGAATGATAATTTATCTTAAAAATGATCACCATAATATAAATATTTTTTGAAAAGTATGTACAGTTACAGTAAATAATCTATTTGTATTAAATGAAATAATTATCTTATATTGCAATAAAATCAAATAGTAAACTTTTGAAGAAATCAATTGAGAAATAAATCTATGATACAATGTTTCAAATAATATTCAAAGTGATATTTTTTTAAAAATTGTAAATAAAACATTAGAAGCCACTAATCGAACTTGCGTGATTGATGTCAAACACATCCACAATTTTCTACAATAACAAATATTAACATTACAATCGTACGTAAATCAAATTAATTATTTAAGATATGTTTTAATGAATGCGCATTTAAACTGTCGACGATTTCTCTGACAATCGATAAATAAGATCAATTGATATTTTCAACCCGAAAACTGATCAACTATTCAAATGTGACATTTATAAAAAGATGTACGATATTTTCGGTTCGACAGTATATATTATTGATGGCATTTGATTGTCATGTTCGTTTTATCCTCTGGCGGGGTTTTCGAAATATTGCGTGACTGACTACATCGTATTCGATTAATATAAAGGGAACAATATGATCATGTGTTTTTATGTTAATCATGTTTTCATTTTTCAATTATAATTTCGAAGAATAGAGTTATTTATATATATACATACATACATACTAAATACATAAATAATTAAAATACGTTTAATTTAATTAAGTCGTTTAATTTATGAAGATAATTTTGATTATATGTAATGATATAATTTATATTTATGATTTTTCATTTTTTATACAAATAATTTATATTATATAATATCAGTTGATTTTTTGCTCAAAAGAAAAAATAATACTATATAGAATTGTTGAAAAAAATCTAAAATAACAATCTCAAATAATGTCTGTATATGATTTTATTAACAATAGAATTTATTGTACCAAAAAAAATATTTTAATGACAAAATAATCAAAAAAATAATATATTTTTAAAAAGTGTCCATTTATTTTATATAATATTAAATATTTTTGAATATTTCAATATTTCATACACAAAATATAGGGTTATCCAAATGTGACGATAGGGTGGTGTGTAGAGATACATGTGCCTATTCTTTCTTTTTAATAAAACACAAATTCAGATTTTACATTTGAATCAGCTTATATATGTCTACTGAAACAGTTAGTTTACATTTTGGTTATAAAATAAATGATTAATTTTATTTCAAATATATGTGTGTATTATATCTTTGTTTTCCAATTCATTTTAACAAATATTCTTACATCTATATCCTTTTTATCCATGAATCTCTACTTGGACCTTTTTATAGATATATAAATTCTCATTCAATTTCTCTTGTCCATTTTTGGTCTTCTCTTTATAAATATATATAAATATTTTTATATTTTTTTTATCTTTCTTATACATGTATGAAATATTACTCGCGTTCTGATAAAATGTATTAAGAATGTATAAAATAAATATGTAATTTTCTGAATTAATTATTCTTTTTTCCTGTTCAGTAACAAAATATACAAACATAAATATTATACTAGTATGCATTCGACGTATAAAAAAGTTAAACTCTATTATCAATTTATTAATAACTTTCACTACATAAATTATATGCACTTTTGGAACTTTGCCACAAAATTAAATATTTATTTACGTACGTGTAAGTAACTGTAATATCATATTCATAAATATCAGACTAGTCACAACATTATATAAATATATTCATTTACTTTTCAATCTCAAATTTATATTTTTATGAAGTTAATTTTTAATGAATTTGATAATTGAAAAAATGACTTTTTTATTATTTGAATAATATGGGTTATAAAAGAATAACTTGGAAAAATATGAATAAAAACAAATAATTTATTAAATTAATAATCAATATATAGTATATAAAAAATTCATTGTCCAAAAACAACTCAAATAAATTATTGAGTATAATTCAGTCTTAAAAAATTTTAATCAGAAATATTAAAAATAAAGTAACAGAATTTTAAATCTTATATACAATAAGTTAAAATCTAAATGAAATAGTTATAACATATATTTTAATTTTCACATAATTTAAAATACTTCGCCAAAAATATCAAAATTTTAATGTCCAAAACTAACTGAATTAAAATATTGAGTATAATTCAGTCTTGGAATTTTTATTTAGAAATATTAAAAGGAAAGTAATAGAATTTGAATTCTTATATACAATAATTTAAACTGTAAAGAAAAATAGTTATAAAATTTATGCAAAGCTCAGTTTCTTTTTAATTTTTAAATAATTTAAAATACCTTGCTAAAAATATCAATTATATTTATTTTTATAAAAAATATATTTTTTTTGAATCTCCTTTAAAAAAATGTTTTAAAGAGAATTTCTTTGTGAAACATTAAAAATATTCTTTCAATTACATAAATAATTGGCACTTAAGAAATCGAAAAAAGATTAACCAATTTTATTGTAGACAAATTTGTTCTTAATTTTCAATATTTATTATTTTTATAATTTATTTATATTTTATATAACTTATTTTCTATAACAATTTGCTTATAAAAAATATTTTTTATTCGAAAAAAAAATCCAATTATATTTATTTTACATATATTATTTTTTAAGTATTTTTTCATTTTCAAATCGACTGTTTTAAAGAATATTGTTGAACGTGAAACATTTTTTTGAAAATAATCGTACAAATATTAATTCTATAAACTACAAGATTCGTTCTATAAATGACAAGTTCTACTTTAAAAAAATTGACCACGCCCGAGCATTAAAACGTTCAACACAATGTTTGAACTGAATTCGAAAAAAAGAAAAGCTCGATTAAATGTTATCAGTATTCGAACAAATATTTGAAACTATTGTTCCGTATAACGATATTCATATTTATTATCTGTTAAATAATTATCAATCGTTTATTCTTTTGATTATTTTCACGCTTTATTTGAATAACAAAGCCTGTAACTTTATCCAAAGCACGTTTATGATAAACTAACAATCAAAACAATACAAGTTGAATACATTTGCAGATAGATAGTGTGTTTCGTTTTTAAGAAACTTGGTAGTTGTTTTTCGATTATCGATTGATCTACTCGTATACAATTTTCGTCTATCCTTTCTGTTACATATATTGTAGTATCCTCTCATAATGATTCACGTTGAAACGTATTTTAATTAAAAATCGAGAATGTCACGCACGTAGCATTAATTTAACTGTTGTGCAGGCTACATTGAATATATATTTCACTACACTCCGGCACATTTTCACGTTATACGGAAACGACGGTTTAACTTAACACACAATATACAGTAACGCTCTTTCGCTAGAGGTTTGTTGTTACATTAAATTGTTTACTTTATCTTTCCACTTCTTACAATTTGTATCAACAACTCAAGAATGCGAATAATTAGTATCGCCTGACAATTTGTTATATATATATATATATATATATATATATATATATATATATATATAGAGAGAGAGAGAGAGAGAGAGGGAGAGATTTTTTAAAAAAAAATATATATATATATATTTATATACATACATATGTGTGTGTATATAAATATATATATATTTGTGTGTGGGTGATTATAGTGTTCTATTAAATTATATATTAAACATAAAAAATATTTTTTAATATTTAATTTTTTATTAACGTCAATATAAAAAATAAAATTAATTTACTCTCATACTTTTCATATCTCGAATATTTTCTTAATAATATTTTTCACAGTTCACTGGCTTTTACGTGTTATTATGAATTCCTTGTTCACTGATATTCGAGTCGTGAATTTTCGCATGGAAAATCCCATTGAGTAATTCAATGTAGTATTAAACAATAAAAATATTACATACAGTATATGCAAGCTGTTTTCGTATAAAATTTATTATTTTCTGTAAGAACGGAGAATTTTTTATAAACTGGAAAATTATTTATAGACGCGGATGTTTCCGAAAATATGAAAAAAAGTATTTTAATAATTTTAAAAATACATTTAAGAAAATTATATTTTATTACTGAAATAATGTGAAAAATATTTTAGAAAGTGTACATTTTTTGAATTATTTTTTAAGTTCATATATATATATATGAACTTTGTTTTTTTTTAGAAATAAAAAACAAATATTAATCATAAATTTATATGTTATGATATTTTCATAAAATTGAATAATTAGTTAAGTACAACTATTATTTTTTATTTTAAAGGAATGTTTACAAAGTTACTAATATTATTAATAGAGTAAAAAAATAAAAAAGATAATTATTGTAACCTTAAATTAAACAAATATTAATTTTTAAATGTCTTTTAAATAAACCCTAGAATAAAAAATTGCTAAAATGCAAAAACTTTTAATAAAAAATGTGTCATGTGATCTTATATTTTTTTAGGAAAAAATAAACACTTCAGATATATGCTATACAATTTATCTTTTTGAGTAAATAATGTCATATAAAGATAGGTCACTTATATGATTCTAGTAAGACCACTTAAGATAATTATGCTAGAAAATCTTCTAGTGATTATAAGCAATATATTAATTCTGTTTTTCTTTTGGTTTTTATTAAACTTGTTAATATTTGTATAATGATAAATCAAAATTTAATAAATATTATTGTTTAAAATTGAATTTATATCGAAATAATCGTTAATAATATTAATAATCTTTATTATTTTTTAATATTTATTTGATCGAGGACCAAACTACTGCCTTTTAAAATGATTTCTTAATATTGTAAAATCGATATCAAGGGACATCATTATCATTGCAGGGTATGAATTCACATATATCATCTGATGAGTCTCGTACATCTAATCAAATTATTTATGTGTAAGTACACATAAAATACGTGTAAAAAACGACCATTCGAAATATATGAACACATATAAATGGATGTGAGCATAAAAATTGATTAGTTGTCACCACACCTTCTAACATGGCGTGCATTTTGGCAATTATAAACGAAAATCATATACAGACTATTCGAACACGAATGTTTCCCCTTGTCTTTGCAACGAGGATTGTCCAAGACAACCTTGTCATGCAACATAGATTGTATTTAATTAACTCTTGAGAATAACCTATAACTTTTATACCGTAAAATATAGTCAGAAGCGTTTGTAAAGAAACTGTGAAAACGCATGCTTCGAACAGATTATTTTATACGCTGCGATGTAATTCGTGATGAGAAACTATTTACGGTCAACATTTCGAATTAAGTTATTTATTAGGGAATATATGTTTTTTATAGGACACGAATCAAATAGAAATGTGTCAAATATGTTTGAAGTGTTGATGGGTTTGAATTCGAGTTGCAATCAATAAAATTGTTGATTTCAATTATGATATTTTTCGTTTAAACCCATTACTTATTAAATATTTAAATTTAATACATTGGTTTTTACCTCGGAAGTTAATTACATTAATGTATTATTTAAAAAATATATATAAAAAAGTACATTTGATCATTGAGATTAAATAAATTTACTTTTTACCACATTTACAAAATACCTATAACAATCAATTATTTCATGGAAATAAAATTATTTGCTATTACTCTGTCTTATTTTTTAATTTTTAAAACTTATTTAATTTATATATAGTTTACATAACAGAACAATTTAATTTTTAGATTTTACAAACATATCTAAATATATATATATATGGGGAGGGAGGATGTATGTATATTTTTTAAATTTACATTTTCAATTTTTATATAAATCAATATAAGAAATTAAAAAAAAGTTTGTGTAATAAATTAAAATTAATTACATCATCTACATACATGGATAGTAGAGTAATTCTAAAATAAAGAATTAATATTAAAAAATAATTTCTTTCTAAGAAAAATATTCAAATTAATTATTAACTCAAATAAGAGTTTGTTTCTATATTATTTCTTTTATTCTATGAAATATACAAATTTATCTTTTCCAAAATAATTCTCTTATATATCCACATTTATTTTAAACATTTAATACTAACATTTTAGATTTTTAATTAGAACTTAATATTTTTGTAAACATATTGTGTTTTAAGAAACATTATTAGTTAAAATTTCGTAAAAACACTCAATGATGTTCAATAAAAAATAATTAACTTATTTTAATTTTTTTTTCCAGTAACAAACATATATAAATATATATATATTATTTTCTATTATTTGTATGATAAATAATATTTTTATACATGTTTATAATAACATACTCTTTAGAATTCAAAAATATATATTTATTTTAAATTTTCTCTAAAATCTAGATTTATATCAAAGATATAAATGATATTTAACCCTAATTAACATGACAATATATAAATATTAATATCAATGTGATTTCTGAAAATAGATCAAATATTAATAAATTATGGCCGTTTGAATAACATTGATTCAGGTTAAATACTTTTTAAAGCTCGGTATTACTTTGTACTGTCAACATATTTTTATTGATCAGGAAAGTTTATACTAAACCACTACACGTTCAAATCTCAGACGTTTAAAAATTGTTTTTTATTAAAGAACTTAAAATAAAATTCAGTCTCTTATTGAAAAAATTAAAATATATGTTATTGAGCTACTTGTCTTTTCTTACAATGATGAAGAAATAAATGTGGATAATCGTGAAATGATTCCTTTAATGGGGGTTACTTTAATTTCAATATCATGATTATTTTTTAGATTTATTCATATTTATTAATCTTATAATTTTTTCAGTATCCTTATTGTTATTATTTCAATAGCTATTAAATAATAATTATGCTTCTTGTTTGTCTTCTTGATTTATTAATTTTGTCTTCTAATAAAAATTTATTATATTTTTTTCACTTTTGCAATTATTTCAAAAAAATAATTAATGTGTAACTCATTGAATAACAAAAACAAAAAGCAATGTAATGTAAATATTACTTTAATGTTATATTTTGACTAAATTTAATAATTAGTATATTAATTTTGTGAAATAAATGTAAAATGCAGTGTAATTTAAATACTACATTTATTATTTTAATGTTACATTTTATGCTACATTTATGTCAACAAAAAACATTTAGATTTATTATCTAATATTTTCTAGAAAATAGTTAATAGTATTTCTTAAATTCATTACTCCCTCTGAGCTCGTAAAAGAATCCATCCTTGTTTTTTTCGTTTATATATTACACATATTGTACTTCAGCAAAGCTTTATTAACAATAGTCCCTTCTTTAATTTAAAACTTACACTTATCTACCAAATCTCAAATTTATTTTTTCACGACTTTCTCGTTTATATATATATATATATATATATATATAAATTATTTTAAATATATAAATATTAGAAAAAATATCTATTTAAAAATGAACTGATATTCAAAACTGATATTTTTACATCAAAATAGAAAACTAGTGTCAATATATTTTTATAAATATAAATAAAACCATTTAACCTGTTTTAATGATCTACTGAAATAAAAAAAGATTAGTTTTATTTATAAATTAATCTTTTCATACTAAAAAATAAATTTCAAAGTAAATAAAAAATAAATAAATACTTATATATTTTTTTACATCAAAAATACTAATAAATCACACCATATATCGAATAAAATGAAATATTCAATTACTGTTTGTTTCATATATTTGTGATTATATAAAATTAGAATGACTAATACTTTTCCTCAAATCTATATCTAAATGTCATACACTCATTTGATTACTCACCACGTTATAGATTTTATTAAAGCTACATACACGACTTACATGTTATTTGACAAACTATCAAAAAATGACACGTACATGAAAAAGTGTCCTAATTAGTAGCCAAGGCAACATATATGTACACATTTACACATTTATCAAACATAGTAATTTGTCTATTTATCATTCATTTATACTTAATAGAAATCGATTTGAGGTTAGTATGTTTCCACAAATTTCAATAATTATACAAACTAATTCATAGGTCATTGTATT
Organism: Neoneuromus ignobilis; assembly: GCA_029203775.1. Lineage (NCBI taxonomy): Eukaryota > Metazoa > Arthropoda > Insecta > Megaloptera > Corydalidae > Neoneuromus > Neoneuromus ignobilis. The sequence goes on from CP092092.1 coordinate 40,441,193, forward strand.
CTATTGTTTTCGGACTTTATGAATATTGTATAAAATTCGATTTTGGTTTAAATTTGTGTTAGATAGAAACTAAATTGTCTATATATATATATATATATATATATATATATATATATATATATATATATATATATATATATATATATATATATATATATATATACTTTTACAAAAAGTTCAATTCGATGTCATTTAAATTAGTCTGTTAAAGCTATCTTCCAGTAAAAAGGGCACAATAGAATTTCACCGCTGTCACTACACTGCCAAGTTTTCCATTACCAAAAAGGCCAATACCCTACGACTATAGGCATCTATAAAATTTATATGTACACATATAAAGGAACAGTTTGTCTGTATACACATAAACCTTTATGTATTTATTTATGAATATACATTATATATATATATATATATATATATATATATATATATATATATATATATTTAACATAAGATCAATTATACTACAAGTTCAGTTATATTACCATTCTAGAAATAAATATAAAGCAAGGTCAACATGTCTTTTATTTCCAGTATTTGCAAAAATACTCTTTTCAATCACAAAGTGTAATGTGGTCATGGATAAACGCAAATACTGATGAAAATGTATTTCACAATCAATAAAACTGTAAAATAAAAAAATATTTTCTGACTTCAAATTATAAAAATACTATTTTCATATTATAATTCTGACAAAAAAATGAAATTTTGTACGTATATTGTCTAATTATAAATCAATTAAAACATTTGGAAAGAAAACTTTGTAAGTATTAAAAAAAAATTAAATTATTTTATTATATGATTTTTTACTGTTTTTTTAGACTAAATAGAACTTTCGATAGGAATTCAATTTAAAGTTCTATCACGATTAAAACACCATTTATATATATATATATATATATATATATAGAGAGAGAGAGAGAGAGAGAGAGAGAGAGAAAGAGGTCCAAATTAAATCGAGGGATGTAATTTTTACTTTTGGTTTATATCCTTTAGTTTCATTTGGGTCACCCTATATACAGTACCTGATTTACTTATAGGTTTGGCATGTTGAAACCTAGGATTTCAAAATGCAAAGGGTCTCCGACCAAAGTGTATAATATATATAGAGTGGGGAATTTGGATAAGGTCATAGGCCACATAAGTGGAATAATCTAGGATCTCTTTTCATCTAAATCCGGCTCTGCCTATATATATATACGAATTTATAAAATGTTTCACCAATTTGTATTTCGAAAGCCAATCTATCTAAATGCATATTAACGATAAAAATGTCAATTTTTTATAAAGTCTTGCTATATGAAGAATGATTCATTCGTAAATAAATGATACGTAAATATGGGTAGTATGATATCGAAAAAATATGAGAAAAATAAAAATTTATACAGTAAAAATACTCATAAAATAAATAAAAATTGATAAAGCGTAGTTAAAGTAATTTTTCTGTAAATAGAAAAAATTATATTAAGAGAATAATGATTTGATAAATTATTAAGAGACTAAAAAATAACAATTGCAATTTAATTTTTAGCCATATGTTAAAATAATGATAAAATAATTTAGATTTAAGATTGAAAAAAATATATTATTTTTTATTAACCTTTGGCGCCCTGATCCGACATATGGAGTATTTTTATACTCAGCTTTTCATTAAATATGAGGATTGAAAATAATACTAATGTAATTAATAAAATAATGGAATACAAAAATATCCCAAGTTGGTCAACCTGGGTTCAAACATTATATTGAAGAATCTAGTTTTTTAGTAGAATAAATTTGTATTATAAAAAAATCAACAAGAAACAATTATGTTTTAAAAATTAAAAATATAAATTACATCAATATTATTTTTTTCCACTTTATATATATATATATATATATATATATATATATATATATATATATATATATATCTATTCTATCATAAGTACACAACTTAATTTTTAAATAAAACTCTTCTTTATTGAGTAAGTGATGATTTTTTTTGAACGACAATGAGTGTCTACTCCTGATGAGACTATATATATGAAATATTAAATAATAATTAACTTATAAAAAATTACTGATAAATTAGTAGTATTAGTAGGAATTTATAAATATGTTCTTATCTTCCAAGAAAATTTAACATTTTATTTAATCTTACAAATTTAACATTGAACTTAATATCAATGATAAAGTCATCAATTATTTGTAAAAGGGATAAAGCTTTGTATTTTCAAAGTATAGTTAATAACTTTCTTTTTATTTACAATCCACTTTATTTTACAATATTACACATTCACATTTATATATATATATATATATATATATATATATATATATCTCAGGTTAAAAATATTTTATGTATGCATACAAAATAAATTACTTTTGTTCGTGTAACAATGAAAGTATAAAGACATGTTAACATTATCAATATTCCCTCGACATTTGTTTACTGTTTGTTTTATACAATTACTCATGTGTAAGACCTTAAACTCGAACTATAGAAAAAAGAGTTTATGAATAATAGATGACCTATAAATTTTTGGCAACGAATGCAGCTTTACAATTCATTGCATTTTACAGAATAGCTCTAGTATACTACAGGTTCTTACATTGGCATTAATTTGAACTGAATAGGTATTTTCGTGAAATATTTTTGCTGAAAAAAGTAAAAACGAAATTTATTAGGTTACTGCAAAATTGTCTCTCTCTTATGTACATAGAATATATAAATCATGCACTCGATGGAACTTTTTATTAGAAAAATATATATGTGTATATAAATTTATATAATTGAGAAACATTTTCATATTTATATGAATAATTTTGTATAAAAATTAGTTTAAAAAGCAAAATAATTAAACAGAAATTATATGTATTGTTACTTGAAGATTTTACATTATTTATCAGGTATTTAATTCATTTTTTCAAGTATTATCGTTAATATGATTTTTTTAAAAAAAAAACATTTATAATGTAAACATTTAAAATTTTAAATCGATTTCATATTAGATTTAAGTGTTGGAAAGGAATATTAATTATTTAGATTTCTACCACTAACGATAAAGCAATATGTACTGAAACTCAATAATAAATTTCAAGTCAATTGAATAATTGATTAGCAAGAATTATGGTCATCCGTTCGAAAAAGTAGTTTTGGGGAAAACGTGTAAAGTTTTAAACTTTCACTAATTTTACATGTACCTCATCCTGTTTATATAGAAATATCTTAGTCAATTTATTTAATATCGATACTCTGAAGTTGTAAAAAATGTAAGGAATAAAATTAATATTTTTGATCTATGGAAATGTAATGATATTTTAATTATATTATAAATCCTATTTGTTTTGAAACGATGACGAATTCACTGTAATACAACTAAATTTTCACCTCTATTACCTCAATATATAATAAAGTGTTCAATAATTACTTGTTGTTGTTATAAACAATAAGTGATTATCGAACACGTTATAACATATTGTGATGTTGGGGGTGAAAATTAATTTGTGTTGAATAATAAATCATGTTTAAAAAACTATCTGACTAGAAAATGAAAATGATGTGTATAAAAATAGTTGATATGCAACGAGTTCATAGACCACAACAATAAACAATTTCATTTCATATAATAAATGCAAGCATTAACTGAAATGTTAAAACAAAAACATAACTGTTCTTGTGCTTTTAATATAAGTGCGTTGTCGTTTCTATGTCATTTGTAAAACTTACAAATATACATTGTGCGAAGACATTTACACGTTTATTTTGTGTCAGTTAGACCATTATGACAAACATGCATTAGCATATAGTTGTCACTGTACTGACAAATAGACATCACTTTGTTCAACCCCGCTGAATAGGGGACGCAAATAAGAATGTTTAGCAAGGCAGGTGTTTATGTTGCTAACGAATGAAAATTAACGACATGTGTGACTCATGTTTCGTTTTCGATTAGTTTCATTATTTTAACTCGATTATTTTGATTGCGATTCGAATTTAAATAGAATTTACAAATGGCGTAAATTAAATTCGTGATTATATCTGCGATCGATTTTTCCCCTAAATATACATATAGTGGCTAGCATAACTGGATTTATGATTCAAACATTTTCACAGTATTAACATATTTTATTATCAAAAACTAAATTAAATATTATTTTTTCATATTCTTATTGTTAATATAGGGTTTTCCAATAACAATGTCAAAACTTTGATAGCTGGTAGCAACCATTTTTGATTTTTTTTTTAATTTCATTCTGATATTTCAACTCCTTTATAGTTTGACAAATTATCATGGAACGTTCAACAACTCTTAGAATTTGTAAACACTTCAATAGGTTTATTGAAACAAAAATTTCATCAGTCCATTATTTTACAAAATGGACTCATTAATTGGCCTCCAATATCATGTGATTTAACTCCATTGGATTATTTTATGTGGAGTTATGTGAAATTATTGGTTTATGCTGATAAACCACAAAGAACAGAAACATCAAAAATAAAAATTGAACGTGTACAAACATGTATTGAACGTGTATTAAACATGGACTGATGAAATTTTTGTTTCAATAAGCCTATTGAAGTGTTTACAATTTCTAAGAGTTGTTGAACGTTCCATGATAATTTGGCAAACTATATAGGAGTTGAAATGTCAGAATGAAATTAAAAAAAATCAAAAATGGTTGCTACCAGCTATCAAAGTTTTGACATTGTTATTGGAAAACCCTATATTAATAATAAAAATATGAAAAAATAATATGTAATTTAGTATAATTCATGAAATTGGATCACAATTATGTGAAAGAGTGACTAAAGTTGGACTAAACGAATGTATTATTAAGTCAAACGAAGTTGTGGTGGTTAGATGAGTGAAATTGTGTTCCATCATTAATGTCAGAATTTTCTTAAAAATAAATAATTAATTAATTAAATATTTTTGTTTTATTTTCATTTAAACTACTGAAACGCTTATTGGAAAACCCTATTTAAATATATATATATATATATATATATATATATATGTATCTTCATGTATGTAGATTTATGTGTTGCTTCACGTTTCTGACACATCATATAACTTTTAATGTACTTTTTATTATTTTGTTTGTTTATTTTTATACTATCCTATAACATTACGTTTTCAACATTCCGTGTTTCTAGTTCAATAATTTTGATGATATCTTATCGAGAAAAGTTCGAATGTAAAAGAATAACTGTTTTTTCCGAACGACTTGACCTATTCGTGATTTATACATATATGTTTTAATTTATATCGATATAAATTTTTGTTTTAATATGATATTTACAAACTAACATAAAGATAATAAATCAATCCAAATATAATTAATATAGTATAAATAGTTTTATTCTTTTATGCTATCAGACATTTACATTTTATGTTATTATTTTTATTTGTTTTTCTTGTAAAGGAAAATCTCATCTTTAATTATGAATCCTTTAAAATATTTGATGTATTTATATTAAATCTTTATTAAAAATTGTTAATGGAATTTTGGTTAAGATATTTCCTTATTGATTTATATTCCAAATACTAATTTTCGTTTTTTAATATTTTAAAATAAAAATCCTTGTAAATAATTTAACAGAAATATCAATTTCCAGAAAATTTTATGAATTTATTCATTTAAATATAGGAGTATATATATATACATATTTGCTCATATGTATAGAGATTTTATTTTACATAAAAAATGTTTTAGAATAATATTTACAAAACTTTGAAGGAGATAAAATGAAAAATGAAAGAATTTTTAGAGGAATAAAAAAAATTCTTTTTAAATTCAATTAAATCGTGAAAATACTTAATGAACCTGTATATAAATGCAAAGGGAAATAATTTTTAATGATTAATTTAAAAGATTTTTTTAGAATCGTATTTAATATATATATATATATATATATATATATATATATATATATTATGTATGTGTACGTATTTATACTTTTTAATGTATAACAAATTTAATTTGGATCCAGATTTTAATTCATATATTGATTTGTTAATATATAAAATCATCCAATTGTGACGCCTAGATTTGTGTTTTATTAAAAAGAAACATGTATATAATTTTTTTTGTTTCTTTTTAATAAAACACAAATCTAAGCATCACATTTATATGACCCTATATTAGACACCACTGAGAAAACCCTCCTACATTAATAAATGTTACTATTGAATTTCTAAGAAAACAAGTGTCAGATAAATTTAAGTTTAGGTTCAATAATGACATTTTACTTGGTAATTAATAATTAGTTAATAAAATAAATAAATACAGAGGGTGTCTAATACATATGAGCATAGATATATAAATATATATATATATATATATATATATATATATATAACTTTTAAATGGCTTTAAAAGCTAACAAAAAATTATGCCATCAAATAAATCTTATATTTCTGTCTGAAGCTTTATATATATATACTATATATATATATATATATATATATATATATATATATATATATATATATATTTATATATGCATGTATGTATGTATGTATATACTAAAGTATACGTATGTTTATGAATGTAAGTGTAAAATACGACGAAAGCTTGATATATTACAAATGTGGCGAGCTATAAAAAAATACAAGCTTTATAAGTTACTGGCTTTGAGTGAAAAATGCACTTAGAGAGAAATATAAAAAAATAACGTAAAATAATTTAATACGAACAAAATGGTTGTATAAAACTTTAAATTGGTTAAATTTTCATAAAGAGTATTAAATTATAAAATAATATTTATTAAATAAGTTTAAGAATGTTTGTTAGTTTTTATTTATTATATAAATGGTTTACTAATTAAAGCTTAATATGGTTTGGTTCAAGTTTACGAGTCATTAAATGTCAGGCTTTCGTGTTAATTATTCAAATAAGATTGTTTCTTATCAAAGTAATGTGAACCTGAAAACGGAAAGTAATCAGTACTGACTGACCTTCATATATCTCTCAGTCTGACTATTTCGTTTATAAACCCAATTGTACGCATGTAAATAGTTATTTGGGCATGAAATTGTAAAATTGTAATATATATATATATATATATATATATATATATGTGTGTGTGTGTGTGTGTGTGTGTGTTGTGTATGTGTGTATGTATAATAGTTGATTATATATCTCAAATAATTTTAGCATCACATATTTTTCAAATAAAATAAATATATTTATTTTAATTGGTTACACTTTTAAGAAAATTTATATGGACTCTGTATTATGTACACACACACACACACACACACACACACATATATATATATATATATATATATATATATATATATATATATATATATATATATATGTATATATATATATATATAATTTAATTTTTCAAATAAAAAAATATTTAATAGACATATATTTTTCTAAATCTACTTCTGACAATAATAAATATATTGAATTGGATTTGAAAACTTTTCAATGATTAATACGATAATTTAGTAGTAAAAAATTGTAAATGTGACCGAAACTGTTTTGTTCACTCGAGAGGTTACTGTTTTTATTAAAAGAACATGGTTTCGATTCGAAACGACTGGTCGCTTTTGGTGGTTTCTCGGTCTCTAGGCAAATACTTGATTGATTTATATTGTTTACAAAAAAATATCCAGTGGCCATCTTTCCGATCTCTTAAAAGCTGTATTACTTACAAGTAACAGTAAGAGGATTAGAGGATATGTCTCTATATAAATTAGCATCTATATATATATATATATATATATATATATATATATATATGTGTGTGTGTGTGTGTGTGTGTATACCCTTGTGTATTAGAAAATTCAATGCCTCAAGAGGTTTTTCTCTGAAATGTAATCTGTTTGAGTCCGATATTCAGCACTCTATCTCGATTGAATTTTTTATTTTGTGTTTTTTAGAACCATATATTCGAATATGAACTAATATAAACATACAAACATACATACATACACACGCAGATATATATATATATATAATGCTTATATGAGTGCATATAGATATATAAAAAAGAAAAGGTAGTTAGGTTTATAACAAATAATCATGTTATTATTTTTTGAAAATTAAATTCATTTAAAAATAATACTTTTCATATAAATATAAAAAATAAGATCATCCAAATGTGATTCCTGGATTTGTGTTTTATTAAAAAGAAACAAAAGATACTATACACATGTTTCTTTTTAATAAAACACAAATCTAGGCGTCACATTTGGATGACCCTATAGTTTTATTGTTGAGTTGAAATTTTCAAAATATTTAGATTTGTTAATTTTAAAAATTATTTGAATTATATATATATATATATATATTTGTTAATAAAATGACATATGAAATTAAAAAAATATAACGATAATATTTTTATTTCAACAAATCTTCCTTTTTGAATTGATTCTTAAAATATATCATCTTTATTTAATGTAGAGGGTATAATATTGTATTAATGAATAAATTATTTTATACTTAATTCGTTTTTGATATAAAGTGGTTAAAAACTGCGTAGTATTAATCATTAAATTATGGGAGTAGAGAAAAAACACATATACTAATAAATTTTCATGTAAATGTTGAAATAAAAAATGAAATGTTAAAAATATGTTAATATTTACTTAACTATAATGCAAATGTATAAAACTACGCAGCAAGTCGAGTTAAGTTCGCTTGGAGAAACTATGAAAACAATTTAAAAAAAATAAATAAAACCTACAAGACCATTATAACAATTTTACACGAATAATTGACATTATCCATTCGAAGTCAAATACGTTTTTACTGCACGCGGTGTAATTTTATACACGAAAATTTAAGTGGACCGAACCGTCGCCCGGAAGCTATTTATTTTCCGGATGTCGCGCATTCTAACTTTATTATTAAGACCGTCGTACGGTTTGAAATGCAGCAGACCCACATATATACACTGTATAGCATTACGCCGTGACCCAAATACACATATACATTTTTAAATACGCTCTTCTCCGAATAGATCTATCTGTCCCAACATCAAATCTACAATTTTGATTTCGTTCACGAACTTTTTCACAGATATCTGAAATTGTTGATGGGTTCTGTTATTTGTTTCACTTTCAATTTATGTATGCATATATTCACTTAGGCATATACATTTGTGTACATATATATATATATATATATATATATATATATATATATATATATATATATATAAAGATTAAATTTTATATATATATAAATAAGTATACAATATTCTTTTATTATAGTAATTATTTTTAATATATAAACATTCAATTATATTAAAATGTAATACTAAATGTAAACAATTTTTACATATTATATATATATATATATATATATATAATTATTTAATTTATGCATGTGGGTCTACATATGTGTCCATAATTTGTATATTTTCAACGCATTCGAAAGCTTTTTTATAGCATTAATATACATAAGATTAATATCAACTATAAAAATTTATTTTCCATTTTCCTATCGTCTTCTATCATCTTGGCAAAGTTTCTTACAGCTCGAAATCGTTACAATAGTTGATATTTAATGAAAGTTATGACAATAAAGCAAAGAGTTCGTTACGTAAATTAAACTTTGTAGAGAAGATAAATTTATTTTACGGTGTTTGAATTAACTGCGGTTCTCGAACTGAATCATTCCATGTGAATTATCTGATATTGGTATCTAAACTGTGTAACTTATTTGCAACACGTACATTGTTGAATGTTTTCAAGAGATGAATAAAATGTTCAAAGATTTATAATGTTATTATTATTTTATTAAAACATATAAGTAATTTTTGTTATTAATAAAATATACATTTTTTAAAGCATAAATATTTATGTATAAACTTGTACTTAATCCATTTTATGCATAAATACTACAGAAAAAGTTAAATTCGATAAGAAAGTTTGTTATTAATGAGTTAAAAAATAATCTGATATAGGATTTTTTTATTTAATTAAAACAATTTATAACGAATAATTTGTAGTATAAAAAAAGATTGTTATCAAAAATGTGATATGAATAAATATTCATTAATTTGAATTGAATTTTTATGATAATTTTATTTTTATTCGAATTTTATTTTAATAAAAATTCCATATCTTGTGAATAGATTAATAAAATGTTAAAAATCTGTCTGTTGATATCTGAAGTGAAGTTTCGTTAATAAAAAAAACTATGTAGATTAAAAAAATAAAATAATACATCTCCATGAATATGACATTGATAATATGTACATTAAATATTACTTTATTAACACAACTAACCCATTTCATTATAGGTTAATGATTGAAGATATTATGATAAGATCTAAAAACGGAAAATATGTCAGGTAAATTAATACGATATGATTTCATATCAAGATTATTTACATTAAGAATAGCTTGTTTACAATGTCCGTAACTAAAATGCTACTCGTCCGATTTATAAGAACAAAGTTTCTTGCACGAAATAAGATAAAACAATAAATTTTATGTGTTCTTTGTGAAAGAATGTTTAGTATAAGATTTGAAGTCGAAATACGAACGGGAGGATATAGATTTGTTTTATAAAGTTATTTTGCTTTTTAAGAAAGGTAAAAGTTTCTCCATTGTACAGAATTTCTAAAAAAAGTTACAGTTACCATTTGAAACGATATTCGTTGTCTGGAAAAAATATTAACTTTTGTGTGTTTTGGTTTCTTTTGAACATAGTACATCACATACACACACACATACGCATATATATATATATATATACACTCACACCTATATAATGTACATTGAAAACTATCTACAGGGATAAAAAAAAGTTTTTAACCTACGCATACACATAAAATATACACCCACGAAAATATGATTCACTTGTTTACATGCTTAAAATTTATATATGCGTGTATTTGTATGTATATAAAAAATTCCAAATTCTTATATTTTATCTGTGAAATATAGACTTAAAGAAATATCCGTTTTAAAATTTGCATCAAGATTGAATTTTAATTCAATAAAGATGACAGTCAAACGAAAACAACAGCTTTTATGAATTATACATTTCTTAGCATCTATTTTATTTATTAAAAAAATAATCATTTTTAAATTATATATATATATATAAATATGAATATGATATTTGAATAAATTCATGATTATTCAATGAAATTTTTTTATTCAGGAAATATATTAATAATTTTTATTTTTTGTATATAATGTTTGAGATGGATTGAAGTGAAAAAAATCAATAAATACATTCAAAATTATTATATTACTAATAATAGTTCGACTAGATTCAGCACTGCCATTTTTAAAATTATAATAATATTGTTTAAAATTGCAAGATTAGATATAGGTGAATCAACGTGAGAACGATTTTTATTTAATTAAATATTACTTTTTTTAAATTCATTTAAAAATCCTTTACTGAAAAATGAGGTGATTTGAAAATATTAGAATAAAAATCATTATGTGTTAGCATTATTAAGAAAAATTAAGCTTTTACCAATTTGCTATTTATAATTGTTTAGTTTACTTTTTAACACGTAATTATTTCTGCCCTAAAAAGAAGTTATTATTTAATTAAAAAAAATCTAAGTTAAATAATCTATAAAAATTTTAAAAATGAAAATTAAAGTATTATTTCATTATTTATCTTGAAATTGCTATTTAGTATCAAACGATTTAATGTTATATTTTAAACAAATAATAAGTAAATTAATATCAAATAAATAAAAAAACATTTAAAAGATCTTATACAAAATCATATATTTAGAAAACTACAGTGGTCTACTAAATAAATATTGTATTGTAGTATGAAAATTTATGACAAGTTCCATCATATACAAATGCATTAAAATAAATATAAATAGATTTTTTTAATTTTTCTTTCATCTGTCCATAAAACAACAACCAATTTTTAATTAATTACATAGTATTTTACTAAATATTATTCTAGTTGTAAATGTGTATTTATAACAAATTTCATGAAATGAAAATATATTAATATATATATATATATATATATATAATTTTTTTTTTTTCATTTTATGTCTATAAAACAACAACAAATTTTCATGACAACTGTCTGTTATAACCCTGATGAAAATATTAGATTTTTGTACAGATATCACATTTGATCGTTTCAATAAAACAAATGGACTTAAATTTAGTTTACTACATACATTTGCGTGATATGAACCATCAAATTACATTGAAACAACTTATAAAATATTATTGTTTGGATGACAACTATAAAATTAGGTGTTAGAAATAATATTTTAGTGAGATCGTTATCATTTTGATTGAATGTACTTTTTTATATACATTTATTTTAATTTTGTCATTGACACACACACACACACACACATATATATATATATATATATATATATATATATAATATATATATATATATACATACATACATAATATTATAAATGCATGACTAGCATTGGTTTTTTATGTTTACTACTTTTTTATTCATCTATAAAAATAGTTTATGTCTACTTTTTAATATTTCTGTTCGTATGATTATAAAGTATTTATAATTTGTTGAGTATATTTTTAAAAATACTTCTTTTCATAAATAATAACAATACTAAATATTTATAATAGATTTTTATTTTATCTAAAAGTTAATAACAATTATTGATATTCTATGATTAAAGATCAATTTATTAATAAGTTTGAACATTTTTTGATTTCTTTTTTTTAAATAAATTTTGATTTCAAAATCTTTTTTTTAAATGAATAATGATTAAATTAATATCATATTTTTATTTTTATCGTTAAATCTTTGCTATACAACTTTCTCGTCTGTATTCCTTTTCTACGTATTTCGTTAGTTGAGGTAGTTTTCAAGTTACTACTATCCTCATCAGTTTCACGATAAAGTTATGAAGTTCTTGTATACGTGTAACAATATCGTACACTCTACAACAAACAACATTCACAATAGATATTACTTTTATAACACATTGACAAAGTTACTGCTTTTGTTTGTGAATGATCTAGTTATGATACTCATCGTGTTGTTAAAATGTCAGTGTGAAATCTCTTGTAAAGACACGTTTCTAAATCTGGAATATATTTGTACGAACTTTCACCAACACTAAGCAAATTGAATATTACAATTTTTAATTTTTAAACAGTATATATATTTTAATTACAATATATATAATAAAAATATGACATAAATAATAAACTGATTCAATGTTTAAATTTAGAATTTAGCTTGTTTTAATTAACTAAAAATATTTTATTAATACATTCATATTTTTATATTAATAATAATAATAACACGATTGTATTTAGTATCTTTTTTATGAATTATAATAATATTGTTTAAAATTACAAAATTTGATATAAAAATCTACTTCAGAACAATTTTTATTTAACTATGGGTGTTTTTTAAGCGTAAGAAACCTTAAGCTAGGTAATCAGTATTTTTTTAAAAAAAAATACAAAGTAAAGTCTATCCTTTTAAAATTTGCTAAAAATACAAAGCGTTATTTTCATTCAGTTGTAATTATTTATCAAGCATTGTAATTTATTTATTAACACATGTTTAATTATATGAGTTTTTATTAGAGTAATTGTTGAGGAATATTTGTTAGGAAAATCGATGATAATGCTTATAAAACATATTGGAGATAAATATGTTAAAAATCTTTTATCAAAAAGAACATGGAACTTTCACTGTCTAATAAATTTCGTTTTTATCAACTTCAGGATGTTACTGAAATCGTTGAAAATAAATAGTGCAATTTAATGTTTGTAGTATGTGTATGTGTGTGTGTATAGATGTGTAAATGTGCGTGCAAACGTTTCATTGTGTGCGCACGTGCGTGTTTACAACAGAACCATAAAATAAGAATTCGATACTCTGTGTCTCCTGAACGTTACTTTTGTAATAATTCGTTTTCATATCTATTGTTCATTGTTTGTGACACATCAACCGCTCATTTGTTGACATACATTCACGAATAGAGGTCAGTGGATGTTTGGCGACTGTCGGCGAAGATGCCGAAGTTCGGAGATGTCGCCGTTAACGATGACGCCATGTCGGAACGTTTTGTTTGCGGGCGCCGCCCCGCTCCGGTAGCGTCAAGTCCGCATGAAATGATACCGCATTATATGGACAGAATGTCATGTGTCTCAAAACTATGCGAGCAGTGAACTGAACGAATTGCGTTCAGTCATTTGATTTGCGACGCTCGTTGGACGGGAGACCCGCGTTTAGATCGTAACCAGCCGAACGAAAATGTTCGCCATTTTCCAAACTGATAACTGTACGAGCTTTATGGGGTAATTTAAGTTTTACATTGTTTGCAAAATAACATTCTACAAGATAAGTGTCCACATTGTAAACTAATTGCATTTATTTCAATTAAGTCTAACGATAATAATTCCTACCAACTTCAAACATTAAATACAATGAGTCACAAAAATCATGGGACTCGTTTGTAATTTGAAAAAAAAAACAAACTTAATTCATATTATATTGAAAAAAATGTTTCAATATAAACAAATATAAACGTTTCAAAAATAAAGAAAAAAAAACTAATTTCTTAACTTCAATTACTATAGGGTTTTCCAACAAGTGCTTTAGAAGTTTAAATGGAAATAAAAAAATATTATTTAATTAATTGGTTATTTACTTTTTTTATTTGTAAGAATATTCTATGGCATTAATGATGGAATACAATTTCAAAGGTGTTTAATTGGGTTAAGATCGAAAAACTGAACCGACGTTTCAATTAATTTTAAGAGATTATATAGTAATCAAAAACGCACCATATGTGATTTGTGCTTTATTATCCTGGCAATATTTTAAGTGTTTAAAATGAACTAAAACGATTTTATATCACAAATCCTATACCAGTATAAATGCCTTTTTTTAAAAAAATGGCAAAATGTCGTTACTTTTAACAATTTTTCAAATTATATAAACGTTCAAATACCAGAAAAAGATTTTTTCAAAGTGTTTGAAAAAAGATTTTTCTGGTATTTGAACGTTTTTATATAATTTGAAAAATTGTTAAAAGTAACGACATTTTGCCATTTTTTTAAAAAAAGGCATTTATACTGGTATAGGATTTGTGATATAAAATCGTTTTAATTCATTTTAACTGTATTAACCAATTTCTAACTAATAAATTATTCAAGAAAAATACCCTGTAAAAATGTAACTATATAAAAGTCTACAATTATATTGCTAAATATATTTCAAGTATTCTAATAATGCTTGTAAAAAAAACACTCGAGTTCGTTATAAAAACATTCACGAAATAAAAAATAGATTATTTCTCTAGTTTGTTCAATGTTGATAGATTGAAAAAAAGTTTCGACTGTAAGGAATCATTTTTTTTTAATACTGCAGAAAAAGTTTTCAGCATGTAAGCATGTTTTCCAAACACCTATATAGCTTTTGGTTCTGAATAGTTATAAAAGAAAACGACGACATGAATGAAAACGACTAGTAGTAGTGCGAGAACGATTTATTTGAATTTCCTACACATTTCCAATTAAAATATGTAGATACACGCGTTCAATAAACATGTTTACAAACAGAATATATATATATATATATATATATATATATATATTGATTGTAAATATTTGAAATAATTTCAAATAAAAAAATATAATACAATTGTGATTTTTAAAAACAAATTAAAATTAATATTATTGTTATATCTGAACATAATTGTTTGAATATTTTTTATCGATAATATAATATATAAAATAATATACAATTTGAAAACTAAATACATTATTAACTAAAAAAATACATGCTATATATCATACGAGGTAGTAAATCAATATTTGTCTATTTAGGAAAATAAAGAAACCCTCTAATCTAAATTCCATAAGACATAATTTTTTTGCAATATCAATTCAATAATTATTTACATAAATAATATTTATTATTTTCTATTTCCGTAAAATGTTTCCTGCTGTCACTGATGTCGTTTGGAAAAATAAATGAATATACTCGAAATATGAGACTACTATTTGGTCTACGACATCCATATCGATCGAGATGCGGGGAAAAAGTTCAAAACAAACACATTCATAACCTCCCTCTCACATTATATATATATATATATATGATATCTTGGGGTTGCTATTTTTGTAACTAGTCAGCAAACTTTCAGATTGTTCGACCTTTTAATTGAAGGAACGTAGTTAAATTGAAAAAAATAAATCGATAATAATTTACTTTAAAAAAGTTCAGCATGGCAGATTAATTATAATTCCGAAAAATGAAATATGTATAACAGTTCGAATGTATTATTCATCATGTTTTCTACGTTGATTCATTATTATTCTAAAATAAAAATCGGAAAATATCGTTTTTACATAACATTTTTAATAAATAATATTAGTGGACTTTTTTCAAGTTTATGATATTTTTCATTCCTCTATATGTATATGTTTACACGTACAAATGAATATATTAAAACTAAACATTTATTATACTTTTCTATATTGCTTGACAAAAAATAATTATGATATTGTGAATATTTGAAAAATATATAAAGATATGATATTAGTAATGTTTTTAAAAAATAGATTTAATAGAATCATTAATTTATTTAATAATTGCAAAATAAAATGAATCAGTACAAGTATTTTATATTGTTATGTATTTATTTAAAAGTTATATAAATCCATTTAAATCTAGGCGTCATATTTGGATGACCCTATATATTATGATATCTTTTAAGACAAACTTTTAACAGTTTTTATGTTCTTTTATTATGAAAACATTTTTGCTTAATGCATATACATAAACAGATACATATATATATATATATATATATATATATATATATATATATAGATATATAATTTATGTGTGTATGTTTATAAAGTAATATAGAAAATTTAACAAGTCCCAATATTTAGTGTAACATCGACGTTACACATGTAACATATAAACATGATTGTATTATATATTTCTTTCGTTTGAATGTGGCACTAACGTCATATTATTGTATCAATGTATTCAGAGAACGCGTCGAAGCGAAATTGAGCTATCATAAGAATAGAATGGGGATGAAAAGAAAACATTTTTTGTGTTCAGATTTCTATACTAGCGATTGAATG